>JAKJXP020000075.1:101895-143056 GCA_022225965.2 Diatrype stigma
GATCGCCAGAAGTTTCAGCCCGACAACCAAAGTAACTGTGCCCCAATTATAGGTACCTATAGGGGGGGAAACAGGTGGGATGAATGGTGGGGGAGATATTCTAGAGAAGAACATTGCTACAAATGTTAGGTAACATGTAATGCAACGCACTTGGAGGGCAAGGCCGCACTCTTTGTTGGACAGCAAACATACCATATATGCATGTTGGTTCTATGTTGCAGTAAGGGGGTCCCTATTCGGAGTTAGGAGTTTAGGTCCCTCTTCGGAACGGCGTAACCAGTATCCAGAAAGTATCCAGAGGTAGCTAGCAACCTGAACTTGTAGTTCGGAAAAGTGCACCTGAGCTACTTGTTATCACACCGAAATGTTGTGTTTGCCGGTTTCTGGACATGACATTTGAGAAGAACAAGCTATCTCGTTATATTATTTGCTGACAGGAGCCGCTACGCACTATATTCTATGTACGGATGAATCCATATATCTAACAATGTACACAGAACATGAGGCTCACCATGAACATGCCCCCAAAGAGCTTTCCATCCATCATGTGCCTGCTCGCGACGAAGTGCCTCCCTCACTTGTTTACCTACGTGTAGGTGCACTTGACACTGGACGAGCCCGAGGTGCTGCACGACGTCAGCACGGAGTTGCTCTGCTTGATGTCGATGATGGTGGCGCCGCTAACGCCGACGGTGCCGCTGCTGGTGGTAGCCGAGGCGCCCGTGAAGGTGACGGTGTCGAAGTCGGCGAAGGGCACGAGCCCGCCGTTCGACGAGAAGTCCTCGACGATCCACTCGGCATTGGTCTCGCAGAGGCTGCCGGTCTGGCTGGTGAACGTGTGCGACACCGACTTGCCCGTCGTCTGGTTCTGGATCACCGCCGTACCGCCCGTCTTGCTGCTGGCCGTCACTGTCATCTTGATCGTATCCCCCGCACTGATCGAAATGCCGCTGAAGTCGTACGCGTAGTCAGGGTACTGCACACCATCTGGGGTCAGTTACTGCTCCCTTATGGTTATGAAAAATTCCAGGGAAAGATGTGGGATCCATGTTCGGGTTCTCATTTCTCGAAAATAGGGGCACCCCCTTAGCGTAACTTCAACCCCTGAAGCTAGCCAAGAAGAGGGCAAAATAGGCACGAGAGGTCACTTACCCATTCATACCAAGCATCAAAGGAAACCGAGGAACCCTGAACGTAGAAGTCGACGCCGGTCTGCAGGATGGCCGTCTCGCAGGTGTCGCCGTCGATGCCGACCCACGCCGAGGCCGCATACTCGGTGCGGCTGCTGCCGCCCGACGGCGTCGACGGCGTCGGCACCACGATGGTGCCCGTCACCGAAGTGTACCCGGTCCCGATCAGCACGGCCCCGGCCCAATTGGAGCTGTACTCCACGTGCGCCGTGCCGTTGTTGCCCACCTTCTCGGCGTACAGGACACCATCGTCGGGTGGCATCCGCAGGGACGAGCCGCGCTGCGCAAGGCGCTCAGCCGCGCGCTGGCGGCGCATGGCCGTCCCGGGGGCACCAAGAACGGCGGTGGCGCCGGTGAGGGCGCTGGCGAGGGCGATGGTGAACTTCATGGTGTCTGGTTGAAGAGCAAGCGGAGGTTGCGGCGGTGGTGCTATAGGCAGAGGAAACAGGCGAGCAAGCAAGCAAGCGAGGGGCCGTTTTCAGCTATGCAGGAGCAGGAAGATTCTATCGAGAGAACGTGTAGCTCACTGATGGACTCTGAAGTAGACTGGAGTGATGATTCGAGTAGACATGGCGACGATCATTCAGGCCTTCTTATAGTCCGAGACGAACGAGCATCGTGAAGGTAGGTACACGCAGCGTCGCATCACCCCATACACGCTCCCGCCAGCTATTCTACGAAGTACTACAACATGATCTTGGCGCATGGCTTCCCCGACATCACGACATCGGGAAAACCCAGATAAGGGGCGCCAACCACCTTCCCGATCGTCTAGATAATCCCGTCTCGAGTGACTGCGTGGTCTTGAACAGGGTGGTATATGTGCATAACGAGTGTCGAGGAGCTTTGTCCGATAGGCTGCAGCATCTTCGTCCGGACATATCTATGTCTGATAAGGGCTTCTAGATCTATCACAAGGCGGATCCAGCTGTCTGCGATGCTTACTGATTAACCAATGGGGACTAAGAAACACCTTCGAGAATGCCTGCAAAGAGAGTTCCTCAGCATGATAGATCAAGCCTCAAGGCGGCTGTCTTGACAAGATGTCGCGCAGCGGCATCCTCGAAGACTGACTAATGTCTGTCTTTAAGTCACACTCACTTCGCATTGGTGGGAACCACAACGAGGTGGAGAGCGATTAAGGAAGGTCACATCAGTTCTGGATCTACTTAGGGTCACTGACTAACTACCTGGCTAGGGCTACAGATTGAAATGCCTTGGAGTTTTAGCTTAACGGCGTGTGGTATCCTGAACTATGCGAACAAAAGCCACTGAGTGTAATAGTCCATGCGGATATCGCATCGCGGGGCATACTGCCCGAAACGGGAGTTAATTATTATGTTCGCAAGAAGGGGGGAGTGAGCGAGCATGTGCCATGATTACAAGACATATGAAAAGGGGCCGGACCCCAAGTGAGGCCTTGGCCTTGGCCTTATGATGCAAGAAAGTGGGCATAGTACTAGATGTATAGATAAGCCAAGAAAGACCAAGCCACCGACCGTAGCAGCGCCATGGCTGAAGAAGTTCAAATAAGCTTTCCAGCATAACCAAGCCGATCGCCAAGTGCCTGGGCTATTCCTCCCGGTATCGTGATCTTCATAGCTCTAGACATGCGGCTCTTTGACGATCACAACATATCCGATCACTACTCAGTTGACTCCAGACTGTGTAGAGGTGCCTGGAGATATCACCAAGCTTACCGGCACTTATCGGCCTGCTCTCACCCACATGCAGGCATTCCCGTTCTCTCGCGCCCTCCCCTCCCACTACTGCGGAGCCCCCACCACCCGAAAACAAGCTGCTTATTTGCTCCCGGTCGTGTTCTGTTGACTAGTCATTCTTCCTTGATTTTCCCCCCTTCATCGAGATTCTCGGCCTTTGTGGCCCTCACGAGATAGAAGGGTAGTATTCATAACGAGGCCCACCGATACCCGCGGGGGCAAAGTAGTCGATTACGGAAAGGATCGGCTGTCAAGTCATTTACTTGCTATGTTATTACTAACTTATACAGGGCCTAATCGCGCCATCACATGCGGCGTGCGAACCCGAGAACCTGAATGAGGTGTGTCTGCCGCGCAGGTGCTATAAGCATATTCGCTCAAACCCCCGTGGGGGGTCCAGGGATGTTTCTTGCCCTAGTAATGAGGTACAGTGTTGTTATTGGCGCGTTACAGCCTACGTACTACACCACCCCTTCTCGCGATACTCCACCTATCGTTCCCCGGCTTATAGTTACCTGATTGTAGTTCGAGAATAAACGTCGACGACTAGTTGGCTAGCTATCAGATCGTTGCGCCGACGCTATCGGCATCAAGGCCCTGTATGCTATGCCGTTTTGATAGGAGCCCCCTCAAAAGTTGGGTGGTTTTCTTTACTCCAATCTCGCCTCATCCCATCCAATCATATTTTTGAGATTAAGCCAGGAAGAGCTACACTGGCCGACCCTCGTATTTCTTGTTCTTCCTGTCTCATAGAAACTAAGCACCCTGGCGTGGCCACCACCTCGAATGGGGTCAAAGGGGTATAGATTAGAGGGGCAGATGGGCTCTGTTATCTTTAGCCTTGCTTAGAACATAGTCAAGATTGCACATATATCAAGGCGAGATATCGACAGTACCCCGACGCGTAGAGAATGGAAGAAAATCATTATAGATTCTGCCTGCTCCTTGCTCCCCAGACTATCTAATCCCCTTTGTCTTTACTTTTCCTATATATCTCTAGTGTAGCTTTCCGCCGGTCAACTTCACGAGTTCGGGGAAGATCTGGATTCGCGTTAGTAATCTTCGTATTGCATTCAGAGTACGGCGTAGTGAGCTAACGCCAAGAAAATAGCTACTTACCGGCGTGCCGAGACCCGTGACAGGGTCCCATCCCTTCGCTGCAGGGAAGCCATCCACGTCGCATCCATGCGCACTTCCGGAGACGACATCGGTCAGGCCCTTGTAGCCCTCGGAGTACAGCCACGGGTTCAGGAAGCCGAGGGTGGGCTTTCCGGCCGCGAGGCGCGCGTCGTTGACCAAGGAGAGGATGCTGGCCGTTAGCGGCGTGCTGGCGCTGGTTCCGCTGATGACGCCTTCGGTGCCGTTCCAGAAGTAGGCAAAGTACAAGCCCTGGGCGGAGAGGTCGGGGTACCCGCGGCCGGTCTTTCTGTAGAGGCCGTCGTACTGACCGGCCAGGTCGCGGACGTAGCTCCGGACGTTTTTCAGCTGGTACGCGGGCGTTTCGAAGTAGTAGCTGAAACCGCCACCCGAAGTGTAGTTGCCGTGCACTTTACCGTCGGGGCCGGTAAAGGCGGGCCGGTAGGCGACCTCCTCGGGCTCGAAGTTCATCGTCGCGCCCACGGCGGTCACGTACGGGCACGTCGGCGGGAACTCGGGCAGGAAGGTCGTCGCGTTCTTGCCGTCGTTGCTGATGCAGTCGCCGTCGGGTCCCACGCCATTGTCGCCGCTGGAGAACAGCAGCGACGTGCCGCGGACGCCGACCTGCGCGAACTGCGCGCACACCCGCTCCGCGTACGACCGGGGCACTGTCTGCTCATCGTCCGCGTACGACGTGCTGACGATCGGCGGGATCGAGTCCTGGTCCAAGAGGTAGTTGACCCAGTCGAGGTAGGGCTCGTTCGTGTTGCTGGGGCTGCCCTGGGACGGGTTCCAGGGCGGGCTGCCGCCGGTCGAGTAGCTGATGACCGGGGTCTCCCAGTTGATGCCCGTGATGGCCTGGACGTCAAGGTTCGCCTCCTTGGACGTACCTGCCGCTGCCTCCTCGGGCGTGAGGCCGTAATCGCCCGGGCCATCCTGTATGACAAGCTGCTTGAAGTCTTCAGCCTGCGCGATTCCCTCCGGGCGGTACTTGGCAAGGAACTGCTTGAGATCGGATCGGATGGGGTGCTCTCCCAGGTAGTTGGCGAAGGCGATCTGGTTCTTATCCGCCGACTGCGTTTTGTAGCCCTTGGTAGAATACAGGGTCTCGAAGCATTCGGGCGTTACGGAGCTGACGTTGCAAACCTTGCCTATGGTGCTGTTGCTCAACGAGGCCTGCTGCGTCTGGGGGACGAAAACCGGCGCGTCGTTGTGGGTGTACTTGTTCGCGCGAGCGCGGAAGAACGAATTCGTCGGCTGGATCGTGTCGATGTGGTCATGCAGGTGGCGCGGAAGAGACCACTCTGGGGTCCGAACAACCAGCGAACCATCGGTATGGCGGTACGTGTGGTATTCCGTATCGAGTAACTGCTCAGCTGCCTCGATAGGGAGAGACACCGTCACCCAATCTTTGGCGGAGCTGTACTGCGATGGGGCGACTCCATGCGCATCGAGCCACTCATGCACGAGCCTCAAGGACTCATCACTAGGCTTGACAAGCTCTCTCACCTCGTCCGCGGAGAGATGCTGGCCGTAACGATAGTGACGAGGGTTGGAGACTAGAACTCAGGTTAGCATGACTCCTGCAATGCGCACACAAAAAATCGATATAACCCAGCACCGCATCCAAATAAGAATCTCGAACTTTCGAGAGCTGCGACACGGCCGATCCATGAGCCGCAACCGACGAATGCGGCACAGCTGATGGACAAGATATGGGAACTTGATCGGGGATCGATTGGATCATCATACCTTCGTACAGGTGCTTTTCCAGCGCTGCGAAGTTGCCCTGCTTGACACCGATCTTCAAGTTGATTACATGATCGGCCGGGGCGCGTTCAACCCTCTTCCATGCCCGGGGCACGAAATGCGACTCCTTGACCTCGTAAGGTGTTCGCACGTGCAGCGGCGACGCAACAACCGCCTGCGCAGCCAAGAGCGTCGCCAAGACGCTCGTAGTGAATCCAACCATGACGTTTGCCTGAACCCCGCGATCGCCTACAGGGAAAGAGAAAGACAGACAGACAGACAAGATAGACTTGTTGAAGGGGAAGCAAATAGACGAGACACAAGATCAACGTGTTAGGCGGTATTTATTCTTCGTCTGGGCCGTGAGACATACCCCACAAGGTAGGATCGCTCGATCTAATGACTTACACGCGATAGGCAAGCATCCTGATGTAATTACGGTATAAGTTGCTCTCTCAGGCTTAGGGGCCAATGACGCTCACGGCACAGTATCGCAGGTGTATGTAAGACGCAAAGAGACCATGTCGCCTGCCAACAAGGGCAGCGGCGCAGCGGATCGCAATGGAATCCAGACCACTGCGCGCGATAGAGCCCTGTAGTGGTTCCCTATAGTAAATGACTGGAAATAACCAACGATGACTTCATCAGCTAACAAATTCCCTCGCAATTGATGAGCTAGAGTGTTAGGGCCAAAAGTGACGAGCGTCTCTTTGGCCTATATCCACAAGCCTGCATGCTTCCCTTCCTCGCGCCGTTTCTGGGGTACCCTAAAGCGGCCCTAAAGGGGGCTCCCTGTCGGCTCCCTGTCAGCGCCTGAATCATGATTGGACTCACGAATAGTTTATCATCTACCGTTTCCCTATTCTAGAAGGTGCCTATCTATCCCAGTCCCGATAATACGACGCTATAAGCCATTCCGTGAAGCTTGTTTAATCCCGCTCATGCGGTTTCCATGTTTCCATGTTGTTCCCAGATCTCATTCCAAGTTTTATTAACTAGTTCGACCTTGCTCTCGGGTGCTTGAGTCAGTGTGTGCGTGTGTGTGTGTGTGTTTGTCAGTGAACGCAGGATTACCTACACACCGTTAAGGACCCGACTATATGGGTCAGTAAGGCTTCTTGAGTCGAGGGCATCGCCGGGTACCGATCGCATAGATAACCGTATCCCAATCTGGCAGGGTGGATGGACTATTGTTCACCGAAGGAACGGGCAGAACGGGGTGTACCTACATTAGTCTGCCACTCGGCTTCATCCCGGAGGCGTAGCATCTCGATCTAGGGATGGCTATCCTCTGTACCAACCGATTGAAGGCATTGCTGTTATATAGAACGACATTGTTGGATGAGTTGGCAAGCGACGACCCCCTTACATATTGATCATCGTCCCATCTATGTACTCGAACAGCCGAGGTTGAAGCCTAATGGGAATTGTCCGCTCGCTACATTTACAATCCCACAGTACCTGACCTTACTTTCACTGCTGCAATGTGGGGTTTTAATGTGTTGTTCCATATTGCCCCCATACAACAATCGGCCGCATCAACTGGCATGGTGTTCAATTAGCTACGTTCACGACCTCCCCTTCTAGGCACCGAGAACTAATGAAGCTTGTAGCTATAGCATGACCCTCATATTCCATCCTTACTGCTGCTAGAGCTCCGAGGAGGAAAAGGAAGAAGAAAGTTGTTCATGGGAGAGGGGCCGGGGGTGATCACACCATTGTATCTAGATAGGGAGCCCCCACACACCCCCACATCTGGTCTTGCGATTGAACTTTCGTTTCCAACTGATGTTGTTGATATTTCAGCGCTCTCGAGTCTCGACTCCCAACTATGGGCGGGTGATATTTTTATATACACGCGCTGTGCCAGACTCGCACTCGCTACCTTCATTGCCTCTAGCCCTCAACCATCAGTCCATCACGCGCTATAGACTATGGAGACTCGTCCAAATCGACTCTTTGAGTAGCTCATCCCTAGAACGATCCGAGATCACACCGTGAGGCTCGTGCTTTAGATGTTGGAGTATGGTCCCATGGGATTTCATCCTGTCTCTGTCAAGGTCTACGTGGTGGACTTTCAAGCTATGCTCATGGCCATGTCCACGCACGACCTCTTCCCAAGCTGTTATCACCCCCGGTGACAGTCTGCAGAACCACGTGCTCATGAGTGTGGCAGTAGGTCTGTCCTCCTTGTCAACCATGTACCGAAAAAGGCATCCATATCCCAGCGCGCCACTCCACAGTTCCAGTCGACGCAGCTTAGGCATGTTCGCTGCGGCTCGAGCGGCAGACAAAAGCAGTCTGTCGTACTTTCTCTTCCTCGGAGACCTAGGCCTCAAATGACGAGCTGTCAAAACAAGCACTTCCAATTTATCCCAATGCAGCGCACTCCGAAGTCGCACATGCTCGTCCACATAGGCGAAGAAATCCATCGCATCCACGGCGAAAGAACCGTACATCCGTTCGAGGCTGACGCTCAACTCCGCAAACTCAGGACCCCATTTGCCAACAGGGAATCTCGCTGCACACTGACCATTCAGCGGCCGGTTGAAGTCCTGAAAGATTGAAACGGTCTTGAGACTACGCTTGCGTTGAAGGAGCTTTGAGGCCAGGTAAGTATGATCATATTCCCAACGCTTGATCTCTCTGTCAAACATTCCCCCCGCCCAGGGTTCGTACGAGAAATGTTCAAGGTTCGGCAATGCCTCGATGATCCTCTTGATGCCGCCGTCTATCGAGAACGCGCGGTAGAACTGACGCCGGATGAGGAATGAGTTGACCACCGGTACCTGACACAGTCTTCTAGACCTGTAAGAGAAGCTGATCCCAGGGCCAAAAACTCGGAGTGGGGGCGTTGGATAATTCCCATGTCGCCCGGGAAAGTAGAAATCAGTTCGTCCGTTGTACCAACCATGAGCTGGATCATGATACCGGACGCTTCCTGGGAGCGGCCTAGTTGCACCCTCGGTGGAGCGATAGGCCAACTCTTTGAAATGATGTTCCCAGTCACTTCGTGAATGAGCACTGAGCTCTATCTCGAGGCCTCCTGTCACCCCCTTTTCCCACTCTCCTAGAATACTGAAAAGCCTGTAGACAGCGACGGAGAAGATCTGGTTGTTTGACTTTCTCTCGGCTTCGGACTCGGGCTCTTCGCAGTTTGGACAGTCGTATCCCAGCAGCTCAAGTCGGAGCCAGATATGACGCACGAAACTCGTCCGATGACCCTTCACAATCTTAGTGAAGTTAGGGATGTCGTCCTGGTGTAGCCTTAACGTCTTGAAGGTTAGACGTTCGAAGAAGCTCTGCCACCCCCGGGAGACAGACGCATATCCTGAATAGGGTGCGCCCGTTTCCATTATGAACTCCCAGACCTGCAGCCGCAGCTCCTGGGGTAGCGCCCAGAAACTCGTTTCGCGGTAACTTCGTAGTCGTGGAGGCATGCTGTACTGGCATCGACTTTGAAGCCGCTTTCGTGCAGACAGTATTCGAAGTGTAGATCTATCGCAAGGTCGTAGTTTGGCGGGAACATCCTTTGAATGTCGCCGTTGGGGAGTTCCACTTCGAACAGGTGGCCCTTCCAGGCGTGTCGTTCATCAAGTAATCTTCCGGGCATTAACCTTTGCACTATTCCATAGTGGTGCACGATATTGGATTTCAGGGTTTGTTGGCGGGGATCTGCAACTACGTACCTTAACCTTATGATGCTTTAGATGTCTGTATGATATACTTTGAGGTCGTAGTTTATGGGGTACTAATGAAGCACCAATGACGAGCTTGAACTCTACGTGCCGTCGTAAATACCCCCTTATCGTACCGTACCTGCCACCAATCCTCGTAATCTGCTTGTTCCACATTCCACCTGGACGCTGAAGTTGTTACCAAATACGATGTAATAAGCCACGCCACGCCCCCGTAACCATACCACCTGGTATACTAACCATATCAATGTAGGTACCTGCCGTCCAGATATATATTCATGGCTGTACATCGCCCAGGACAGGGAATATCTGTGACGTTTTGAGCTGATTGTATATAGAATGCGGCACACAGCAGAAAGTGATAATTGCTTGGCCGGATGCAAGCCCCTCGGGCTAGAGCATAGAACCCGGGGAGCGGTTACTATACACAGGGATACAGTGAGAATCGATAGATATTATTTATACCTCTCCCATGAAGCTGATCCTAGCCCCTGTTTCCAAATGGAGCCCCTGGCCTACTTTAATATCCTATAACCCGCAAGCAGGGGGCATGAGTATGGATGTTAATCAAGCCCGCATACATAGATGCGCAGTTTCATCAAGAGTTGCATATACAATCGCAAGACAAGCCAGGCATTGGCGCACATAGCCATCTACATCCTCCCTGACCTCGATTTTTCTTGGCTTCTGCTATGTCTCATCAGATTTGTGTTCTCGTATGTGCGTACTATGGAGCATGCGCTTTACCTTTATGATCATGAACCTTCGGTGTGCCACCTCCATGAACATCTTGACGGTGTGGCTCGGCAAAAGAATACTCCGTTATTCCAGACTGAGATGCATGCGTCTGTTGAGGAGCTTCGATTTTGACTTTTCGACGTGAATCTTCCGTAGCTGAGAGTTTGCCCGTAAGATCACGGAACTATTAACGGGTCGGGTTAGAATTGACCGTGATAAACTCTAGTGGCAGGGTGTTGATGGCGTACCTTCCCTCCATCAGAAGTGGTATTATTCTCCATGGTTTTAAGCCAACAAGTACTCGAACCACAAAGTGTCTAAGGAAAGGTTCAAATCGTATATGAGGAAGTTCGTATATGGGAAAGTAGGGTTTGTTGAAGCCGGTCGACTCGTGCTATAAGGCAAAGAAAATGATAGATGGAAGTAGCGTAGAGGTGAGTATTCTCATATATAATCGTATACGAAGTGCTGTCTGGCATATATACTTAGATTTTCTTTTCTCGACTGATATCGTGGATAAAGAGACTCGTGAATTTTTTGTGAATCATTGCAAATGTAACACCAACATGAAGCTCCATTTGAACACATCATACCTAAAGCATTCGGTTTTGTGAAACCAACTATTCGATATATGCCAATGAGTAATTATCCATCAAGTACCCAATGGGATGTCTGGGTGGAATTTTCGAACAAAGCTGTCTCATTCCTAACGAAAACTGTTGGTTCTCTGACTCACGGAATATGTACCTACTTGAAGTCTACATTCCGGTGATATGGGTTACAAGTTGCAATGCACGACTCATCATCAGCAACATTCCTAGCATATCAGGTTGTGTAACCCCTTGAGCAGATAACAGAATGGACCATCACCGTTCGCTATTGTTGATGTTACTCCTTGATCCGCTGTACCTTTGCATTGGGAAACGACATTGAGGTGGAATTCTGTTCCAGTCCTTCGCAAGAGATACCACCTACCTCGGCGTTTCCTATCCCCGAAGACTGTGTTCCTCCACTGATGCAATATCATTAACCCAGCCACATATCGAAGTTGATTGTTCCCCTGGTGAAACAATGATACTGATACCAAATTACGAACAGACTAAGGGATACCTGCGATTACGATGAGGGGTATAGAAAACTATACTAGGGGAGGCTTGATGGTGACAATATCGCTACATGGCATGGTTCAACTCCCTTATGTCATGAATCTCTGGCCTTCTCGCATATTACCTCAGAGCGGCACTAACTGCATTCCCAAGGACGGTATTCAGCATGTGCTCAAGTTGGCGGCCTTCGAGTGTTGCATGCCATACACGGCTTATTGCTCATCAACCATACCTTTGTGTATTCTAGGTCTTCTTACGTCCAAAGGGGCAATACGCGGTTTCAACCGTTCCAAGAACGCACCCTCGATGGAAGTGTCATCTTAAGGGAGTTGTACAACCTGGGTGAGTCGAGCACGAGCCTCCGCCAGGTTATATTACCAACATGTCGATATGGGGTCTGGACCAGTTCAGTTCCCACAACTACAGTTCTCCATATACTAGCGGGCTTGATCTGCACCACCTAGTTTGATCGGCGGCCAACTGGATCGTCGTTCTGGGGGGAACTTATCGAAGGATCTAGTTAGCGTTAGCTGGATAAGTATGCATAACACCAACTGGACAATGCGACTATTTATAGATGGTGGGGTGCAGACTAATGGATTTCCCTCCTCTCACGTAAGTCACATGTTGTGTTCAGGGTACTACTCACAGGTACGAGGTACTACCATTGATATATACAGGGCTTGATCCTACGGCGTGGAAGAGGGGCTTGGGCATCTTAGGTACGTGTGTGCCCGAACCAGCAACTCGATCTTCCATGTAAGTCTCATGAGGACGTTGGTGTGTCCCTTGCCTTGTACATACCCCTCCTTATCCCTTACGTCGCAAGTGTGGGATCTCGTAGTATTGAAACATACGAAAACCATCTTGAGAGTCAACAGTGAAAGGCTAGAACTGCCTGCTTGAACCATTCATTACACTGTTTATCTGAAAGCGCATAACAGATTTCGCGATGGACGCATCCAAGGCCATCAACGCCCTGAAGGAAGCACTCCCAGGATCCCATCTCGCATTGCCGGGGACTGAGGAGTACGAGACGCTGAACACTGGCACGTACATGTCAGGGCTATGCATCGATATCACACCCGGTGCGATCTTCCAACCCAAGTCCAAGGACGAAGTGGCGGCTTTTGTCCGAACCATCAAGCCGTTCGTTGCTTCCGGTGATGCCGCCTTTGCTATTGTCGGTGGTGGGCGCCAACCCGCTCCTGGGTGCTCCAATATCCAGGATGGGATCACGCTAAACCTGGGCCTACTGAAGGGTGTCGAGGTCAAGGACGATGTCGTGTCGATTGGCGCTGGTGAGCAGTGGGGCGAGGTCTACGATAAACTGGCACCACTCGGCCTCGGCGTCTCTGGATCACGATCCTCTAAAGGCGGCATTGCAGGATTGGCGCTGGCAGGTGAGTTGGATAATATCTTCAGTGGGATTACTAGGGGCATACGACTAATTTCAATAGGTGGCTTGTCATTCAACTCATCACGACAAGGTTTCATATGTGACGATGTATGTATGATACGCACTTCTGACCAGCTCTTCACGTTGCTTGTACCTCCGGGCCCTAGAACTTCACGCATCGGAGTAGAAAGATAGCTAATTAATATTGATTGCTAAGGTTGTGAACTATGAGGTAGTCCTAGCCTCCGGGGACATTGTCAACGCCAATGCCGACGAGCACGCTGATCTCTGGAGGGCACTCCGAGGTGGTGGGAATAACTTCGGCGTTGTCACCCGATTCGACATGAAGACGTTCAAACAGGGGCCGTTATATGGCGGCAGTGTCTTCTACTTCGGTCCCAATTTCCCTGGCCAGATTGAGGCGCTCGTCAGTGAGGTTCAAAAGCCGGATGCTGATCCGGAGACCCATCTTATGATTAGCTTGGGATACACGGCTATGCTAGGGACCGAGGTGATGGCGATGAACCAACTATACCACATGGGTGGCATCGAAGAGCCCGCTGTGCTAGAGCCGTTCACCTCGATCCAGCCACAGATTGATCAACTCAATTCTCTGCGTGTTATCCAGAATCTGGCGGACGCATCCAGGGAACAGACTGGGGATATACCGGCTCTACAGAGGTATGTTTGACATCTCACTGGAACTAGTAGGAACTAGGTGTGGAATAGGAGTACTGACAATCTCGGCCTAGATCTGCTTATATGAACCTTACCGTGAAAGCAGATGTTGCCACGTTGGTAGCCGGATCCGAGACCTTCAAGGCCGCTCTGGAACCAGTCAAAGGCCTCGAAGGGCTTGTCTGCTCCTACACTCTTCAGCCCTATGCACGGTCACTACTCGAAGCCTCGGCCAGTAAGGGGGGTAACTCACTAGGCCTACACCCAAGTCATGGACCAGTGATATCTGTTGCCTATCTCATGTACTGGAAGAATAAGGACGACGATGAGAAGATCCTCGGAGCTTTCCGCGGGGCACTCGAGAAAACGACGGAAGACGCAAAATCGCGGGGAACATTCATCGACTTCACTTATATGAACTATTCATACACATTCCAGGATCCAATTGGTTCGTACGGTGCTGCAAACAAGAAGAGCTTACAGGAAGCCAGCAGGAAGTATGACCCTGAGGGCATCTTCCAGAAAGGTGTGCCTGGTGGATGGAAGTTGTTCACTTGACAGAAATGGGCAACGTACCCAACCGTGATTAGTAAGAATGGGACATATTTCTCTTGTGAATTGTACCTCAACTGTTAATTTCCGGTCCATAATACGGTTAGTGGTGTTCGTATATACTCGTAGTAGCCATAACTACATATCCTGATATCAGCAACTCTAATACAACCCCTTTTCTTTCATAGTCGTGCTAACACCAGCAATCCTCTGGCTTCGTTTATATCCCAAACGGCTGTATGGGTAGACTGTGATTAGTTCCTCGGTAGCTCAGTCCAGGAAAAGTTTCTCGATATCCTCCTTACTCAGGATTGTACACACGCCGCTCTCACAAAGCTGCACCATCCCCAGTTGCGGGTCCGAATTTCCAACAAACGTATTCCTGCGGCATAACCACTCGCTTTGGGTGTCCATCCCGATCCTCACCAGTGTGTGCCTAGGCGTGACACTCTCGTGATACCTTCGTACCATGGCATCCACTCCCGCCCCCTGTCCACTCACCACCAGATTTCCCATACCAAGCTTCGACGCAATGAGACTGCTCATCATGCCACTGTACCCGGCCGGAAAGCCGCGAATTGCGCCGGCATGCGCCACGAGCGTCTGTTTGGCCTTCTTCTCGTAACCCGTGTCATTCAAAAGTGCCGCAAGGCGGAACAGGTTGCTGGCGCTAACTCCGTTGATGCTAGGTTCTGCGTTATCGACACCGTCCTTGCTACGGATGAGAATATCGGGTTGGTCGGCCTGTGTGGTGAAGAAGGCATGGTTATCAACATCCCAGAACTGGTCGATTTGGGTTCTCTGCAAAGTATCGGCAAAGGAGAGCCATTTGTCGTCGAATGTCGCGCCATAAAGGTCAATGAGTCCGGCGATGAGGAAGGCGTAGTCGTCGGCAAAGCCAGGAATCTCACCGGGACCCTCGCGGTAGAACCGTTTGAGAGTTCCACTATCGCCATGGAAAAGGTTCTCCTTTATGCATGTGGCGGCTTTCACCGCCGCAGATATGTAAAAGGTATCATTGAAGACGACCCCGGCACGCGCTAGCCCGCTGATCGCGAGACCATTCCATGCAGTCAGGATCTTGTCATCGAGCGCAGGTCCTTGGCGGCTTTCATCTCTGTATGCAAGCAGCTTCTGCTTCGCGTTACTTATAATCCGTCTAATGTCATACTGAGACTTGTTAAGCTTTCGGGCAATATCCGCGGTCTCTTCCAAAACACAGAGTGTGTTTTTCCCCTGGTAATCCCCGTGGCTATCGTGCCTTTTCTCAGTATTACCCCCCTCTTTCACCTTCCAGTACGTAGCGCAAACCCCTACCTCTTCTTCGGTCAATATGCTTTTGAACTCATCCATAGTCCAGAGGAAGTAGGCGCCGTCCTGTAACCTCTTGTTATCGGTCCCTGGAAGAGAGTGTGCAGCTTCAGATGCGTGAATTCCCCCTAGGGGTGAAGCCATAGGTCGAGCGGTGAGATACTCCGCTACATCGCATGCCATCTCCTCGAACAAAGGCAACCTCTTAACAAGCCAAGCATCAACAAATAGCGATAGCAGTTGAGCGTTGTCGTTTAATCTATATAGCTCGTTAGCATGTCCGCTTGGATAATTAGGATGATTGAGAACGGGCATTTTCTCAAAGTGTGGCAAGCTCCAATCTCTTGCCACTGAGTACCGTGCAAACCCATGACCTGTCTGATCTTTGATCCCCCCTCTAGCCATGCACTCCAGCGTCTTCAACGCCATATGTCGCGCATCTTCGCATGTATCTTCGCCCACGGCTTCGCGCACTGGAAGAGGGTACGATGCAAGTTTCAACAGATGACCGAGATGCGTGGGTACTGGAAACTTGGGCTGGTCTCCGAAGCCACCGAACTTCGTGTCGAACTTCGCCCTGTAATGTAAATACGAGTCTCGGAGAACCTCCAGCTCCAACACGTCCTCCTCATCTCGCGCGTGAACGGTCCGATACTCCGTCTCCATCACCTGGCGCAATTGCTTCACGGCGGCTCTACCACTTTCCCTGCATTTGTCCTCTTGATTCTTCCACATGTTACTCATGATTTCCAGGATCTGCACAAAACACGCTCCTCTTCCCGGGGGGTTAACCTTTGGGCCAGGCCAGTACGTCCCGCCAAAGACAGGTTCTAGGTCCGGCGTGACGAACACGTTCAACGGCCAGCCTCCTCCGCCTGTCGTCTCCTGCAGGAAGCCCATGTATTGGCGGTCAATATCGGGCCGCTCTTCGCGGTCAACCTTAACGGGAATGAAATATCCATTCAGCATCTTAGCGATGCTAAAGTCATCGAACGACTCACGTTCCATGACGTAGCACCAATGGCACGCCGCGAAGCCTATGCTAACAAAGAGCAGACGGTTCGTATCACGCGCAAGTTGTAGAGTTTCTGGCGACCAGAGCTGCCAAGCTGTTGGGCTGTTGGAGCGGCATTTGACATAGGGGCTTTGGCTCTCGCCACAGCGGTTATGGAGTTGCACAGGAACCATTCTCTTGGTTAAAGGGTATCGTGCTAGTGGAGTAAAGGCTTCTAGAAGTAAAATAGGGCGTGGTATAGGAGTCCGTTTTTGCAGGCGTCCGTGTTTGTGTGGGCCTTGTGCACGTAGCTATGGTCTGCTTCCTTCCAAACAGATTGATAGAAAATGCTGCGTCGATGACCGTATATATATCCTCTATGATTTTACCGCCGTCTGGCGTCATGGTGACATTGCTACGGTGTTACAAAGTCATGTATAACTTATATATCTATCACAAGCTGATCACGTCAGACAAGGATCACACACAGATGAACACGTCTTGAACTAGTCCTCCTACAAGAAGCAAAAGCCTCGCGAGGAACAACACCAGTAACGAGACGCCCGTCAAATGTATGGGGTGAAACGGTGATACTGTAGCCATAGCAGATCAATGGGGGTTGTCTTCCATGATTTGTCTCTATGTCCCAACTTGCCGAACAACTTTCCAGCTAGAAAGGGAGGTTCGTAAAGGATCCGAGTGCTCTAGACAATGCCGGTCGGCAATGTTCTAGTAGAAACAGGAAATTATGTAGTCCAGATAACACACTGAATTTCTTCTGGGTATGACAAGGTGATGATGCTGTTTGGAACATCGCGATGGCCTCCCTATTCGAAGTGAAACAAAACACGGTATCATCGGCGAGATCATACGTGATTGGACAGATCAGCTACGGAGGATTTCAGCAGAGCGATCTAAAGAAGCATGACGTTGACTGGTTGTGTACGTACTGTCTCGCAACAATGGAGGCTGTTCATTTGTTAAAACCACGGACGGAACCCCTGTAGCAGTGGCGTAGCACGTCTTCCCCGCTATTCGCTATTCGCTGTTCGTATTGTACAGAGCTGAGGATCGATCCAAGATCCAACCGCATGCCAAGATACTGCGCTGGTTGGTGTGCACCGGCGATCCCGCCAGGCAGCCATTTAGCTGATCTTAAATAGTTGGGCAGCTTAGCTGTCGAGGTCGGATACACATTTCTATTCCTTCCCATGTAAATACAATTGATGTAAATAAGGTCTCAAATTTCAATCTGATCAGCCAAAGATGGATGCCGACGAAAGCCCCTCTCTAGGCTCCTTGGCCAATCACAACCCCTGGGCGAGAGCGATGAAGGATGACACAACTCGGGTATTCTACAATCATTCCTCGGGTCAGCGGATTCACACGGATACGGTAATCACCGAGGCATTGAGGAAGCAATATCCCAACCTCGAATTAGTCGTCGCGCCACTGTATAATTGCAACTTGCTAGCGTATGCGGCCTCCGGTCATGCTGCTCTCACACCCATCAGCGATACCGGAGACCCCCTGTCTTCGCCTCTCTCATGGACCGTGTATTACCCACCCGCTCGCCGAATCAACGGCAGTATGGGCGGCTTGACAGAGAAGCTGAACTTCGGCAAGTTCATCTACAAGTGGAAGAGCGAAGAATTCATCCTCTACGTCGTAGATGGCAGAGACACGTCGTATCCAGTCGCGAATCTCAACAGCTACATTCTCACGACCGACCGACTCAAAGCCGAGGCGCTGCTGCTAGAGGCTGGAAAATGGGGAACCGACCTGCATGGCGAGGTCTTCGTTTTCGACCAGGGGTACTGGCAGAAGAATGCAGAGCTGTACCAGAGCGTCCTCAACGCTTCATGGGACTCGGTGATCATGGACGAGACGATGAAGAAGGCCATTATTGATGATCATCTATCCTTCTTTGACTCCAGGGAAACCTATGATAAGTTGCGAGTCCCGTGGAAGCGAGGCATCATCTATCACGGCCCGCCCGGTAATGGAAAGACCATCTCCATCAAGGCCATGATGCATACGCTCTACAGCCGAAAGGATCCAATCCCTACGCTATATGTGCGGACCTTAGCATCTGTAGGTTAATGTCGACTTCTACGTCCAGAGTGCCCCTTGCTGATTGATGTGTGCGTTTCTCGTGCAGTTCAGTGGTCCAGAGTACTCCATAAGGCAGATATTCGACCAGGCACGGCGCTTCGCGCCTTGTTACCTCGTTTTTGAAGATCTCGACACCATAGTAACTGACAATGCGCGGAGCTATTTCTTGAACGAGGTCGATGGGCTGAAGAGCAACGACGGCATCTTTATGGTCGGCAGCACGAACCACCTCGATCGCTTAGATCCAGGTATCTCGGTAAGTCCAAGTACAACCCCTCTGGATAGGGTCACCTTTCATACCACTCCACTCGTTGACTCATTCGCAACTAGAAACGACCCTCCCGGTTTGACAGAAAGTACTACTTCGCGGACCCCGACCTCAAGCAGAGGACCGCGTATTGCATGTTCTGGCAGCACAAGCTCGCCGACAACAAGGAGATTGAATTCCCGGATGAACTCAACAAAGCAATAGCGGAGATCACCGACAAGTTTAGCTTTGCCTACATGCAGGAAGCTTTCGTGGCGGCGCTTCTCGCTATCGCGAGGAGGTCGAAGAGCGAGATTTCGCAAGAAGAAGAAATCACTGAGGATCTGGGTGATGGGTGGCTCAGTGTACACTCACTGGGCGATGATAATGACTTGGACAAGCTAGTATTGTGGGTTGAGATCAAGAAACAGGTCGAGATCCTTCGGGAAGGCATGGACGAGGGAAAGGAGGAAACCCTGCCAGGTGATAAGATCTCCTGTCCAGCAGACGTCGTAGATTTTGCAGTCCTATCGTAATAGGCAAATGCAAGGTTATGTGTTATCCATAGGTTGAGCAAATTTGGGAACCCATGTCTTCCCCTGAATTGATGGGTTTTAAATGTGAATGGCGGATGCATCACTGCAGTAGCCCTAACCTTAACTCCACCCCTAACTTCACCCCTATCCCTCCCTATCCCTATCTCTGTACACATAACCTTCTATAATAACCTCAGCACTTCGTGAACATACCTGTCGCGAAATGGAACAAGACGAAAAGGGGTTACTAACCAATGACAGCATCTACTTGTCATGTTTGATTGTTCAGTATCCGGGATTTCTGACTGGTTTCTCCTAATAAACTTCGAGTTCAGGAAACTCGGCTAGGATTATTCATGTGTTTATGTGATCTTGTATGGGTGATTTCGCGTAGAGGCGTCATTGCTGACTGTACCCTTCATTCAAGAGTCTACGTTCTTCGGTCTTAATATCCCAAAAACATCACTGATATCATCAAGTAGGTATTACGCAGATTACCATATAAGTATACACACTTTTTACCATCAAGAAAATGTTCTTGGATGAACCGGGTTACATGAACGCCACCTGGGTGCAATCAAGCAGGGGCTTCCGACGACCCCTTGGAAGCACACACGAATTAATACTGCCAGCGCACAATACCATGATGGAATGACATGTCGATATGCAGATAAAATGCAAATTCGTCGTTTATACGCCAATAAAGTCATGCGCAAGCCACCGGATATCGTTTGCGTAAATCGAAGCATTTCACTAGGCACTCCAGACAGATCACAAGCTCTTTACTAGGAACTCTACCTGCATCTAGATCAGCCACCAAACATCCCTTGTCTCAATTGTCATACTGCAGAGAATTCGGGCTCTTGCCCAATTTGGTGCGGCTGAGGCAGGTAGTTGGCGTTTAATCGAATGCCAAGTCAGTCCAACGATGCCCATATAGCGCCGGACCTCAGCCGCTCCTGATGGTCTGGCTGGTAGATGCAGCTAGAGGAAGGCAAGGCAGACCGGGCTTGGGAAGATTCCCTTCTATTCAAAGTATCCCCCGCTTCTTCTTCTCCCTCTTGTTTCTTGGTGTTGATCTTATGTGCTCTCAACTTCACCACGTAGTATATACTACATTGTAGATCGTTGCCATCATGCCTTTCGATTTTAAGGCGTACGACCAAAAATGCAACGGGTTGACACCCGAGGAGCTCCAGCGAGAATGGCAGCACTATACACGCCTTATCGCTGGCGCCTCTACATCTACCGCTATTTCCGGTATCGCTGTGCCCTTGACAATGGGTGTCTCCACGATTGGCGTAGCCATGGCGGCACCGGCGATCCACAACGCCCGCAAGAAACGCGCAATCATCGAGAAGCATCTACAGAAGCACAACACTTCGCATGTTACTCGCAAACGTGATGTTCTAGGCAGCATGGCTGTTAGCGGAACTATCGGGCTTGTCACCATGGGTGTGGGTAGTATGGGAGCCGATGCGGTCGCGACAGCCGGAGCCGAGCACGGAATCTCGGCGGTGGTGGAGAATGAGGTGGCCATTAAAGTGGTCACTCATGCAGCGATGGACGGCATCGGAATGGGAGTAGAGTATGCTCACACCTCCCATCTGAAGAAGAGGGATGCTGTGAAAGCATTCCAAGCTGCTGATGTCTTTAAGGCGGTCGAGAATGCGAAAGCAGCCGAAGCCGGTTATTTAATCCAGCCTTATAATCCTCAGGATTTTGCCCCTGGGGGCAGCATGGCGCAAGCTAGCTCGCCGCCGCCGCCACCACCTTATACCCCAGGATCACAGAGACCACCAACGTACTATGCGACCCCGAGTTATGGTTATGCATCTGACTCTAAAGATCAGACGACAAATGTGCAAAGCTCGTATGCCAGCCAGAATATGCCATCAGGAAACACCAGTCAATATCCTTTCCCACAACCTCATGACCCCAAACAGGTTTCATACCAACCGAACGGCCAAGGGCACACTCTCTCCACCTCAATATCCGGTTTCTCCGGGCATCCAGGGCAGTCATATCCTGCTTACGGGTCAAATACCCCATATCTCCAACAAGCGCATCACAGTTTTCCTTCCCCGCTTGCATCTAGTCACACCCAAACACCTGTTCAACAAGTGCAACAGGGGCAGTCGTATCGGCATCAACAGCCACATGATCAATATGCTTCTGCTGATACCCAGAGTCAGGAACTTTGTCCAACCTTGAGTGCCACTTCAATAAATGGTGCATACGATATGAAAATGATGACAGAGTCACTTCCCATATTAGGGACCGATGTGCTGACAGCATATGAACGGCAGAGGCCTCAGTCGATCACCAGGAAGCCTGTTCCAACATCACCACGCGAGGGCCAGTCCCGAAGCCATGCTGAAAGTATTCATCAGCCGACGAACCACGTTTCTGGAACACCACAATCCTTCGTCACTCAGGCGGAATCAGATATTTCGCAGTCAAGTAGTTCACAGTCGCTGGAGGCACCACAATGTGATTCTAAACCATCATGCCAGGGTTCAAGCACAAATCAAGAAGACCAGGTAGATATATCTAGTTTATGTGGTCTGGATCTGACCGCACCACCCTCCACTAGAACCCAGGGGTCGACATTGCAATATGCAGAAATCAGTATGCAGCCATCATCCGCAGTTAAGCGACTAATCCAACAAGGCTTGGAGAGATCCGTGCAAGAGTCTCCCAAGGAACAGCAAGGGGTCCAGCCGGATATAGTCCAACAACACTATCCTACCTACCCAGTACAGCAGCAAACGGGACCCTCGGGAGCCCCCCAGGGGCAACAAACACCACCTTCAGCAAACCAATTTGCAACATACTCGCTACAGCCATCGTTGGCTCCAAACACCCTGCCTACACCCTCGCCACAGTTTAAACCAGGTCAGCCTCAGGAAATTCCATACTTCCCACCACCCCCTGGACAGCCACAGAGCGCTTACAACCCGGCTACTTTCCCTCCGCTGCCAGCTCGACCCTCCTCATACGCACAACTACAGAGCATTGGACAAAAACACACGACACCTGAGGTACAATATCCACCCGTCCCGATTCCAGGGCCATACAGCCCAGTAGCACGTCCAACATCCTTTTACGGCCAAATGCCTTCACCCAATCAACCGCTACCCTACATACCATTTCAGTCGAAACCTCAACATCATGCCCCTCCTATGCAATATCATATGGCTGGCTACGCGCAAATGCCATTAACGCCACCGTACTCACCACCACAGAACGTTCAACAGACCGGCTCGGGTTATTTTCCAGTGACCACTAATTCCCAGTTCCAGACTATGTATCCCGCACATAATCAGTAAATAAGTCTATCCAAGCCAGTGATTACACAGGTGGCGGGTTCAGTTCCCGGTGAGCATTACAAGATAGCTATTGGGCGTGCCACAAAAACATCGCGAGGGAATTGGGCAGTGCAATGCTATCGTTTGAATAGCTTGAAATAATCCCACATTCGTGCTTTTGCCTATGAAGTTTGCCAGAAAGGAAACGTCCCATTGTGACAAAAGTCAGATGGCCGGCCCTGTGTCAAAGAAGCCTGGCGGGTCTACGTTACTCCACTATATCTTAACCTGTCGGACTCCTGTCGGGTTTGGTTTAAATCGGTGTGAAGCATATGGGAGAAGTTCTTCAAGTGTAACTTAGTTACCTGGCGGTACTCGCTCTGATGGAGATCAGCCCACTCGTTGGCTGGCCAAGCACGAGGCGGAGTTCCGTCCACCTCCACGCTAGTCTTGATGGTGCTCGCGTTCCCGATCGTGAATGTATATAAAGCGCCGGCGGTCAATAACCTCATCATATGTCGTAACGACGTCTACGACGGCACGATCCGCGTGGCGGGTATGGTGGTTGGGCGACCACCTGGACGGTTATCGCCATGCACCATGATGATCACTCTAGGTAGTCGTCAAGTCGTATGTTGATGGTTGCCTGTACGAAGGCTGGCAAAGGTACGGGCTGTTCATGATGCTGTGTATAGAGTTCGGTGTGGTTTGCATATGAGGTCAACACTACAACGGATCGACAACGACTTTGCAGATCACAAATAAGCCCAATGGGATGGCACCCCGCAGGTGGCTGGGCAACGTGAGGTTTAGCATCATTGTATAGTAGCGAGTATAGATACACACAATTACACACAAACCATGCAAAGTACGGAGCACTATAGTACGTCAACATAGCCAATATACGTTTTGGCAAACGGATGTAGTCATCATTGACAATCTCGTGGAGGCTGGAGAGGGAGGATCGGAAATATTAGGGCATGGGACTAAAGTTCGTCTGCGTACAATGACGTCAAAAACCCGATACATTCATCATATCTGTCCTATCACATACTGATGCTCACGGTTAATAAGGCGGAGTAGATAGTAAAATTTTATGGACTTGTTACGCGGCACTGCGTGGCTTCAACATGGCTCCTGCGGTTATTATGGAGAGTCATATGCAAGATTCACGGCTGTGCTGCGGGGCAATACAGGATTCGTTTGTTCGAAACATCGACGGGCGTAATCCGTGCTAGCTGTGTGATATTAATTATATCGTTGTTGAATGGTACGAAGTGGGCATGGCCTTTTCGCCTTGATCTTATGGCGCAAGTATGAAGGAATTGCAATTATAATGTGATGTTACGATCATAGCTATACAACAGCTCGCAGCTGGACGAAGAATCAATATACAACTAATTTATTGAAAAGGGGGTATCATGCAATTGGTACATCGAAGAATGTCGCCAAGTATCTGTGGCAACATTTCCAACAGAGTACGGAAAATAACTCGAAATGCACATTACGATGCCACGAGCGATAAAATCCCACCAACCCAACTGATATTAGAATAGACCTATAGAACCTGCTAGCCTACCGTAGCTATACCCGGTTGCTAACGCCCCCGCCTCCGCCTCCGACCCCCTATCTCCTACCTCACCCCGTATTAACTAAATGTCTAAACAGTCTAAACTCTAAAAATTGTTGCAAATGCCTGAACATTACCGAAACCCGCGGATTTAAATTAGAAGTGTCTAGCCCCAACCGACATGCCATCCGAAAATGCAGCGCTGAAAAAGCAAACCCGCCTGCCCAAATGCTACGTAACCTCCAAATCATCGACCATCACGTAAGTGAATGCACGTCCCCGTGATAAAAAAAAATTTATATAATTCTTTTTCGTGTGGGAAGACAATAAATTTAATGGTCGTTGACATCCTCATCACGTCCAGGATACATGATGTCTTGGGTGATGACAGCCCGGACGTGGGAGTAGAAGACGAAGCAGTAGGTAAGGAACAGGCAGATTGACATTCCACTTACAACCCACAACACCGCCTCGTTCTGCAGCACGTTTCCGATGGAGACGGTAGCCAGGATGAAGCCGGTGTTCGGGAAGACCATGGCCCACCAGCCGAGGTGGAAGTATTCGGGGCGCGAGCTGAGGACGGCGATGAGAGCGATGCCGAACCACCAGAGGGCGAGCGCCCACAGGAAGATGGCCATGATGATAGCGAGTGTCCGGATCATGGGGGCATCGAGAGTGCCGTCGGCCTCGGCGTCGAAGCTGTCGGGGATACCCTTCGCCATGCCGATGAGGGCCAGCGCCGTGAAAGAAGGGGGGCCGACGTTCATGAAGAGACCAGGACGATGCTCGCGGTTCGGGAGGCCTGATACAAAGTTAGCACAATTCCTATTCCTTCCATGATATAGGGTAACATACCGGCTGCCATCAGACGTCCGACCATGTGGGAGTACATCATCATAGCGACGAGCATGCCCAGTCCCTGGCAAGTGGTACCGGCAATGACGATCGAGATTGCTTCATTATGGGGTTGTCTCTCGGCGATAACGGAAGCGATCGTCCCTGACAGCATGATGGGGAAGATTGGCAGAATCCATGTCGGCATCATCGTCTTGAGTTCGAAGTTGTGTGCCGCGAAGACATAGCTGTACTGACCAACAGCCACCAGGAGGGAGAGAGCAACGTAGGCCCAGAAGGCGGTCTTGATTCCCCACGCGGATACCGAGTCATCGGGGACAGCGTAGCGTTCGGTGCTGGTAATCAGGGTCGCGATGGATAGGAAGAACGTGGGGAAGAAGAAACCCTCCCGGGGATGTTGTACCGATTTGCGGAAGTCGCCGGGGTGGAGGAAGAAACGGGCGATCATGCCAGAGCAGATTGTAGTGAAGATAATAATGTTTAAGATATAGAGGAACAAACCAAAGCCGAGAAGACCGGGAAACTTATGAGGCTGGGCGAACACCAGGAGCGACAGGCCGCCGGTGCTCATGGGCAAAGTAAACCACGCCCATGTGAAATGGTGCATTCGTTCCCGGAGGTTAAGCTTCGGCCGCTTGGGGTCGAATATATCGATATGTCCATGGCCGTCTTTCTCGTCGATCATCGAGGAAGCCGATGAATTCACTTGTGTCGGCAAGCCGCCGAGGCTCGTGCGTCTCCCCTCCTCCAGGGCACTGTTCGATCCCATCCAGTTTTGTTGTTCCTTGTTGTTGTTGTTGTTGAAAATCGGAGGCGCGGGCTCAACTTGGAAATGTGACACGGCCCGGCTTAGGGGCATCTCCTCCGTGAGTGAACGATGATCCATCTTCTTCTTTTATCCTCCTAATATTTTTTTTCTCTTTTTCTGTGTGTATGCAATGTATGTGTATATTCAAAATCCAAACAATATTCTCGAGATGAAATTAAGCAGAAAACCAAGATGAGGGAAACAAAGATGCTAGTGAGTGGAGCATGGATGATAAGAAGATGTCAAGATGAAAATGAGGAACTGACAGCAAGGCAAAATTATGGGAAAAGGAAAAGCAAAAGAGTAAATATGAAGAATGAGAAGGGAAGAAATAAAAGGGAATATGCACAGCACAGCACAAGAACAGACGACGCCAGGTCGTTGGGCAAAAATGATATAATGAAAGCAACTCCTCCGAGTACGTTGCGTGTCCCATATTTTATAAATACAAGAGAGCTTGAATCGAATACCAAGATGTGATAGTAGCCACTGCATTAAGCCAAGTACCGCCATATTCCCAGTGATACGCTTAAAATAGCTAAGACGGGCGGGTCTGGATAGTGTAGTCGAGCGTAGTCACGGCCCTAGGTTCGAGGCACTGTCAGGGCGCGACCCGTGCATCCATTGTGATCTTCGAGAAGCGCTTGACGGAGCTGTACAACGCTGGGCCCGGGGCGTCTCAGCAATGTGTTGACAGACCCCGGGCCGGCCCACACGGCGGCGACAACCTCACCTCTAGTGCCTTGGGTGCTGTGTGTAGCGTTGTTTTAGGCCAGATTCCGGACCCGCCGCGCCGAGCCAAACATGAGGAGGCTGAAACCCCCCACGGAGAGAAAAAGTCGGGAGAATTTCTGCCACGATGTCGGGCCATATCTCTAGGCGGAGTATATTCACCCTATACTGAGGCGAGAGGCTGGATGATAGGCCAAGAGGAAGGGTATAGGTCGGCTGGAAGATCCGTGTCCACCTATGAGATCACAGAAGCGTATCGAAGAGCGAAATATAGTAAATCTAAGCCACGGATTACGCTTGATGCTTGTGAATCATCGCGAAGTCCCGGGTTGTACTAGATAACACACCTGGTCGCCAAGAGATAGGAGGTCGTCAGTCCGTTTCCTTGGCGATTCTCTCAACCATGTAGTTATTATGGCGCTGATTGACAGGTGGGTCAACCCAAATGTTATGCCCCTGGCTAGCTCCTCGGTAGTTGCCAGGGCCTGGCAGACAGCAAGGCACACAGCCATGGACGGCCAAGGCTTGCGCATGCAAGCGCTAAAATGGAAATAAGAGAAGAAAAAAATGCGGCTCTGAGCGACTTGGCTAGTCTTGGCTGACGAGTTATCAGCCCGTGATGCAGCCAGTTGCAATCTGTAGATTCGGCGAGAGATGATGGACGCGTGGATTCAGCCGAAGATCAACAATGGAAGGATGGTGATGCATATTAATTCATAGACACACATAGCCGAATACCCTTGGTGGCTGGGTTGAAAAGACTTCCAGGGCGGTCGCGTGCTACGTTGTCGAAACCATAGCGACATCCAGCGCTCGTCGCTCACTGATCGACCCGATATGTTTCTCCCAGAAGTTGATAGGCGGCGAATAAGGGGCTATAGATTAGATACAACCTCCCACTATTCCCAAACACAATGCGGTGGCGCCCAGGTTGGTCTTGGCTGCCAGGGTCTTTGCCAAGATAAAAATTTGCGAGGACAATACATTTATTTAGTCAATATACTTTGTAATGGAGTGAAATTATGTGATGTTGTTATAATAGTCATCGGAGAAAGACTCGGATATGACGGAGGCAGAGAACTACGTGGTCACGTTACTTGCTTGATATTCCTCTGGTATGACTACCCGGCTTTGATACTATGTATGGAAGTGACTATGCACAGCTGTCTCGCAGCGTGTGCTACCTCATGGCGTGGTGTAGTTACCTAGGAGCTGCTGGCGATAGGACACCCAATCGACTATACTCCAGACCCGATGAATTTTCCCGTCTCGGAGCTGGTAAGTGACATGCTCCGCGAAATGGACCGGCCGGCCGTTGGGCTCAACGCCCTGGATGGCTTTGATTGGGGTGCCCGTAAATTCCAGCCGCGCGGCGACGCGCTGAGCCTCCTTATCAGTGATCAGTGTGTGTAGGCCGAAGCTGATGTCAGGGATGGCATCGATCGCGTCCTGCATGAGGTGTCGGTACCTATCTAAAGATAGTGCCTGGTCGTTATGAAACACTCGCGGGTGACAAAACTTGGGGAGATCGGTCTCCATGGTGCGCTTGTTGATGCAATCAATGTATGCTCGGTATAGCTCCTCCAGATCACGACCGTTGGCAATGGCGTTGGGCGGCTCCTCCGTGGAGCCCAACGTGGTGGTGGTTAGGGCGGTGTCCACCTCAGATCCACCTCCACCACCTCCTTGTTTTCTGATATTGTCTATATCTGCTAGTGTGCTAGTAGCTTCGGGGTCTGGGCTTGAGGGGCCTGAGCCTGCGGAGGATTGCAGTAGCTGACGATGAATCGCGTCCCGATCCGACAGCGTGACTATCTTGGAAATCTTCGTGGCATCATCACCACCATCAGCCGCATCCGTAAACCAGACCAAGAGATGGTCCATGAATTGGATGGTTTTGCCGGTGGGCGGCTCGAGGCCCATAACCGGCTGGCAAGGTTTCCAGTTCACTAGTATCGTAGCGCCGAGCCGCCGAGATTGTCCGTCCACCGTCACGATCTCTGGAGCGATCTCACTGTCGCCCGCTGTCTTCAACTCGGTTGCATAACTTTCAGGGGTATGTTCCCCGCCATTTAGAGTAAACTTAGGGTGAATGAATTTCGGGAGGTCATCCCAGCGTTTCTCGTTGAGGCACCGAACAACAGACTCAAAAACCACTTTGATATCGGTCATCCTGCTTGCTTGCTTGCTTGCGCGCTTGATGAGGATGACTATTTTCACTTGGCTGGATTAATGACGTTGATAGGCTAGGCTTTGAGGAACAGTTGAGTTGAGTCTATGCGTCCACTGATGATAATGGGGTCGTTTAGAATTAAATTGCATCTCAAGCTTCTTACATAGGCTTTTAGCAGGCCGGAGTGAACGTCGAGAACCATGGAAGGGCGTATTTGACAAGGGCACAGTTGACCTATGCAAGCTATGGTAGCAGGGGTCGCTGTCTTCGTATGGTGCGCAGTTCCAATAGTGGAAAGGCGACTCTTGGCAATGCCGTAGTCAAATGAAGTTCTTAGGCGCCACCTGACGAGGGGCTTGATGTGTCCACAAAACCCGGAGTTGAATTCAGTTGGTCACTGGTCAGCCGCTTTGTTTGTTCGTGAGAGCCGTTGCGGGACAAATAGCCAAGACGCTTGGGGCATAACAGAGATGAATATAAAACAAGGAAACAGAGGCATCTCTTCTCGGTCTCTGCAAACCCGACGATAGACAGGCTCTCAGGGGTTTTTGATAAAACGTACCAAACATACCTACGGAAACAGGTCTAATTATAGTGGTAGCCAAGACCTCTTAGCCCGAGCTTAGCTTTCCTGCCAAGAAGCTGGGCTTCAACTCCGGCGTGAAACAGATTTCTTACAAATGAGGTGGGTGTATAATACAGGGATTCGTTGTGAGAGAACAGTCAGTGCACACTCATTGGCTGAAGACAGAACGGTCACTACGGAATAACTACTAATAAGGCCTTACTCAAATTTAAATAAAAGCCAAACAAGAAAATTTTCTCCAAAAAGGGGGAGCGGGGGAGAAGGGGACAGCGGGGAGTATCGTGGGCCACATATGGGCTGGGAGAGTAAGGGGGTCCGGGGCATGTACGCGGGATGTACACTGTTTTTATCAACAGATGTTTGTAATTATTTACAGGAAAAGACGTTTCTATGAATGACATTGATGTATCTGCAGACCAGGTAGGCTAGGACAGTAACTCCCTCGCGACCTCAGCGGTCATCATGAACTCTATCGCGTCCCTCCTCCATGTATCATCCTCGACCCAGACCTCCGTGGCATTCAGCACCATACTCTTGGGCGCCTGCATGTCGTAGGCCGGCCACTCGGGCAACAACCTCCCCTCTCCTTCTCCGTCTCCGGTCCCGATCCCGGTCCCATTCTCGATCCCATTGGGGTTCAGGTCATACACGAAATTGACGTACGCCTGCCCGATCGCCCTAGACAGCCGCGCGTGGCTATCGTACTCTGGGCTCGGGCCCAGCAGCCCCGATATGTTCTGGAAGCTAAATGCCACGTTCACGAAGTGCTTGACTCCGTCCCACTCGGGCCCATTCCATGGCCGCTGGTCGAAGCGGTAACTGTAGACCGGCAGCCCCTCGCTTGCATATAACTCAGCCATCCGACGGCGTCCGGATGCCATACTGGGAAACTACAAGTTAGCATTATGTTACTTCCCTTGGCTAAATATAATAACCTGGTGATGGTTCCAACTCATACTCCAGGATTGAGTAATCACTCCCTGCAACTAAAGAAACAAAGAGAGGATATTGCGAACGTAGCTAGACAGAGGTATACAGGGGATACTTACACAAGGTCCCCACCTATCGCCGCCGCCCGCCGCCACTGCAGCCCCCTCGTCGGATGCCTCGTGCAATTTGTAATCGCGTACGGCGGCGCACGACACGGATCATCAGGGTACATCGCGAGCAGGCGGCGCACAGTCGGCGGCGTGAGTGCATAGCTGCGCCACTCGAGCATCGCAGCGAACAGGTCCTCCTCGGTATCGACAACGGGCATGCCGGTAACGGAGACGGCGAACCCTTCGTCGGTGTTGTCGCCAAGCAGCAGCGGCACCCGCGCGTACCGTCCCGACTGCATCAGCTGGCTCGGGTACGCCGTTAGAAACTCCCCGTCGACGAGCGGGTTCCAGACGACGGACGGCTGCGCGTTGAACAGCGTTGCGGAGTCAACGCCGCGCAGGCACGCCACGCCGTCCGGAACCGCAACGCCGTCCCAGCATCCGACCGCGCGCGTCAGATTCTCGAACGCGGTGTTGTACCAGCTCAGAGGCTCGACTTGGGCGCCGGTCGGGCCGCCGCTTTCGAGGATGGCGCCGCGGAAGAGACTACTGCTACTGCTGTTGCTGTTGCTGCCCGACTCGCTGATTGCCTCATTGTTAGAGAACATGTGGTACGCAATGCTCTGCGCCCCAGCACTCTCACCCCACAGCACGACGCGATCCGGGTCTCCACCAAAGGCAACGACGTTCTCCTGCAGCCAGCGCAGGGCGAGGTGCTGATCCAGGAGCCCCGCGTTGCTGCTGGCGCCTTCGGCGAGCAGCTGCGGGCTCTGCAGGAACCCCCACATGCCGACGCGGTAGTTCATGCTGGCGGCAAGGACGGGGCGGCCCAGGCGCTGGCTCGCGGATACGATCCCCGATAGGTTGTATTGCGGGTCGGCGGTGCTGCCGGCGTAGAGGCCGCCACCGTAAATCCAACTAAATTTTATGTTAATAAATCAGAATCAAAGGGCTTTGCCATGCGCGGGGGAACTCGCACTAGGACTGGTAGTAAGTTGGACGGCGATGTTTTGTTAGCTGGTGCTGTCGTGGTGGTACCAGCAGCCGGGCGCACTACGTTGATGGTAAGGCAGTCCTCCGATAGGCTGAAGTTCGTCCCATACTGCATGCAGCTGTACCCGTACTGCGTGGCGTTGCGGACGCCTTCGAACGATGTGTTGATCGATTGCGGCCATCGAAACCTTAGGTCTCCTGTCGGTGGTTGGGCGTACGGGATGCCTAGAAACACGTCCTGGTCCCAGTCAGGGAGGTACGCCCCTTCGTATGTCCCATTGATCGTCTTGACTCTCGGGATGGTGCTGTTGCTTCCTAGAGATCCCGCCGCAAACGCTTCTGCGACATGGAAACTTAATGTCAAAACCCTGATCAATCGCTGCATTATGGACTGAATGCAGCCAGGCGATGGTTGGTCATATCCAGGAGGCTATACCGAAGGAACACGACATAGCTCGAGTCGTGGACTTTATACTTATACTGCGGGACGATACCAGGGGGGTTTAACTTGTCGCGTTGATTGGAGGAAGAACATGTTTGGAGATCATTCTCGATCGAGCATTGGGCCGCCCCCCGTCCAGTGTTCTGAAATGCCCCATTATGGAGAGAATGGGGTGAGGGGGATATCGTGGGGTACATAAGCGCATGGGAGAGCAGTCAGGGGCAAGGGTCCGTACGTTAGTAATTCATCGTGTCACGACGTCATTATATTTAACTGAAACAAATGTAGGCCATGCTGTAATTTAGGTGGATTGAAAATAATTAGGCGAACGGTAATCAGTGCTCGTTTAAACTACATATCTCTGACCTCCCCAAAATTTGATCTCAAGCCGCTTGCGCAGCTGGGCGCACACTCTGCGGGTTGTGGAAGATATCATTAGGATCCCATTGGGTCTTGATGGCTGTAAGAGTGTCAAGGTTCGGACCCCAGTACGACTCCTGTCCGCTCGGCAAGGAAGGGTCCACGTATCCAGGATATGTCGTCAGTGTTCGGGCAGAACCATTTCGGATAGTATCGACAATACCGGTAACGAAATCCTTCGTATCTTGGGTCAGAGTCGGGATACCGATTCCGTAGCCCTGGCAGAACATAATCTTGTCTCTGTGCGAATACGCCGTCGCGTTCATCGGGATGTCGCTGATAGCACCACCCGAAGCGTCGAAGATCAAAAACCAGATGAGCGTGCCCCGATCTGCGTCATCGATGTAGTTCATGAGCGTAGTGATGGTGTCGACGGAGAGCACGTCCTCGGGCGCAAACGCTAAGCTCTTCGCGAGGAAGGCAGACCGAGTATCGGAAAGTGAGAGTGCAGCCTCCTCGGCGAGGTTAGCAATCACGGCAGGCCAATCGTCAATCACGACCGAAACATTTCCCGTGGGAATCTTGTCAGGGATGCCGCTGGCCTTGAACTCATCCTCAGTGCCGTAGAAGGTCGCGCTGATGATGACCCCAAGCTCGTACATGGTAAATTCCGTCCCAAATCTTCGGTCAAGGTTCGGGTCCGATACAAGATCCTGCCACTGCTGGAACACGGGAACCAAATCTGCGTGCTTGGCGAAAGTGAGAGAGTACGAATACTGCACGACGGTTCCGGGCTCTGGGTGTGTCTTCATTACGAACTCTGTGATGATGCCGAATCCAGCACCGGCACCTTTGAGCGCCTAAGTCGTACTTTGTGAGCAATCTCCAGAGCAAGCATATCGAGAAATATTCGGATTTGACTTACGAAGTAGAGGTCGCTATTCTCTGTCTCGCTCGCGCGTTTGATCGAACCATCAGCAGTGACGACTTCGACTTCGATGACATGGTCTAGGCATGATCCCCACATTCGAGAAGTCGGCCCCAACCCGCCCTATCGTCGCTACATTAACATCGATGTTGCTACCACAGCGTGAGATTTAGATATAGGCAACTTACAATGGTTGCGTGGCCGCCGATGCCTACACCAGGACAGGTACCATGAGAAATAGCCCTCTTGCCATTATCGTGAAGTTTGTCGGTCACATCTTGCAACTTATGGCCAGCGCCGAACTTGGCTTGCCAGGTGTCGGTATCCATGGAGAAGTTTTGGAGCTTTTGCAGGTCAATCACCAGCTCGCCGTCTTCACCGCCAACGCCTGTCCTCGGAATATTAGATCACGTTCTCCAAGGGAGTACAGCATCGGTGTCACCGAGTTACGTTACACGCACCATAGTTCCTAGTGTGACCGTCAGCGAAACTAAACCCGAGTATATACCATATAGGTAGGTAGTGCAATATCATCGACTAAAACTCACGCATAGGAGTGACCACCCGATTTGGGCTGGACCTTCACGTTGTTCTCTACCGCGCATTTCACGAATCCGGATACATCGTCGGCGCTTTCCGGTCTCGTCACCGCGATTGGCTCAACTTCGATATCGAGGTTGTATCTGTTAACCCAGGAGATTTGATAGAGCGGGTTATTGGCAAAAGCGACACAGCCATCACGGCCGTTGCAGACAGCATTCAGGCAGTCGACCAAAGGGGTGCTCGGAGTTTGCCCCATGTTGATGTTGTAGTAGTCAACGCGATGACCCAGTAGTGACTTGTCACAGTCGCATCGGCATAGGTCTCGTTCGGATTCGGAAGAGGTCGGAAGTCTGGTGAAGACCGGAACCCCGCAAACCAGATGTAAATGGAGCTGGAACGTGAGCTATTTCAACTGCGACGAGCTCTCAACAGTCGTGATAAATAATCAATACAAAAATAAAATACTGGGACCATGGCAGTTTTTAAACATCATATGACGGATGGCCTAACACTAACACCCGAAGCCAGGAACAGGAACGTGTTTATTAGTCGCTGAAGGATTCGCGAATCACGGGCCGGAGTACATGGGGTGATCATGGGGAGGGCCTGTGAGGTAACATTAGGCCAGGGCAGGTCCCAAGAGAATAGAGCATAGTCATAATAAAACAGGTAAACTGCCGACCCACGAAACCACCTACCCTTCTTTGATTGGGCATCCCATTTGAGCAGGTCAGATCGATTTGCATCCATGAATCTGCATGACGGGCCACTCTCCTATAATCAGACCTGCTCAACCAGTGACAAGTCTCGTGAGGCCTAGTGATGCGACCCGACACTTGCTTCTTAGCAGCGAGTTAGGTAGACTAGCAGCTGCCTTGATTGGTAGAAATGCCACGGGCTGACGACATACCCGTGCTGCCGTGGACGTCTGCTACCGGCCAGACTTGTGGAATGAAGAACCAGACATTCCCAGTGACGACGATTGAGGGTCTAGTGACTCTAGTCTGTTAGCGTAGTTGCATTGGTGCTACGCCTCATCGCCCCATTTCACATCGCATCACTGATTCATACACTAGGTAGTCAATAGAGACAGTGGTGTATATTCACGCATACTCACAGCTCATCATGTACGAAGTGCGTGTTTTCGCTTTGCTAGCAAATGCCTACTTCGTACGTATGCACGCAGTTTGCGCAGTTTGTTTCGTCATGAAGGGCACCAGCAGAGCTACCGGGTAATACAAACCATATAGTAACTGTCTGGGTAGGCGATGTGATATAAGGCAGGTATAAGAGTATGACGTTATATTCGGCATGTTTATATAAGACACACTGGAAAAGGGGGAGGTAAGGAGTTTTCCCATCGAGGTTGCAACCTCAATGATTGAATTATTGGCGCTAGAAAATCGTCTGTACGGCAGGACGGTTACAGCGTAGCTGGGGCCTGCACTGTAGTTATAGGGTCTGAGGATGGGTGTAACAATCCACCGTCTATAGCAACCCACCACGATAACTACCTACCTAGGTACTTAAGTAGCTTTCGTAGCAGCTGCGTAGCTACCTGCCCAGCCTGCCTATAGTACAGGTAGCCTGAGTAGGTAGGCAAGCGGCAAGGTACCTAGGCAAGGGTAGGTCATGATTTGGAGCTTATAATTTGGGGGCGACGTGACGATGGCGCATCCTCCATGCCGCACCCCAGATTGTTTGACGTTAGTCGTTGGTTACTTTCATTTTCCCAGTGTTCCTGATCAGTTGTGGCGCTGTATTGTACTTCGTACCCAATAAGCCGTTGTTATAGTTTGAGGATCCTGACTGACCTGACAGTTTTAATTCGCCCGAAAGCTGAGTCAGAGCCAATTGCACGTTTATGTGCAACCTGTTCACAGTTTGCCCATTACATCGTCGCTCTCATGTTGTTTCACATGTGACCAGTCGCTTTGGATACTGTCTTAGGAGGTCAATAAAATAAGTCTTAGCTCGAGTCCCAAGGGTCCAAGGCCTGTACATAATAAATTGTCCAACCATGTTGAAGGGCCCTACATAAGGAGATAAGCTGATAGCGTCTTGTTTGACACTTGTTTGATACGAGATATATATATGAGTGTCCGAGTAGACGCAGCCGTTTTTCATGTCTGCAATTTATATCCACACGATGTTTCCATCGCATCAATGTCTTGATCACGACGTTATCAAAGCTACGCTGAGGTGGGCAACTGAGGGACAAGAGAGCGAGACATTCAATTACTATTACGTGTGGCGATATACCGCGTTATTGGCGGAATTGATTCCGCTGGTTTTATATCTCCAGTTGCGAAACATTTGCCAATCTATGATAAAAGGCCATCCCTTACTCTGCGACGATTCCTCTCCGATATGCGCACTGGAATATACGAACGAAGCTGGCAGCGATGGCTGTATAATCAAGCGCAAGCAAACTGTTGGTCCGCTCAAATTGCTTGCTTACATAGGTACCTACTTACATGTATGTACGCATACGAACCGAACTCCAACCACGTAGCCCGACAGTAACCGACAACGGTCAAAACGGTGTAGAAGCAGCAGCCCGATTGGTGCATCTTCCTCTCTGGACGGACTTGGATAACTCCTCTTTGATATAGTTAGTACGAGTAAACGAACGTCTGTTCAGGTGTCCACAAGCTCGCAAAGATCCGCGGCAGGCAAGGAAGGCGCTATCACTCGGGGCATTGGCAAATTGGGTCGTGGTTCCCAGCGTTTCAACGTTTGGAGAAGCTGATTGACTGCCAGGCTGGCCGTGGGTCTCGCGGGTGCGAAATACGGAAGACTTCCTTTCTCTTTTCTTTATAAACCAGCCTTGGTGCTTAATCTGCCATCTGCTCCTCTTCAAGTGACTAGCAACCTCCATCTGTCTGTGTACTAACCGCTTCCTGATATTCGCTTCCCCCATTTTCAACTTAGCTAGAGGACACACCAGACCAAGTAGGAAACTAGGGATGGTAACCAAGGGGGCATAGACGTTGTTAAGGAGAACAATAGTTCACGGTCGTTGTTCCCGACAAGTTGCACCCGGTCGAAGTCGAATCAGATATTCACAATTAACTTTAGGATACACCCGGATAACTTGGTGTATTCATTCTACATTTTAGTTTTGAGAGCAATTGGGGCTTGTTGGTCTTCTAAACCTCCAAGGTTGTCAGATAGGTATAACACACATCCACTGCCAGCCATCCCCTTTGCACCCCCACCCCGCCCCCACCCCCACCTTCACCTTGAATCCCCCCGCAGAACCACTACCCCAATTATACACCCCCCTATCCCCCTTTAAATTCGCGGAAGATGCTTTCGCGAGCAGCAGCGGCGGCGGCGGCGAAGTCCCAGCCCCTCACCCCTCCCCCGCTTCGCCCGGCAAACATTCACTTCCTTGCCTCCAATCGTTCCCGCCTACCGGCAAGATTGCCGGCATTAGCGAATCTGGTTCTACCAGTCTTATCCGATACCGCAATTCCCAATGCACCCCATACGCCGCCCTATACACCTTGCCGAGGGATAGCTAGCCTAGCGAGCCACACGGGTCAGGAGGGCGGGTCCACATCGGGTGGCGTTTCGGCAAGCGGACTGTTGCGCATCCCTTGGAGACCCAGCCAAGCACTCCTTGAAAATGCCGGTACCACCACGTCCTCCTCCTCGGCTGCTTTCGTACGAACATACGGCAGCATCAGTCATACAGGTACCCAGGGGGCAGTTTCTACAGCAACTACTCGCCAAACTTCGTTATCAACGCAGCACTCGGTACGGGTCGCCAAGGATCGGCAATTATTTGTTTTAAATCCATTAAACGAGCCGCCTGCACTTCGCGGTCAACTTCATGGTCCCGGCCTCGGCCCCAGTCACAGTGTCAATCGCCGCAACTTTTCATCATCATCATCATCACCATCAGCACCATCCAATAATCCCAACATGTATACAGCCTCGTTTGCGTTTTTCGAGGCAATATGGGAGGCCGGTATCACCCACTGCTTCGTCAATCTAGGGTCTGACCACCCCAGTATCATCGAGGCGATGGTGAAGGGTCAGCGGGAGAAGAAGGACCAATTCCCGCGCATCATCACGTGTCCCAACGAGGTAGGTGCTGCCCAATACACTCCGGCATGGTTACATGATTGCACACTTACAGAGAGCTCCTTCCTTTCCGCCCTTTGGCTTGGGTCGACCTGATGTCACTGGTTACCTAGGTAACTGGCTACTAGTAGGTCGATGAACTAACGGATTGTGACTATCTAGATGGTAGCCATGTCGATGGCCGACGGTTACGCGCGTCTAACGGGTCAGCCGCAATGCGTGATCGTGCACGTAGACGTCGGGACGCAGGGGCTCGGAGCGGCGGTGCACAACTCGGGAACGGGACGGGCGCCGGTGCTGGTGTTCGCGGGCCTGAGCCCGTTCACCCTCGAGGGCGAGATGCGCGGCTCGCGCACCGAGTACATCCACTGGATCCAGGACGTGCCCGACCAGAAGCAGATCATCGGCCAGTACTGCCGGTACACGGCCGAGATCAAGACCGGCAAGAACATCAAGCAGATGGTCAACCGCGCCCTGCAGTTCGCCACGAGCGACCCCTGCGGGCCCGTCTACCTCGTCGGCGCCCGCGAGGTCATGGAGGAGGAGATCACGCCCTACTCGCTCGACCAGTCGGTGTGGGACCGCGTCGAGCTCGGCAACCTCCCCCCCAAGGCGGCCAAGAGCATCGGCGAGGCGCTGGCGGGCGCCGAGCACCCGCTACTCATCACGGGCTTCTCCGGGCGCAACCAGAAGATCCCCGCGGCCCTGGTGCAGCTGGCCGACACGGTCAAGGGCCTGCGCATGCTCGACACGGGCGGCAGCGACATGTGCTTCCCGGCGTCGCACCCGTCGTGGCTCGGGCTGCGCTTCGGCGTCGAGCCCGACGCCATCGAGAAGGCCGACGTCATCATCCTGCTGGACGTCGACGTGCCCTGGATCCCCGCCCACAACAAGCCCCGCGCCGACGCCAAGATCTTCCACATCGACGTCGACCCCCTCAAGCAGCTCATGCCGCTCTTCTACGTGCCGGCGCGCCACCGGTACCGCGCCGACGCGCTCGCCGCCGTCGAGCAGATCACGGCCGAGGCCAGCGCCGCGGCGGCGAAGCTCGACGACGCCGCGGCCGCGGCTGTGAGCAAGAGGTGGGACGCGCTCGTGGCCTCGCACAAGGCGCGGCTCGACGGCATCGCGGCCCGGGCGGAGCCCGCGGCCGACGGCACCTTCGGCACGGGCCACCTGTGCCGGAAGCTGCGGGCGCTGTGCCCGGCCGACGCCATCTACGCGATCGAGGCGGTGACCAACACGGGGTTCGTGCACGACAACCTGCAGCCGGAGCTGCCGGGGTCGTGGATCAACTGCGGCGGGGGCGGGCTGGGGTGGTCGGGCGGCGGCGCGCTGGGCATCAAGCTCGCGACCGACGCGCAGCACGGCGGGAAGGGCAAGGGCAAGTTCGTCGTGCAGATCGTGGGCGATGGCACTTTCCTCTTCTCCGTGCCGGGGAGCGTGTATTGGATCTCGAAGCGGTATAATATCCCCGTGCTGACGATTGTGTTGAACAATAAAGGTGAGTTGATGCGCCCAGTTAATCTCTCGCACTCTCACTCATTCTGTTATTGTGCCTTCTTAATATCGCATCTCGGCCATTCACACTCTGTCCTCCATCCCACCCATCCCCCCTTCCCCTTCCCTGCCCTACAAACTGTCTAGCCCTTCAACCTCTCCCTCTTGTTGCTTACGAGAAAGCTGACCAATCCAACCCAACGATCTGAACATTTAGGCTGGAACGCTCCTCGAAGATCGATGCTCCTCGTCCATCCCGACGGCCTGGCTTCCAAGGCTACCAACGAGGAGATTAACATCTCGTTCGACCCGGTGCCCGACTACGCCGGCATCGCCAAGGCGGCCTGTGGGGGCGACCTCTTCGCGGCCAAGGTCGACAAGGCCGACCAGCTGGAGGCCACGCTCAAGGAGGCCATCGCGTCGGTGCAGGGCGGGCAGAGCGCTGTGGTGGATTGCAAGGTTACTTTGAATTGCTAGTCAGGTGCCTAATGAGTTGGTGATGCGTAATAGTAGCCAGATAGATGCATTCGTAAATACGTGGCTAGGTAATTAGCCAGTTTGACACCTGCTGCTGCTTAATGGATCAAGCAGTGGATGAAGTATTCCGGTCATGCATGATCTTAGGGTCTGGAAACCCCTGATCTTTCTTTCTACCGGACAGCATCCCGAAACCTGTTAAGGGTGAGTGAATGTCACTTTGACTCAATGGTTGAAATCTGGGAACTGAATACAGTGACACATTCTATGATTCCATGTTGACTTTCTTCGGCTTCGGTTATGAACATCTTTCCCTAGACCGCCCGGGCCCTCTCTTTTCTTTTCTTTCTCAGGAGCGGAGATGGCATCCTTGGCTACACAGGCTACCCATACCTACCTGAAAAGACAGTATAGATAGATACGCGAGAACCCAGTTTGACCAATTGGTGCCCGGGGGGTGATAAGATGTTCAAAACTCGCAGAGCTTTGGTCAATCCCATCATATCGCTACGACGATGTGCTGGACAGGTGGACGGTACGGCTCCTGAAAATTGAAACCGTACTCACATAACTGATATATCATATAGTTACTTATGTAGCAGGTGGATCACCCGACAGTATCGCCGAAATAGAACGGGCGGAGGTCGGCGGGAGATAATTAATTCGTTGAAAACACCCGCTCCGAGGTATTGTACCGCTGCTGGCTGTGAGCCTGAGATAGGTAAGATCTGGCGTCGAGGGTTCCTCCTAGACGGAGTCTCTGGACGCTACCTAGTGGGCGTGAAAGTATAGTTACACGTACGCTAGCAGCCAGACAGCCGAGATCTCCAATCATTACCCCATTCGTGCGATCGTGCCTCAGGTTAGTCTACATAGCTGCAGGCGCAGGTGTCTAGGGGATTTAGATGCTACAGCTTATCTCAGAATCAGACGTATTTCCTGGACCTTCCAATTCAAGGTTGCTAATAGGGGGGCTGGTGATGGCTTGTATGTGGCTAGTGGTGGCTAATATGGGGCTGGTGGTGCGAATGGTCCAGGAAAGACGTCTGAAACGGCGATCCGAAAAAGGGCTGACCCTGGTGAACAAATGTATGGGAAATGAAAAGATACCGCACTGTCACTCCCCCATAACTTCGCCAATCCTTATCCTATAAGAAATCCGAAAATACGCCAAAGGTCGCAGCTCAATGGAGATCATTTTGATATAAAATATAAAGCTTTACGATATCGGATGGCCGTAATACAACTTCAAAACGAACAAGGGTACCCTGGTGAACACTTTTGATCGTTCTGGACTCGTTTGGAATTTCGTTAAAACGCGACGTATCAAAAATGCGAAAGTACCCAGAGATAGCCGTATTCGATGGCTACCTCCGGACGTCGTCGGATTTTGAATATCTTGAAAATTAGCAAAGTTATTGGGAAAAAGGTATATAGGGGGGTACTTGTCCGCCCTGGCCCCTATAGGAGTCCGATCGCCGTCTCAGACCACTTTTCGGAATCCGGTGGCCCCAGCCACACTTGCGGGGGGGGGGGGGGGGGGGGGGGGGGGGGGGGGGGGGGGGGGGGGGGGAAGT
>JAKJXP020000075.1:143062-160103 GCA_022225965.2 Diatrype stigma
CCCCCCCCCCCCCCCCCCCCCCCCCCCCCTTACCCAAAAGAAAAGTGGTCTGTTTCTGAGATAAGCTACAGCCGCCAACCAGATTGCAGATGCAGCAGCAAATCCAGGTAGGGCCTGGACCCAGGCAGTCGCCACCAGAGTCGACCTCGCAGCCCTTACAGCATTCGCATAGGTACTCGCCTTCACCGGACTAGGAGCACCTGGGTGAGGGCTGCGTGGTCCCGAGGTCATTCGGGACCCCTCCCCCTTTTTCTCTCTCCTTAACTGGTCCGATCGATTTGGGGATTGCTGCAACCACCATCTCTGCATGCCATGCATGCGGTAGGTAGGTAGGTACAGAACCTACCTACAATATCTAACGCATGGTCAGCTCAAGTTAATAGTTAAGTACAAAGAGCGGATAGAGGTGTATCCTTGCGTCCATTATGTCGCTCATGCATGCACTCATGCATGTATGTATGTTTCTACCTTCCGGTTCTCGAGGTCAAAATTGCAAATCTCAACTCCGCTCATCTTTCCCCAGCGCCCAATCCACAATCCTCTCAGTCTGGGGTCATCCAACAATATGGGCATGGAACCATTGACATAAAATATTAAATATATTTATTAAAGCTCTCTTTATTTGCCTGTTATTATAAGGAGTACCGATTATCTAGTCTAGATCGAATCCACTGCCTCATAGCCCAATGAGCGGCACAACAAAGCTCGCGAATCCAGGGTAGCATCCTGGACTCCTGGAGTGCTGGGTTTCCTCACCAAACACGCGACAGAGCAGCTGGGCCGGCATAGAAGTTGCTATATCCCCAGGGAACAACCATCCCCTGCTGATCACGAGCCTTGTAGCTTGCAGGAGAGCCGACTTGCTATTGACGCCCGGAGCTGCAGGACCGTCCTGGCTGCCTGGCTGCCTGGACAGGGCCAAGAGGATCAAGAGGGTAAAGAGGAACATCGGATCAGGACCCTTCGGGCGTTAGCTCGAACTCCACCACATACTTAGTTACGACCCATCCTAGTTACCACCTGAGCCGGTGAGCCCTTCTTTGACCTTTCGCGATCTCTCTTGTTGGACCCTTACATAGTATAGTATTATTTTTACGGGCCTTTGACTGAATTTCTTCTACCCACGAGCCAATCAGATCTTTTACCTGCGAGCTGCAACTTACAGGACTGTATGCTCCTTGCAAGTGGATATTTCAAGATACCAGCCAGACCCATACATCCCATAGTACAATCTATAGGTAAATCACAAGACCGCCTCCATACCACTATCCATACCACTAGCACCGGTTGGTGGAGAGCTTCTTATTAGTTGCCGGCCACCTCTCGCCAAAAATATTTGACAGACAGAAACCTACCTCTCGATCTTTCCGAAAATCCGGTGCTCGCTCTTCGACCCATTGGGAACGAACTCATTGACTCATTGCAGCTCAGGCAGAATGGCCAACATGTTCGGGTGAAACGTTCGAACGTCAGGGTCACTTAACACTTACCACCTGACTTCACTATTGTATCTACAGCACAACGTACTACGCTGCACATCGGATTGACCCCGATCCCCTGAGCTACCCCAACGGACGAGCTCAACCCACCCACCAGTCTAGTCCCTGCCGTGCAACCGCTGTGCGACCTAATACCTACTTTCCGTCGTTCAATCCGCCCACGTCTCTGAAAGAGAGGAAGGCCAATTCGCTCAGCTGTCGTGGAACAGTCTATTTGCGCGGTACCATGTACGTTGTTGATAGCGCATCGAGATTTCATACAGATGAGCGCCATTGGACTCGATAACCTTGGGTTCCTACTCGTCTCGCAATTAACGATCCCGCCCGACACACCGACGGCGGGTTCCGTCGGTTGAAGATTTGGTTAACCCGGTTCCCAAGATAGAGTACCTTCTTGTCGCGATCAATTCATCGAGTATTCGCACAACCATTCATCAGCCGTGACGGGGAACATCGTCGAATGCGAAACAACATGGCGGACCAAAGTGATGAACACCAGGGAGGGGATGCATCCGAGTCCGGCCAAGAATCCCAGCAGCAACAACAACAGCAAGAGCCACAGCAAGAGAAAAGCATCACACCGACGACACCGCCGCCGGCCCCCAACCCTTCGACGGATCCCCGCCTACTTACCCAGGCCCGTACCCCGCCCCCTCTGCACGCCGCAGCTCCGACAGATTCCTCCCAAGATCTGTTCAAGATCTCGCCGATCGCCGCTCTCAAGCTCCTAGGATCCGGCATCGAGGCCCTTGTACGCATGACGGGCGACATCCCGCCTACGCCCCCACCTGCGAATCCGACGTTCCCGCACATGAGTGGCATGCAGCGCGAGAAGGCCGCAATTGTGCGAAGCTATTCGGAGAAGAGTCTGGCGCGACTGCGGGAACAGGCCGAGGCTGGCGATAAGCAGAAGGCGCAAGAGCTGGAGCAGGCAGCAGCACAGGGGGGCAACCTCGGAGACGTACGACCACCGGCCGAGTCACGGCCCTCGACCTCGTCGTTCTCGTCGTCTTCGACCTCGAGCGGCGCCCAGCAGGAGTCCATCGACGGCGTCCGCCTGCGGCCGGCGTCCACCCCGTCATCTTCGGGCTCGACAGCCTCGGGAGCCCCGGGCCCGTACGTAGTGATCGGGGCCAACTCGCAGCCGCTGAACCTGCAGCACAGCGCGATCACGCGGAAGTTCTTCAGCAAGGCGCCGCCGCCCATCAGCATCGAGGAGTACCTGCTGCGGATCCACCGGTTCTGCCCGATGAGCACGGCCGTGTACCTCGCGACGTCGTACTACATCTTCCGGCTCGCGGTCGAGGAGCGCGCCATCGCCGTCACGCGCCGCAACTGCCACCGCCTCCTGCTGGCGGGCCTGCGCGTCGCCATGAAGGCCCTCGAGGACCTGAGCTACCCCCACCGCAAGGTCGCCCGCGTCGGCGGCGTCAGCGAGGCCGAGCTCGCCCGCCTCGAGATCAGCTTCTGCTTCCTCGCCGGCTTCGAGCTCGTCGTCCGCGAGGAGACCCTCCGCGCTCACTGGGAGACCCTGAGTAACGGCACTGGCTTCTTGGGAGCGGCTGGCGGTCTCGGCGGTGGCGGTGGCGGCATTGGAGACATTGGCGGAGTCCCGATCCTGAAGCTGGAAAACAGGCGGAAGAAGATAAAGCCCGAGTTTGAACTGGTGATAGCAGAGGCCGGGACGTGAGATCAGGTGGGGTGGGGTGAGGTGAGGTGAGGTGATGTGGAGTTTTGGTTTTGTTCCCGTTCCCAACAACGAATTTGCATTCTGAAGATTTCAACGGGGGTTCTATGCAATGGCAATTGGCATGGTAGGCAGGCAGGCAGGCATATTGGTTTTTGTTTCTTTTGCTTTGTCCCTCGATTCTTTCCTCACTCTGGATCTGGGATATATATACCTACCTATGGACGGATGGACGGATGGACGGGACGGACTGCTTTTGGCACAACAAGCACGTAAAAGCACTACGACGAAACGGAACGCCACGAAATGTATTATATATATACCTGGATGGATACCCCGGACTGCCTACACAGGGTCCCTATGGAGGAAACGAATGCACTGTACATATTAGGATAGCTTTGTGTGTGTATATATGTATGATTTGACGCGGGCCTTTGTTCTTCTTCTTTTCGACAGCTTGTCTATGATAAGGTAGTGATCTCACAATGTCTGAGGCATACATAGGGAGAAGTGATTACATGGTGGTGAATTGAGTGTTAGTCTTGCCCCTGATGTGAATGTCCTGTAACGTGCAGTGGTTCCAACGGAATGATTGAAAGTGTGCCCCAGGGCAGTTGTCTATAGAATACTTAGTCTATCCCGGTCATACCACCAATAAGGTTTTATATGCCTCTATTTATAGCGGCTCAGTGGGTAGGGGGGCTATTTAGATACCTGTGAGGTTGTTTATCGGGCGGTATTAGATAAGGCGATCTACCCCGCAGCATAGAATTGCCAGACTATACCATTTACCCCACCAATCGAAGAGACGACGACTACCTCAGCCACTTACATAAGTTAAGTCATTCCCTTGAACTTGTTCAACCGCTATAACCCGCGCATATCCGCCCTCGATCCACCCAAAGAGGTAGGTACTTAAATATTAGCCAAGGAGGCCATAATCACATCGCTCCGTAGCTAGATAATCCAATAAAGTGAAATCAATGCTACCGACTGGCCAACTGTCAAGTCTCGGCAGCATCACGAACACGACGAGCCTTACTAAAGTCATAGGACGACTAAATCGACTGCCACTGCTACCGGTACACAGTGCTACATCCCCTCAGTGTGGTCCGAATAACAATTATAGCCGTGGCCTTATTCCGCCCTTGGTCGCCCAGCAAACACGCCGCCATTCTTGTCTAGACGCCTCGCGGTATCAATCAACAGTCGCCGCTACCCCGCAGCCGCAGTTATTGCGGTCTCCATATCGGATCCCCACTGGCCGGCAAAGGAGATTATTGTCATCATCACCATCACCACCACCATCAGTCTCGCAAGCACCGTTAGGTTTACGAGCTAAGGCCACCACCATCACCACCAACATGGCGGACATCGACGTAGACGCGATCCTGAAGGGCAAGTACCCTGCCAAAGCGCACGCGAAGCGCGTAGCAGAGTACATCCGGTCCAAGGCGTCGACGCCCGAGGCCGCGGCGGCCGCCGAGAACGGCATCATCTACGTGGAGGGCCGGGCGGACGCGCTGCTGGAGGACAGCGACGAGCCGGTGCCGTTCCGGCAGCGCCGGGCCTTCTTCTACCTGACGGGCGTGGACGCGGCCGACTGCGCCCTGGTCTACGACATCGCCGCCGAGACGTCGACGCTGTTCATCCCGCCCGTCGACCCGGAGTCGGTCGTCTGGTCGGGCCTGCCGCTGTCGCCCGACGAGGCCCTCGCGCGCTACGATGTCGACGCCGTCCTGCCGACCACGGAGTTGAACCCGCAGCTGGCGCGTCTGGGGAGCGAGAGGAGCAAGGTCGTTTCAGCGTCTGCGTCGGGCTCCGCTCCGGGCGCGACCGTGTTCGCGATCGCCGACCGCGTCGGCGACGCCGTCACGTTCCTCGAGTTCGGGGCCAAGGACTTCGCGCTGCTGGGCGAGGCCGTCGACGAGTGCCGCGTCGTCAAGGATGACTACGAGGTCGCGCTGATCCGGCGGGCCAACATCGTCAGCGGGGCGGCGCACCGCGCCGTCCTCGAGCGCGTGCGCGCCGCCGCCAACGAGTTCGAGCTCGAGGGCGTCTTCATAGGCGAGTGCATCCGCCGCGGCGCCAAGAAGCAGGCCTACCCCAGCATCGTCGCTGGCGGGCGCGCCGCCGCTACGCTGCACTACGTCCACAACGACCGGGACCTCGCGGGCAAGGACTTGCTGCTGCTAGATGCGGGCGCTGAGTGGCAGAACTACGCTGCGGATATCGTGAGTCTGGGGCTTTCTTTTATAATTTTCTTCCTTGTTCTTTGCCATGGTACTGCGAGACATCATCACAGCCGGACACAGAAGTCGGATAATCCTTTTGTTTGGATATGCATGCAAATACGCATGCACGCCTGGCAAACAATTTAAGGAGGGGAACCCCTCGAAAAGTAAAAATAAAATAAAAAGGGGCTAGCTAGCTAAGCAGTAAGTTACTACATAACCCCAAACTAACTCCACTCCACACCAACAGACCCGAACCTTCCCCATCTCAGGCAAGTTCTCGACGAAATCGCGCGCCATCTACGACATCGTGCTGCGGATGCAGACGGAGACGATCGCGGCGCTGCGGGAGGGCGTCGCGTGGGACGACGTGCACCTGCTGGCCCACAAGGTGGCCATCGACGGCCTGCTGGGGCTCGGCATACTCAAGGGCGGGAGCCGCGACGAGATCCTCGCCGCGCGCACCAGCGCCGCCTTCCTGCCCCACGGCCTCGGCCACTACCTCGGCCTCGACACCCACGACACCGGCGGCCACCCCAACTACGCCGATCCCGACCCCTTGTTCCGCTACCTCCGCGTTCGGCGCAACCTCCCGGCCGGCAGCGTCATCACGGTGGAACCGGGTGTAAGTTCCTCTCTTTTTGCTTTTCTATCCCGCACATTGTGCTGTTTGGTGTTCGGACCTCGGCGGGAAAAAGCAGGGTCGGGGTATACGAATATAGTCGGAGTACAGGTCGCTGACTTCTTCATCCCAGATCTACTTCTGCGAGTTCATCGTCAGACCCTACCTGAAAGACCCGAAGCATGCGCGGTTCATCGACGAGGAGGTGCTAAACGGGTATTGGGACGTCGGTGGTGTTCGGTAAGTGAAGGAAGGCATTTCTCTCCCCCACACAGTATCTCTTGCGTTTCGCTAGTTCGTGAAACGGGGGTAAAGAGCGAGGGGGCTGACACTAACGAAACTCTTCAGAATCGAGGACAACCTCCTCATCACGAAGGATGGCTCGGTCAACCTAACAGATGCCGTCAAGGACCCAGATGAATTAGAGAAAATCATCTCCGGTGCTACTTAACTGGGAACATTACGGTATTAAATGGGCGCGAGCAGGTGCTTATGTTTATCGGTATTCAATATGATAAATACATCAGTTGGTGGGAGTAAACATTGTTGAGTATTAAGCCGAGAACCGGTGATGTTGACGATGATTCTATTGTACCCCGAGTCGTAAAGTCTTAGAGGAATACGTCCTGGTTATCATGGCTACGGAAGTAGCCACAAGGAGGATTGTTGCGATGAGTGCCCCCATCTTACCCAGGAGGGTTCTGGCTTCGGCCGGAATAGTCTTGCCTATGCCGATAATTAGGTAGATGTAAGCTCTGCACCCCGTAGGCAATCCATTTTACTGTAGTTACTCGTCGCCACATGAAGGTCTCGAGCGTGTCTAACAAAGGCCTATACAAGATAGCACTATAGTAGCGGCAACCCACCAGCGACCCTATATATGGAGGGTATCGCCCTCCTTAGTTCTTAGGAAGTGGCAGGTCAGAGGTGAGTGGTCTGTATAATTGTTCCACCTATAGAATTGGTACCATCTACCACTAACCCTTGCGCAGCTTCTTTTCACCCCTTTTTTACTTAGAGAGCTTGGCCGAGCGGGAAATAAATGGTTCACTTGATGTCATGGAATGCTAAGTAAAGCCTAGGCTACCCCTGACAATGCGAGCTCCCATCTCCGCAAGCCCGTACACCATGGCCTGTGTATTCGCAGGCCGGGGGGGGGGGGCAGGGTGCAAAGCACCTCAACGACTTCAACCTCGTGTACACTCAACGAAAGGATTTTGTTCATTGTATCAATCAATTCAAAGCTGTCGGTTATATATATCAATCAATTTGAAAGCGCCGTTGATTGACATTACTAATACAATCAACGATGTGGCGTTCCCATATAAGATACCGCCACCATCGAGCTTTTATAATGCCACCGTTCCAGTTTAATATCGAAAATAATCTTACGACATATATATATTATAATGCTAATACGTACATAGTAATATCAACGTCTTCAATTTCGTATATACGACTCCGTTGATATCGTTAAGTCAATCCACGAAATCTGACCGATCCGTTAATTGAGTTAAGTTGCTTTCCAGCCTTGTGGGGGGGAAGTACGATGCTCGCGTCACTGACACACAGGTTTCTGCATAGTTACATAGGCACGCAATTCACTATCAACGACGCCTCCAAGATCTCGCACCACCATGGCGCACGTGCCCGTGGAGTAGTGGGATCCCTGTGCAGGAAGTCGAACGTATTTCTTAGCCAACTCCAGGCCTCCGAATAGTAATTCAGTATAGGGCTTTAGACACTAGGGCCTTTCGATAGACATGAACAGAGCACAAGGATGGCAATACCACTCTCAATGTAAGCTAATTTACTGGGAATTTCTAGTCGACGGACTCTGCGACATCAAGCTGAGGCCCTTAAGTCTCCAAAATACAAGAATAAGTGGCAGGTTATCTTAGGCTTTAAAGAGCCTCCATAATAACAAGCGTGCCAAAATATATTATATCAGTAAGGACCGTTCTAAGTTGGCTTTAGTAACTGGGAGGACTGCAGGCTGTTTCACGTTGCTATGCGACAGGGCTGCATTAGTGGGGGACAGGGAGTGGCTGTTGGTTATAGGGGGGTTCGCAGGTAAGGGGTGGTGTCATAGGTGCTATGATGTATCTAATATTATAACATACTAGACCAATAACATTGTTGGGACTGCTCTCGTGAGTGTTGGATAGCACCTTTGCGGACCACATCATCTCCGAAAATGGAAGGCATTGTTCCGTCTCTTGCCCTACATTCTAAGACAATAACTCAGGCACTTACTAAGAATGCTGTCATTTCCCGTACTTACAAGCTATAGCTTCAATCCTACGTGTGTTTGAAAGGCACAAGATAGCCTCCCCAATAATAGACGCGCAAATGTATTGGTGAGCCATCCAACATGATCACTACTTCTATGGAGCGCCTTCCGTCGCCTAAAAGGGGCGATTACCCAATGTCGCAAACCACCAATAACAAGGTTCAGGTCCAAAAGCCATACGCTCGGAACTACCTATCGCTTCTAGTCTACCATCGCCGCTTTATACACGATAATGCTTCTCGGCTCACTAGGAAACGCCGTCATAATTACTTCTCTCCCCGCAATCGTCATAAAGCTCAATCTGGGTCGTAACTCTATCTGGCCTACCAATGTCTTTTCAACATGGTAGACATAAAGCTAAATTTAATCTAAGACCCCTACTTGAAACCATTCGATAGTACCGCTGTGTAACCTTTGTTCCGCCACTTAAGCAATCTCCTCGGCAGGCGATTACTTGCTGTAGCGATCGTTGCGGTCTACATATTTGGCAATGGTGGCATAGCCATGATCACGAATATCATCGTTTCCGACCTTGTACCACTACGAGAACAATCGCCGGCGTGATTTTTCTAAATGCCATTTACATATAAGCACGTAAGTAACTTCAACTTCTACTTCTAGCTAACATTACAAAGGTATTTTGATTACACAACGATCGGTACCATCGTTCTATCATGTTAGGGAACATTCAAGTTACTACATATTGTCGATTTTGCTTTCCTGACCGCTGGCCGAGGTTCGGTTTCGGTGCTTGATCAGTATTGAGCGCCCTAGAGGGCGCTGATTACGGGAGTTCATAACAACGCTGTGCCAAAGCACCTCTAGGTCGTAGTTCGTTCAAGCGCAAGAGAGAAAGATAATTCTGGAAAACATAACTCCGATATAGCAAGCCCACGGCTGGCCACGGTGTTTTACTGCCCCATAACCTTGAAATGACATTATAAGGTTAACAGCACGTGGAAACCAAGTAGACTACCTCTCACTCCAAACCAGCCCCCTAGATAGTGTCAGACCACTCGTCGTACGCATACCATGGCACTACTATTTCCTACAGATACCCATTCAACATTCAGTCTGGCCACTTCCCGTCTTCTCAAAGCATTGGTCGTCCACGCTCTATTGATGACTTGTTAGTTTCCCTCCCCTGTAGTTGTCCAAATGGTGAAAAGGCATCACTTACAGTATCTGGGTGCGTGACGGTACAGAGCGGGTATTGGTCCACCCAACCAATGTTTGTTGCTATCTGGTAGTGGCAAACCCACTGTCCACTTCCCCGGGGATCCATCCTTACTCTCTGGATGTTTTAACCTCCGTCAGCATGATCTCCCCATTTGATACTCTGAGCAACACTTACCCCTTCATAAATAGCCCGTGGTGCAAGAGTATTCGCCCGGGCCGAGCTGGGGGCAGCGACCGCGCTGGGGGTGAAGGCAGCGGCAACAGCAAGTAGCGAGAAGAATTGCATTATGGCGGTGTTTGTATTGACAAATGGTTTACCAATTATGTATCGGAAGAAGTTCGGGGGATAGTAGGAAGAACAGGTGTTCAAGTAGATGTTGAATGTTGGAGATTGTTCTGCGGATGAGGGTAATGGCTGGCAATGAAACGGAGGGACTTCATACTTTATATCACTCTGTCCTCCCAGGTAGTTGCCCAGCAGGTGCCTTTACCAACACGCGCCATCTATGGCCGATCGTCAGAAGCTACGCCATACAGCATTATTGTCGATATTTTTGGAACTGTCAATAGATACCCAATGACACCAGGCCCCTTGAATGGAGGCTACCATGATCGTCGCCCAAAACGAAGAACAATGCTGAGGGCATCCTACATTACGTCGTGCCTCTTGGCTAGATTGAAGGTATATACATGGCAATCGCTCACGGAGAACTTTTGCCTTACCGAGGTTGACGAGGAGCTTCGTATTGATCCAAGATCGCCGCGCCTTTGCTATCTTGCAGTATAGTACAGGATTCCACCCATGGTATGAATCCTGAAGGAGCAGCTTAGGGCTCCAAATACCCCAGTATACAGGGCAAGCGGCTCTTTAGCGATTGCAGGTAACAGATATTCCAGCCCGTGCACGCTACGGCACAAGTATCAGTTCTTGTCGGTGATATCTGATATCCCTGGTTCTACGCTAATGCAAAGGCATGGTTCCCCACGCGAGTGCCCGAGCACTGCCGAAGAGTTACCGCCATCGTGGAACAATGGGAGTGTATTAGGTGGTGGATACGTCCAGCTCTGGGACCCTGGAAGTGGATTCCAGATGATCGCTATCCGATGGGGTCTGCTGCGCCGCCTATGCCACCTACGCCACCTATGACAACCCTTTATACGTTAAGAATATGCCGATAGCCATATAACCAAGAGCATTATGTGCAATACCTTGTCGGTTAGCGCTAAGAGGCTCTTGGAGGTGATATGGAACACGTTCCAGTTACCCCTTTCCACCATTGACTTTCGCGGCTATAGCGCATCGCGTTGCTGGAGACAAGTTACAACTCAGGCCCACCTGTCAGGTAAAGTAACGTATGTGGTCTAGTAGCGTCAAGATAGCCGCGGCGTCGGTCAACCTCTTGAGCCAACCAGATAATATAGTTACAAAATAAGAAGTGCAAGAACAAAATACACTCGGAGCCGGCAATGGGTGCTCAGTAGGGAACGTCACAACGAATTCGGGGCAGTGAGACAGCAACATGACCGGCCTTTGCAGGAGGTCCCCCCGACGTTGGTTCCTACAACATAGCAGGGTCTACAGCGTCAGACGCAAAAGGTTGGAGTGCACCTGAGTGGGATTTAACAATTGGTATTACGCGGGGAAATATCCTTGAAGTGAAGTCTGCGTCTCCGAAGATGTATTATATAGGTAGTGAATGATCCGAAGCTAGTAAGCACATAAAATGATGATCGAACGAAAGAAGCTGATACATGGGCTCGATCAAAACAACATATCCCCTTTGCATAGTCCTTCCTACGCGTTGCAAGTCTCGACCTGCTCCGTATTCTCAGAAAAGTCTCTCGTCTCCGGGATGATGCGGAACTGCACGCTGCCAGCCTCGCCCACTTCAAACGCGCCAATGTAGTCCGCGATTTTATCAGCGCCATCCGCCCGGTTTCCCCAGTCCCTGCTGGCGGCATCGCAGAGGAAATCGTAGCCAGCCTTGTCCGGCACGCCAAACCCGGCATCCACCGTTTCCCAGGCGATCTTGAAACCCGGAGCCGGAACGCGCTTGCCAAGAGATCGATCTACTACCGTGGCGGCCCTGGCTGCTGAGGGCGTGATGGAGACGTGGCCGTGGCCACCGCCACGGAGCACGAGGTGGTGGTCCGTGGCTGGCTCGTCTGGGGCAGACCTCAAGCCTCGAATCTCAAGGGTGTGGGACGGCTCGCTTCCCTGGTCCCGGGCGCCCAGGGCTACCGGCATCGACACGACCGAGTCGAACTGGGTACCCCGCCCGACCAGGTGATTTTCAAGCTCAGAGCGCAGCCATTCTTGGTGCCGTCCCACGAGGAGGGCAGGGTCGCCACGCTTCGTGTTCGTCACGGTTTGCTCGCCCGTCTTCGCTGGGTTTTCCACCATCTTGCTCCACCACATGACGAGGGTCATTCCGCTGCCGACGGACCCGGCCCAGTTGATACACCGGTCCTGGTTGAGGGTGCGGCAGACGTTGTAGGCCAGCCCGCTGCCAGCCCCAGCACCGAGCGCCTTTGCTGCATAGTCAGGGTATCTGTTGATCAGGCCGATTGTCTGTTCAATCACCTGGTTGCAGTTGATCGTGTAGCTGAATTGCCGGGCGGTCATGATCTCGGTACTGCCACGACGGCTGACGGTTGTGCTGTCCCTGATCTTGTTGTGCACTCCAGGAAGAGCCATGGCGTGGCCGAAAGCCAAGAGATAAAGAGCCGTTGCAGTCTTCATAGTGGAGGGAAAAGATAAGGTCTTCAGCTACGGGATGATGCTGGCAGACAAGTCGTAAGAGGAGATCTCGACGACACAAAGTAATTCGAAGGCAAGTGAAGTATCGTATGATAAAATAACAGATGTCAAAGACGGGAATTCAAACGTCGTAGGAGTCTAGGGCTCTTCGAACTTTTCTCACAACCGAAGATACCATCGACCGTGAATCCCCCATAGCCTCCTTTTCCTATATCATGTCGTCATAGTGACCCGGGAGGATAGCATTCACGTAGGATTTCATGGAGGATCTCATACCCAGTCCATTAATCTTGACAATGGCATGGCAAATTCCTATAACAATAACCACATATATCCACTACCGCCACAGGGTATCGCAAGGTATAGGAACGACCAACCGCCTTCAGAAAAGATCTCCAAAGATGCAGATCATTAGTGCAATGCGTAAGAACCTTAACTTGTTGAGATTATAGAGGGTGACATAAAAATCTGTATGCGTACATACCACCCTTACGTATAGCTACATGAGTACGGATGAAAGCCTCAGTAAAATTCCGAGAAATAGCCCTTGAACGAGATTAGGTGATGATCACCTCGATTCACTTTTGGTCCCGTATAAACGGCTGATTGTACATCGATCCCACGGTGATAGTGGATACGTATAGGGGTCAATGCAGAAATACTAAATCTCAATAGTAAATAATTGTAGACGACGCTGGTCACACAGTATGGAACCAGGTAAAAAGCCTGCACGGGGACGATACCTATAATAGTGTCTTCTGCAGGGCCCTTTTCTTTACCGACGCCGCAGATGCCGACAAGTTGAATCCTCCTCGTGTTCTTGAACAACTACCAAGTAGATATCCCCTCTTGTACAGCCGTGTGCTCTGTATCGTATGCCAGCTTATTTCGATGCCGATCCCATCTATGTCTACAAATCACTTCAGGAATTCGATCAGAGGGTATTTGGAACAGTGTATTGGTGGTGTGAGCCCCCTTAGGGGCCGGCCGCCGCAGCGCTCTCCGAGCGCTGCTCTAAAGCGCTTCGTGAGGCTGTTGTTGCGCTCGTGAAGGCCGCTTTCAGCCGCTTGAGCGGTGCCCTCGGGTGAGGGTATTGTAGCGTTCGTGAGAACAGCCGAAGGCTGTTCTCGCGGCCGGCCTAAGGCAGCCCTGTACGTATAAGATAAATCAAAACCTATAGATAACCCCCCTGTTGATATCCCCCCTTATTGAGATCCTTCTCTTTCGTTCGCTATAACCGCAGGCGTCAGCAGGGACGGCGGGCGGCAAGGCGGCGCCGCGGCTATAGAGCTGATCGAATTGTTGATTGTTGTTGTTGTAGATGGCAAGTTGCGGTGTGAAACCCTTCTTGACCCGTAGACTAATTTATATAACGACTAGTAGATATCTGCAAAGGATAACCCATTCCAAAATTCCCAATCCTCGTCTTTCCAGAAATAAGGCGGAATGACCAAGAGCGCCAGGACTCCGGTTTCCGCGGCGAAGCTAGCGCATGTTCGAGAATTCGCCTGATCGTTCCCAGCCAACAATGAACACGTGTACCAGGCGAAGGATGAGAGAGCCGAAGCGCCTAGGCCTGTAAGAAACAGTATTTCTTTTGGCGACTTGTACTCGGCGCTCGGCTCGGGCGCGGTGAAGGAGAGGACTGTGGAGGCGAACAGGAGGATCACGAGAGGTTTACTGAAGGTTGCCATCGTAGATGTAAACGAGATATTGAGGCAGTAAAGGGCAGGATGTATCAAGAAGTGGTTGTCATTGCAAGGGAGTGTGGAAGATTGATCAGCAATATATTCTATTCCTTTTCCGACCTGGTGGCCCGTAGCCGTTGACGTAGATGGGCTAAAACATTCGGTAGTCGACGGGTGCGGATTTGCCGCTAGATTAGCCTAGAAACAACAAGCAGACAAGGATGATGATATTTAGCATATGTGATTTTACATAGTACTGTATATGATATTCGGTCGGGTGGGCTGGTGGGTCGAAAGGATTGCGCTCTGCGCCGAATAGGCTACGAGCTATGAGTAGTTAAATACGATCCAACCCCATTTAGAACGATCGGCTGCCAGTTAAAGTTCGGTAAGAACCTTAAACTATGTACTACGTAGTAAAAGGTTGAGGAATAGGGCTGTGGGCCTAGATCAGGACGCCCAAGTAGATCTTGTACTACATTCAGTGTAGGTACCACTAACAAGGTATTTTTGCGGCAGACCCAAATGGCTTAGATTAGCCAATGTGGTAAATAGGATCACGTCACAACGTATATTGTCAAGCAGAGCCTAGACTAGGATGAGCTTCGATTATGGGTTGAGGCTCATAGAGTCACGAATCCTTTGGTCAAAGGACATAGCACCGCCCAGATAACCATGTGTGCCTTTTGCCAGGGTCGCGTCATCAAGGAAGAAATAGGTGCCGCCGTAACGGTGACACAATGCTCGGTTCACCGCGGACGTTAGCCGGAAAAGAAATGGAAGAATGACCCAAGCACTAAGTAGGATCGGTACTCAACCCAGGATGGTGAGAATGACGACGATCGGAGGACGGAAATGGCTGTGAGGATACAAATGATGCAAGGAGGTAGAGGGGCAAATAAACTAGCTGGTTTGTTACCATGATCATGACGGAGATAGTCTTAGAAACCGAATCCATTTGTGCTATCATGATCAACTTCTGTGTACGTGTTTTGTCGCATCACAAAAACGGAACCGTTATTGCTCTAGTGGCAATAACGCTATATATTCTGACTGCGACATATTTGTCCAAGCTTCGCCAGTAGGATGTAGCTAGGTAACCCATGGGTTATTACGGGAATCCGAAGGATAAGCTTGCGAAAGGCCAGCATCAGGTAGGGAGAGTTGGAAGACTATGATACTCAGATAGTACACAAACCAGCGAAGAAGCGCGAGTGTTGAGGAATATAAAGACCCCTCGAAGCCTCCTCCTTTTGGGTGTTGCTTCTTGTCTCTACCACCAGCTTCACCCTCAGCTTCCAACACCACGCAACACCTTCTTCCAAATCCAGCCCTATTGCTTTCATACTTATTTCAAGTACCTTACTTCCCTCCAACTTTCACCATGCGTTCATCCGCCGTTATCACCAGCATCTTTGCCCTCGCTACTGCCGTCTCTGGCGCAGCCGTTAAGCAGACGCGCGAGATGGATCGATCCCACGATGGTGTTTACAACGCCGGGGGTAGGGTTGCAGACCTCTCGCCAACTACCAAACGCCGCGACGCCCCAGGTGACATTTTTACTCGTGCCCAGTTCAAGGGCGTCAGTTGTGATCACGCCTACGACGACAGCCACTTCGACGAAGGCCCTATTGGCTTGGACCCGATCTTGACGAGGCAGGCTGAACAAAGCCTCATCGACTGTAAGCTCTCCTCTATCCCTCTTCACACTATCTCCCGGGTAAGAGAATGTCGTCAACTGACATGGAATGGAACAGGGTGTAACAAAGATGGTTGCACGGTGAGTACCTGGGCTAAGGCTGGGTTCACCGTGGTGTACTACTGCCAGTGGCGCACTGCCAACTGGAATATCGACTCGTTCAATCATGCCCTCAACATGATCGACAGCGAGTGTGCCCTAAACAATGCCGGACAATTCAGCAACAACGACGACGCGAAACGCGATTACACTTACGGTGTCACTGACTGGTCGCGAGGTGGCTGGTGCAATATGAAGAAGAACTATCCCTTCTAAGCTGGGAACATCTAAAACGGGTGCAGCCTGATGCTGCGTCGTGGCACATTGGTCTGGATTTGGGAATACGGGAGATAGTTGCCTGGGGAAATTCACGACGAAGCATATGGGCAGGTTACGAGATTAATTACGAGTTGTTTCCTTTGGTCTTCTGTAACCTTATAACGTAGAATTGGAATCCTGTTTTACAGCTAGGTTGCCGTTACCGATTATGATAGTCCACACATGGTCAATACGAGCCTTCTAGATGTGAAAATGGTAGTATTCTCCGACTCCCATCCGAACTGTAACCCGAAAAGAGATGAAATAAATTTCTTTCTGGACTTTGCAAATTTACTAGACTAACATTTGTAGCTCGCTGTAGAGTTTGATGGCTTCCTCGAAATGGGGTAATTGAGGACCTGTATCTAGCCGTCAGAGTACGATAACTATAGCTGGATATCGAATTGTGTGAAAAAGGAGTTCTGGATAAGCCTACAGTTTGATAGGAGCTTTTAAATTGCAGTATCCAACGTGTACAGGATGACCGAGACGAACACTGCTGGTACCTAGATTAATTGGCTAACAAAACAAGCTCTATCCAGACTTTCTGGACTCCGAACCTGTAATTACAACAAAGTTGTTCTGGGGTTCTCAGCGACGAGGCTTAAGATAATTTCCAGTGAAGTGATAATAGCAGCGCTATTGAGCAACCCGAGAAGGCTTCCCCATAATGTCAGGGACTTATGTAAGATAGCACTATAGTAGCGGTGACCCACCAGCGACCCTATATATGGAGGGCTTCGCCCTCCCTATTTCTTGGAAAAGGGCAGCGATTATTGCTCTTCTAGATCCTACCTATACTACAGCATCTACCTTCTGCCTTTCACTCTGTGTCGACAAATCCCCTGACACACAAAGGGGGTTCGAAAAGCCTGAAATAATCATTCTAGCTTAATGGGTGATGGTGACGGCCTGGGACATTACCCAGTACTTCCTGTTTCTACGAGGTGTCATGATACTTCTACGAATTAAAGAAAAAAAGAAAAGGCATTTGGGGGGGGGGGGGGGGGGGGGGGGGGGTG
>JAKJXP020000075.1:160113-243470 GCA_022225965.2 Diatrype stigma
CCCCCCCCCCCCCCCCCCCCCCCCCCCCCCCCCCCCCCCCCCCCCCCCCCCCCAGGAGTCGGGATCCTATTGGCAGCGTGGAAAAAGCCTTCGAAGTTTTAGGAGCAACCTAAAGTTATGAAAGGAGTGCGGTGTGTATTAGAGTTTGCTAGAGGTAATACCTTATCCCTCCTTGCCTTGCCATTTGTTCTTTTATCGTAGCAAACATAAAGTCCCTTTGCCATCGCTCGACTGCTGTGAAAGTATTCATCCGACAGCATTTTGTCAGCACCTCCTCATCCGTAGAAGCAGCATAGTTGAAAATATGAACCATACCTCAAGTTACAAGAACATTACATTTTCATAAAAAGGCCACCTAGTGATGCCCCGATATCTGCAACATTCCAGACTCGAAGATTCTCCGCCCTTTGCATTATAACATAGAACTGTATTTCCGACGCACTTCCCATCTGACATCTCATACCGTAATTATCGATCAAGCCTCTTCTGCAATCCGAATGACCACCTTTCCCAGCATCTTCCCCGACTGCGCATGCTCGAAAGCTTCCCTAGCCTGATCGAACCTCCACACCATCTCATCTACCACAGGCTGAATCCCATTCGTTTCGATCGCCCGGATCATGTCCTCGAACTGGTCCCGACTGCCCACGGCCACGCGCCTCAACTCCCCCAGCGTGATCCGCATGTCGAACGTCGACGCCCCGCTCCCCGCCACGCCCCCCACGACGGCGATCCGGCCCCCCAGCTTCAGCGCCGCCGCGCTCTGGTCCCCCGCGCCGGACGTCTCGACGACGAGATCCACGCCCCGGCCGCCGGCCGTCGCGGCCTTCGCCCGCTGGCCCCAGTCGGCCTCGCGGTAGCTCAGCACGGTCGCGGCCCCGAGCCGCCGCAGCCGCGCCTCGCGCTCGCCGCCCAGCCGCCCCGTCGTCGCGATGACGGTGGCGCCCGCGGCCCTCGCGAACTGGATGGCGAAGAGGCTCACGCCGCCGCTGCCCTGGGTGAGCACCACATCGCCCGGCTTGACGCTGCCGCCGCTGCCGCAGAAGAGCGCGTTCCACGCCGTCAGGGCGGCGCAGGGGAGCGTGCTCGCCTGCGCGAAGCTGAAGCTGCCGGCCCCGTCGGATAGGGGGACGACGCCGGGCGTTACGCCCCACGTGTAGTTGTTCTGAATAGAATAATAATAGAATAGACAGTAATTTCGTTAGTTGGAAAGATCGAGATTAGATCGCTTATTTATGGGGAAAGGGGGGTATGGGGTGTAGGGTAGAGACAAAAAAGAGACTAGAAGATAGTTAACTAGTGCGTACGTTGATGATTTGGTTGTCACGTGCATTCAGGGATACGGCGTGGATCTTGACAAGAACGTCATGTGGACCGAGGGCGGGAAGAGGGACGTCGTGCTTCAGTTTGAGACCGGCAGTGCCGGTGGGGGATTCGATGACCCATTGGGATGTAGTAGACGGTACTTCAGCCATTGTACCAGGATGCGATCTTAGAGTCTGCTTCTATGGGAAGGATACCAGATATCTCTTGCATGCGGTTGTACTTATATAGCCATATACTTGTAGATGGTGGATTTATCCACCCAATTTGAGGCGTCACTGTGCCGCTGGGGTCCAGTGGCTCTTCCTTGCGGTCGGATGATGAATCTATCCGAGCTAGTATGAAACCTCCGTGTCGGGAATCAAGGTAATACCGCAATGAAATCAGATACTTACTAGTAGCCGGCTATTACCAGCACTATCATCGTTATCATGGTGCCTTATCGTGGGCTCTTGAAAGGCGCAGTTGGAAGTTCTGGGAGTCACACCTAATGGATGGTATTGCCATCTCAGTCGACAACAGAAACCTGAAGCCATAGCGGTCAACTGAGATGCCTAAGTCCCAATATGACTCGAAAAGTAGACCAGCACGTTGACCCCTCAAACGAAGGGCCGTCAATTGGGTCTAGCAATTCCCTCACGTCATGAACAGGAGATTCGTGCTTTGATGGCACTCGATGATGCAAGCACATAGGCAGGCGACAAAGGAGTGTAGATTATCTGCTATAGTAAAGAGCTTGCTGTGCAAAGCAACAATGGTATGTTTGTCTGCGGTGTTGTGCCACCGTCTACTAATATCAACTTACCAAGAGAAGCTCTCATGAACCAGCTCCTCCGAGAGCTTCCACAGCTTCTCCGCCTCCGCGTTCGACACCGTCTCCGGAAGGCACTGCTCGCTGATCTGGCAGTTCTCCAGGAATGCGCCGTAGTTCTCCTTGCCGTCCTTAGTCTCGCCGACGCCGACCGCCAAGCCCGGGTCCAGCGCGGCCACCAGGCTGGTCGACGCGCCGGCGCCCTGGGTCTTGTAGGTGATGTTACCCGCGTCGGCGAGCGTCTTGATGGCGCTGAGGGTGACCTCCGGGAAGCTGCGGCCGAGCTCCGTCTTGATCACGCCCGGGTGCAGGGCCAGGGACAGGATGCCGTGGGAATCCAGCAGCCGCCGGGTGGCGCCGACGCCCGCCAGCACGTTGGCCACCTTGCTCTGGCTGTAGGCCTCGACGGGGTTGTACGACTGGTTCTCGAGGTCTTCGAAGCCCCACGCCCGGAGGAAGTCGTAGGGGGGCTGCTCCAAGGCGGGCAGGTCCCCGTTGCGCTTCTCGAAGTTCCGGTCGCTCCACCGCATGCGCGTAACGTACGGCGATCCGGAGCTGACGTTGACCACGCGCGTGGCCCCCTTCGGGCCGCGCTGGGCCGCGGCCGCGGCGATGAGCTTCGGCGCGATCAGGCACGTGAACAGCCAGTGGCCGATATGGTTCGTCGCGAAGTGCATCTCGATCCCGTCCTCGGACAGGGTGCGCTCCTGGATGCCCATGACGCCGGCGCTGTTGACGAGGATGTCGACGGCCGGGATGTCGGACCAGGCCAGCACCTCGGCAGCGGCGGCGCGGACGGCCTTCTGGCTGGACAGGTCGATCTTCAGGCTGCGATAGTTCACGCCCGGGTACTCGGCCTTCAGCGCGTCGATGGATTCCTGCACCTTGGCTGGGTTGCGGCCCGTGAGGATCAGGTTCGCGGGAGACTGGGAGGCCTTTATGAGGTTATTACAATTAGTAAATCTTGGTCGATATGAGGTGATGCTTTAAGCGAGTAACCACGGAAGGTGACTACTCAAGTGCTAATGCTTACAAAAGCCTGCGCAGTCGTGAATCCGATTCCACCGCGGTTCACACCGGTGACAATGACCGTCTTGCCGCGGATGCCATCAGCGAAAGCCTTGGCTACCTCCAGGGCTTCGGTGTTTGCATTGAATTCAGGATGAGTCGTGAACGGCATACTGGCTATGTCTGTATAAGGCAAGGGGTAAATGAGTTATAGATAGTACGGATGTTGAAACAAGATATCGGATCGGGTCTTGACTCTTTAGTTGGAATTGTGAACTGAGTAAGAATGAACTTCCTGACGAATCTACTTTCCTCACCAGCGAACCTTCGATCCTTTTATACCTATTTTCTCCCGCAAATGTTCCCCAGCAAGTCTCCTCATACGAGTTGTCCCTCCTCAAAGCGATGCCTAGCCATGCCGCCATGCTGCCATGTATAAGCCAGAGAGCAGCCAATAGGAGACTTGCTACTCGATCTGGTAAAGCGTCTTAAGGTGGGCTGACGGGAACTAACTCCATAGGAGCTAGTCAAGCATTCTGGCCAATGAGAGACTTACTTCCGGATTCGGCAATGATGGCCCGCTATAATCCCCGTCCATGGATTGGTCAGTATCTTCGGCCAAGGGCTTGTCGCCGGGCTTTTGGATGGAAATATGTGCGTAAATTCCGGAAGATGTACATCTTGTATCTCCTTTGAAACGACTGGCGAATATCATGAATGATGTAATTCTCGATGGTTCTGCCTGGTACATTGCTAGAAACGGGTTGTTGTGCTTAATTCCGTCCGTGGCGATCTAGAACCCACCCCCTTCATCCCCCCTTAACACCATTAATATGTTACCTACCTAACCGGCTACCCTACCTTTGACGAAATTGCAAACCTTCAACAATCTAAGTGTATACCCAGCTATCTAACTACTTGCCACTTCAGTCAATCCTGGGCGGCTGAGGATTGTGATCTATCAACTAGTGGGCAGTACTCATGCAATTCTTGCGTAGATAGAACGACAAGGAAATGCCACCTTAGAACCGATAGAATCCAAAGGAGTTGTGAAGTGAGCCCACTTTGTTCCTATATAAATTAGTCTACGGGTCCAGAAGGGTTCCACACCGCAACCTGCCATTTACAACAACAACAATCAACAATTCGATCAGCTTTATAACCGCGCCGCCGCTTTTCCCGCCTACCGTCCCTACTGACGCCTGCGGTTATAGCGAACGGAAAGAGGAAGATCTTAATAGGGGGGATATCAATAGGGGGGTTATTTATAGGTTTTGATTTATTTGTACGTACAGGGCTGCCTTAGGCCGGCCGCGAGAATAGCCTTCGGCTGTTCTTACGAGCGTTACAATACCCTTACGCGAGGGGTCCGCGTAAGCCGCTGTAAGCCGCTTTCACAATACCTTCACCCGAGGGCACCGCTTAAACAGCTGAAAGCGGCCTTCACGAGCGCAACAACAACCTCACGAAGCGCTACGTAGCAGCGCTTTCCGAGCGCTGCAGCGGCCGGCCCCTAAGGGGGCTTACACCACCAATACACTGTTCCAATACCCTCTGATCGAATTCCTGAAGTGATTTGTAGACATAGGGAATACAGAAGATATAAGGATCATGTTGGAAGCAAAAAGAAAGCACGCCCAGCCTAGGAATCGAACCTAGATCCCTTGGTCCAGTCCATTTCTATAATGTCCAGCAACCAAACACAAACTGGCCCTGCAGGTAGCCTTGCATGTTATTGTTGGTGGACTTATCATCAAGGGAAACTTTCGCACGTGCTAACCAACTACACCAACTGGGCTTTGTTTGAAATCACAGGCATTAATAGCATATTCAAAGGTGGTGTGGTATATGCAGGCTGCCGCTCCGTTCCGCTCCACGGTTCTCCCGGAATCCTGCTGTGGACACGGATCCCGTGTCCACTGTCCACGCCCATCCGCCAGATTCTGTATAGTCGTGTAGTCCGTCCACGACGACTCATAGTATTGGAACGACAGAATGTGTATACAAGACCGAAGAATCTGTGTTGGTGCTGCTTAACGAACTAGTAAGTATGTACATGTTCCACGATGGTATTGTACGTAAATCCCCCTTTAGAAACGATAGAATCTTGTGCTGTTGACAAGCAAGCTCCCGTAAGCCCCTTGCTCGTATCCATCTATCCATCTAGTGTATAACTTTACAATGGCCCTTGAAGTGGTGAAGTTTGATCATGCTCCATATAGTTCTTGACAACTGCATCGATGAAGACAACGGCGCTGGATACATATTGTGGTTATTAGTAATACGACGTTGGCGCTTCTCCAACGGCTGAACAAAAAGATGTATGTATATAAGCTGACCAGGATCGGGTATCTTGCGCAAACGTGGAAGGCGTGGTCGGGAACGGGTCATCAACGAGACTCCGGATGACCCCAGATAGCTTGAGTGATTATTTCGATATAATAGCATAGGGTTTGGAACCAGGTGATATTCGAGTAGAATATGCCTGAGATTACTCGAGGTCTCGGCGATACATATAGCATCACGCGAACGAGATCCAAATCTGGCGTTCCTGCATGACCTTGCAGATGGTCCAGGGGCTCCGCTGTGCGAGCGGCAGCGTCCACATGTGGTCTAGCAGCTCAATGGTAGCGCGGATGTTACCCAAGCCGAGCGTGTAGAACATGATCTCGAGGCGGCGTCGCAGCTCGCCCTGCTGGGCCTCGTTGTCGGTGCAGCAGCCGATGACGGCGAGCGCCCAGCCGATGCTCGTGTTCACGCGCGAGGTGGGCGAGATCTGGCACAGGTAGTAGAAGGCCTGGTCGACCGAGCTGTTGACGTAGGACCGGTGCAGCCCCGCAGCCGCAGACGCAGACGCAGACCCCTGGAGGTGGTGCTGGTGGTGGTGCTGGCCGGCCTGGCAGGTTAGGAGGTACAGGTGCAGGGCGTGCTGGTGGACGTAGCCGCAGAGCGCCGCGTCGCTGTCCGGCGGTGCGGGGGGGACGAAGGCGAGGATCTGGGACTGCAGCAGCGAGAAGTTCACGAAGTCGTCGGCGGAAGGGAACGGCGGCTTGATGCCTATTGTCATGGAGCGCCGGCCCAGCTCGAATATGGGGGGTATCAGTAACAGTAACGCGAGCCAACACCCGCAGAGTGGGCCCGTGTAGCCGCTATTGGCTAATTGCTGTGCCTGGTACTCCAGCTCGGGTCCGATAAAGGGGGACTCGTAGAGGGTCGGGTCGACCGAGATCATGCTCATCGACGCCGTGTAGATGTAATACTCGAGGATGAAGGCTTTCAAGTCGTCGCGGAGGGCAAACTTGGGGTTCACGACAAGCTCCGTCAGGAGCGGCCCAGTAGCCTTCAGGTGGTTGAATATGACGCCGTTGATATCCCCTTTGGCAGTCTGTTTGCTCATTAGTCAGTTTCAGTGTCGATGTTGCCAACTGTAGAGGCATATGAAAAGTTCAAACAAACCTCTGTGAAGCACATGATCAGCGCGCCCATTGCCACCCACAGGGGACTGGGCTCACGGCCGTCCACGTAGTCATCGATGGCATCCTGGAAGAGCCGAAGCGACTTGATATAGTCCTTCTCAGCGAGATCGCTGGTGTGGTTCTCCGCTATAGCGCGGTGAGAGGCGCTTTGCGACAATATCAGCTGAAATATGAATTTATTGGCCAATGAGAGCGGAACGATCTGATCAACGAAAGGGTTGTTCTCTGTTGCCCCGTTGAACATGCTCAAAGCCGTACGGGATAGGTAGTAATGCAAGAGCTCGTAAGATCTGTCATCCAAGGCAGGAGCCAAGGCAAGGTTCTTGAAAATCGCCTCCGGCCTACTATGTTGCGGAGAACCATGCTGCGGGGGCGCACATGGTTGCGTCCTGTACAATGCGGCGGTCGTGCTGGAAGGTGAGGTGCCCAGCTCTTTCTTTACCTCCACAGATTCATCATCAACAGCCTGAAGGGTGCTCGGTTTTTCCCCTGTTGGTGGGGTATTTTCGGTCTCAGTGGTGGCGGATGAAGTCGGTATCGTGTATGCCCAGCCAAATGGCGTCTCTGGCGGGTACAAGGAAGCTGACGAAGCAGAACCTAGAGAAGCGTCCGCATGCGACGATCTGCGGATGCCCGGGCTCAAATTCTCGGAAAAAGGAGTGGTCGCCTCTATGCTGCCAGCAATGGATGGCGATGGGAGCTTGTGGCCGCTCCCGCGTTGACGAGGCGATACGTTGCCTGAGTCGCGGCTGGCTGGTCGCACATGCACATGATCCTGCGGTGTGGGCCACTGGCAAGTCAGCTTATTGCGCTTGCAACCAGCACAGACCGGCTTCGCCTCGTCACATTTCTTCTTCCGAGCCCGACAGGTCAAGCAGCCGGTGCGAACTCTGAGAATAGGCCCACGCTTCCGGATGTAGCCTTGCGGTGGCGTGAGCATGCTGCTGGCCTGGCTGCTGGCACCGGGGACGCCGGGGGTGGTTGTTTAAACTGCTGTTGGTTGTATCACGGTATCACGATATCACGATAACTATCACGAATCGAATAATCGAATAATAATTGAACAATCCTCCAACCCTAGAAGGTTGGGCTGGTGGTCAGTACGGGGTCGAGGACATGCCGGCCCGTCACTTGTTGTAATACTTCAGCTTATGCTTGTGGACAGAGACGACGTCGGAGGTGTGGAAATCCTTAGCGCCGATATCGTACATGATGATTCCGCTCGCTTTCGAGTGTCCAGGGCACGACACGATGGCGACGGATCGGAATGGCGGCCAGGATGTTCAAAAATGGCAGCTTGAGCGGGGTACCTTAAGTAACCTCTGGGCCAGGCAGTGCCCAGGTGGTGCGACGTATACGATGCCCCGATGGTAATGCCCCGGTGGTAACGGCAGGCAGGCGTCCAGGGCGTCAGGGCTGTCCAGGAATCATAAGTAAGTAACAGTCGAGATGGCGCTTGAGTCGAGCGAGTGATAACGTGACGAGGTCAAGTCAGCAGTTCGCAGCCACAGCTGAAGTCGGCCTAGGTCTGCCAATTGATGGGCGGAGAATGTATGGGTGATGTATGGGTGATGTGTATGGACGAGCCGGGCGATGATTCGGCGATTGAGCCAGCGGTTACCAGGTTGCATAAAAACATAATTCCCAACTCCGCGGTAGTTTCGACCATGCGCATGCGGCTTGGCATTTTGCGATGCGACCGACCGGATGACAACCTTGGAACAGTGGCATAATACATAATATAGTACAGGGTATAGTGCATAATAACAGCCAACGTTGAACAGGCCTCGGACAGCTTGAGCTGATGCCGTGCATGTGTCGGTGCAGCAGTTCCAAGTTCAAGTTACTATGTATGAGTCTCCTATGTATTACTATCAGGTATGTAAGTAGCGCACGGTGTAAGTAGTTTGTATAGGTATCCAGGCCATCCGGGTTAAGTTGAAACGAAATGTCGGAGAAATCGAATTCTGATATATCGATAAGATGCATGGTACGATGTCGACAAGCGAGAAGCGAGAAGCGAGAAGCGATAGACAAGGGCTGCATGCCTGCCACATGCTCTAATGCCGAACAGCCCAGATGGGTAGGTACTCTGGCCAACCATCAACCACTTATCAATCCTGGTTACAAAACGGGAGTTACCTTGTCCTCCCTGCCTTGGCCCCCTAGTCCAGGGTATCGCAAGCAGCTCAGCTCAGGGAGTCAGGAGGTGCACAAGGCCAAGCAGCCAGACATAGTATAGTAGTCGCCGACACGCGGTGACATACATTATGGAATCGTACGTAATGCCAATAAAGTTTATTTCGTCAATGATCGTCTCACGCCGTACGGGCTCTATTGACTATCGCAGATACGTAGGGGAAGGTGTCATCACACTCTTCTACTTCTATCCACCCACGTCATTGAATCCTTCCATGCTGTTGCCAAAAAGGTCGTGGTTTCGATTGGCGTAGGACAGCGTGTGTCCAGTCCTAGGCTCCTAGCCGCGCCAAAATTCCAGGGTAACAAGCCTGATTGGCTAGAATATGCGTCGAAGAGTTGGGGCGAAACAGCATCTCCGGTCATTTTGTATACTCGGTAGAATCATATCGACGTTCTTTATGTCTGTTTTCTCGGAATATCTGTACCATGTCTAGGAACCAACGCAAGCTACCCCACGAATGACCCCTGTACAGTGGGTTGTACAGCATTTCACAACCGTTCGAATGTTGGTAGACGGGCTCCGTTCGTCATCTCGCTGGGAGTCATAGGGCCCGGAGATGTTGAAAATCAATAAATAAAATAAGACCACGATCCACATTCTTAGGCACAGTTTTGCGTGCGTTGGAATGAACGCCGTCCAATACCAAGCCGAGGATCTTATCGGGCATCTGGCACGGTCAAATCAGTGCTAAACGCAGAAGTCTGTATAGCGAGGCCACGAATCATTTATGTAGGACCAGAAGGATCCAAAGATACCATCATCACGCTGGTGGTAAGAGAATCTCTAGATATCATACGACAAATAAGGGGGGAACGGGGATTTCCTACAGTAGCGCGATGAGAGATGTGTGCAAGCGGACATTGTGAAAACTATGATCGTCGTACAAGGAGATGACCATAGTACCCTCAGTGCGTAGCTTGGTGAGGGTAACCAATGCGGATCAAAGACCGATTCAGTGTAGGTATGATTTATCAAGGGTTGATCATGACGACGAAGCCAAGTAGGCAAGTGAGAAATAGGTAGGTAGTAGAGTGTGTCTGTGGTAATCAAGCAGGTGGTGACTGACAGGACAGACGTGGCAGACACGGCTTGAGTGCACCATGGCTATTTGGAAATTTAAGTACGCAGGACTGATAGCCTTGCGGTGCTGTGTTCTATCCCGGAGACTTAGTAAGATCATAAATCGGCAGAGCCAATACTGATAGTCGTGTGTGGCATGCCGCCTTGCAGTACGTGGTGGTTATGATAAGAAATGTTAGATCATAATAGCTACAGATATTCGAATCGACGCATATAACACAGTAATGGCTCACGATAAACCATCCTTCCTTAAACTCATTCGCCTTCCTCGCAAGGATATGACCTCGTTTCCGTAAACGACTGTGTGGACGGAAATGCAGACACGCCCAGGACATGATATAAAGCCCTGTTGCCTCGACCAACTAACAGGGAAAACGTGGCTTGTAACACTCGAGGCTTATGGAATCTTATCTTCCATCTAACGTTTTTGATGCTCGTATCACCGTCAAATATACACTTGATATACTGGTTCCAAGATGACCCAGAAGTAGCAAGCAGTTCCATGATCAATTCCTGCTATAGCCCCTCATTGTACGCAAATAGTCAAGTAATAATGCTTGGCCTTTGTTTCTCATATATCTCTCTTGGCTTCCTTGAAACGACCGATGAGGTAATGAGAAGCCAATAAACACAATCATATCTTATTTCATTGGCTTATGGAATGACCTCAGAGAAAAGTCGTTCAAGCACCCCCTTTTCGAGATATGATTACGCCAATCTACATGACAAGTAGCTTGAAAGAAGTGAAGTACATCCTGTCGAAAGCACCGCCTTTCATATGTCCACAACTGAGAGGTTTGGAAGTTCTTATATTTTCTTAGCTTGGAATACAGACTAATCATGGCAATTTTATACCCCTGGCTCAATGCCCCATTGGTTCTCTACTACATCTTTTCTTGATATCCTCACACATCCCCAGGCATTAGATCGAATGTTTCTGGGCTTATATATGTGAACAATAGTAAACTTCTTACACTATATTCCATGATCGTGCGTGGATGGTGCCTGACAGAATTGGGCTCACCGTCGAATCATTGATATAGAGACTCATAATTGTTAAGACTATAGACGTCCATTGTTTACAAGGGAAGCCATAAACCGACGATTCATTGCCAGGTTATGCCAACACCTCAGGGCATAGTAGTACAACTACCTTACTTTTCATTCAACCAACTGACGTTGCTGTGTTAAGGCATAGTGGAACCGAAAAAGAAAATGCTAACTAACTCCGAACCTAAAAGAGAACGATAGCTAGGTGCGTACTGAATCTTTATATTATCTTTTCCAAAGCGCTTTGTTGTCCATACCTTGTCTGGACGCCCACCCCCTTTATTTCAGCTTGTGCCGTCGAACCAATCACGAAGAGGTTTCAAGGACTACAAGACAATACCAGGAACGCAGAGGTGATTTCTCGCCTCACCCCCAATTTCCAAGACGGGAACTAAATGACTAGCGCCGGCACTGAGGTGGCGTAGGCTGTGGGCAGTTCAGCTATTATTAATAACTATCACGCAACCCCATATGGATGGACCTAGGCCCACGGGTAGGGAGACCGGTAGGTCAATGTTGATAATTCGCGATAGGTATGAGATCATCGATGTTGTCCCGACACTAGCTTGGCTTGGTTACTACATATAAATATAGCCGAGGTTGAACTTGCACACGTGCGTTTATGTAAGCGTTGATGGTTGGTGGACTTGACGTAAATGGCTGTTAGATCTGCATTCCTAGATTAGCAAGTTACAGAATATATGATATAAAGAGTGTCTGCTCGCTTCAATTGGCCTATTACCAAGGGAATCGTTCGATTAAGAGAACATTTATCAGAGACAGACGACGATTACGTTTCCTGACTCAAACTTACCTAGAGAATACTGATCAGATCAGAGATATCAGGATGTCTACGCCTACAGATTTACCCATCGTGCTGTATCACTATGACGGGTCGCCCTACGCGAAGCGGATAGTCTGGTACCTGGCACTACGAGGCATCCCGTACTCCCAATGCGTGCGTCTATGAATCCTACCTCACCTGGCTGCGACATGGGTTCTAACATACAAGCTAACATCGCAACCGGAATAGCTTCAACCGCCCATCATGCCCCGTCCTGATCTGGCGCGCCTCGGCATCGCCTACCGGAGGATCCCACTCCTCTCCATCGGGCGGGACGTGTACCTGGACACGCGCTTGATCCTGCAGAAGCTCGAGGCGTTGTATCCGCCGAGCGCGGCGCACCCCCCGCTGTCGGCGCGGACGGGGGAGCACGCGGCCATCGAGCGGCTGCTGTCGCGGTACGCCACTGACGGCGGGTTGTTCAGTAAGCAGTCAATTCCGACCCCGGTCGCGGCCTGGGCCTCAAGTCACCAGTCATGGGAATGAGAAGCGCTGTGGAGAGGAGCTGAGGATAAGAAGGAAAGAAAAAAAGAATAAAAAAAAAAAAGCGGAATGAAACAAGTGTGAAATTGTGTCGATGACGATGCTGATGTTATTGCCGACCAACGTAGTGAACGCCGTGCGCCTGATTCCCGCCGAGGCGCCCATGTTGAAGGACCCGCGGTTCCTGCGGGACCGAGCGGATTTCGCCGGGGTCGTGGGCGAGGGAGCCCCGTCTCCGCTGTCGCCCGAAGCGCTAGCAGCCGCGCGACCCGAAGCGCTGGCGGAGGTCCGCGGCGCGGCCGAGCTGCTGGAGACGACGCTCCTGGCGGACGGCCGGGACTGGGTGCTCGGCAGCACGCCGGGGCCGGCGCTGGCCGACATCGAGGCCGTCTGGGTGCTGATGTGGGTGGTTCGGAGTAAGTGCTTGGCAGGTCTTGCCTGCTTTGCTTTGTTATATATATACATCACCTCCCTTGCGCAACTACTCATGTAATTCTACGATTGCTAACGAAGGCTCTCCGTCTCTCTTGCTGCCGCCGAACGCAGTGCCCGGTGCGCTACCGGCAGACGTGGTGGGCCCGCGCCAGTTCCCCAAGGTCTTCGCGTGGATCGAGCGATTCCAACGCGCCGTCGACGAGGCGGCGCGCAAGGCAGGGGGAGCGAAGGCGCTGACGGGCGAAGAAGCGGCTCGCGTCATTCTAGGTGCCTCATTCGTGGAAGGGGGAAGAGGGGGAGACGAGGATACGGTGCATGTGGATGAAAAGGACCCGGTGGCTGTTGCCGGGGGCTTGAAGAAGGGCGCGAACGTTAGGCTGTGGCCTACGGACTCCGGGAGCCTGCATAAGGACTCGGGAGTGCTCGTCGGCTTTACCCGGAGTGAGACGGTGATCGAGACGCGGGGCGGCGATGGTGAGGTTCTGGTCCGACTTCATGCCCCGAGACACGGGTTCAGGGTGCGCAGAGTTGTGGCCGAGGACGGCGCATCATCGGGGTTGAAGCTATGAGAATTGATTGGATCTAGCAACGTAATAGTTGTCGGGTACTATTGGCATTAAGGCAATGCAAGACAAGGAAGGCAAGGTTCCATGGTCAGCAACGGCGACTACCTAATGCAGCAAAACTTGCCAATGGTTGGCGCCAGAAGACTCGGTGAGCGTTCTACGTTGGTATGTTGCTAGGTAGTGTACCTATGCATACCCTAAGGATTACGTATGCGCCGTAGCGGCAATAGGTAATGTGGATCCCTAAGGCAGTGAATGCCAAGGCTAAAGCATTCGGCTAATTAGATAATAAGAAATGAATTCCTAAGGAATTCACTTCTGCAACTGTATTATATTTAAATACAGGTTAAGAAACCTTTTATTTCCTTTCCTTTTTTTCCTTTCCTTTAATTAATAATTGCAACAAAAACCTTAAGAATTTAATATTTAATTAGATCAGTAATAATTAAATAATTAAAATTAATTATAATACGTATAAATAATTATTTTTATAAATTTATACCATTTAATTAAAAATAATAACTTCCTTTTTATTACTTTATTATTTCATTATTTTATTCCTTATTTTTTATATAATTCCCGACGCGCCTTACGATAGCTACGAATAACGGAAAGGGCAATAATAGTAGCAGCAATAGCAATAGTAGCAACGGCAAAAACGGCAAAGCCAAAGCCCCTAAGCATAATCTATCTTATCTCGGCGAAATAAGCGCCCGCAATACGAACGAACGCCTCGAGAATCTCGCGAATCGCATTAAAAACGGTTTTGTTATTATTAACGGCATCGTTTAAAATTTGCGAAATAAAATTTGCAAATTTCTTTACGAAATTCGAAGCAATAATGGCTAATTAAAAGGCATATTCGAACCCTTATTTACGTCCCTTTTACGTAATACGGATAAAAATATCCCTACAAATAAAGCCGATTTTAATAAAAACAAACCTATCCATTTCTTATCTTATATAACGAAAATATTTACCGAATATAATAAACGTATTAATAAAAAGTTAAATCTTTAACGATTCCCAATAAAACAATACGAATATCGTATAATTTAAAAAAAACGGGTTCGAATAATCTAGTTCGAAACGGTTCTTTAAAACCAGAATAAAAATTTTATATATTATAAAACCAAAAATTGCATTATTTTCCCCGTTAATCTTCGTTTTATATAGGCAGTTCTAAATATTTTCGATAAGCTGCAAAAAATCCAAATTAAACTTATATCGGCTTTCGTTTTATATAAGCTATGGTTTAAACGAATTGCCTTAAAATGTTCGGGTAATTTCAAATAAATTAAAATCTTTATATATAATCGTAATTCCGATTAAATAACCTTTTTAAAAGCGGTTTTTTAAATTCTTAATAAGCATTACATTTTAAAGGGTGCCATTATTTAATTCGTTACGTTTTTCCCGTATCAAAATAAAAATATAATAAATTACATTCGGCGGATAAAAAAAGCATTTTATCGAATAAATTAAGAAAATCGCGATTGCTATTAAGTTAAAGAAATTATTATAAACCTTTTATAAATTAATTTGCCGAATATTTGGATTACGGTTTACGATTAATTCCGTTTATAAAATAATGCTTAGCTTATTAAAAAAATTATATAGCGGGCCGTATATATTATACGCTAGGCGGTCGAAAAGAAAATTTATAATACGCCGTCGATTTTAGTTAAGCTTTATGGATTGTTAATATTATTTTACGATTTATCGATTTCCGAGGTTACTTTAGTTAAACCCGGCATCGCATAAATCGAATCGACCGATGTTATTTTTATAATTTTAATAGCGGGCAAAAACGGTATTATCGCCGATTTTCGTAACGAAAACCGTAACGTTTATAAAGCGAATAAATAAAGCTATATAACCAAAGTTGCAAATAATAAATATTTTAATTACGAAAAGCAAAGCTATTAAATAAAGGACTATAAGCAAAAATCTCGTTTTTTTAAAGCCATTTAATTATTATCCGGAAAAAAGGTAATATTTAAGGGCTTATTATATAACGATAATAATAATAGCTTTCGATATATTAAATTCCGTTTCGTAATAAAAAATTAAAAAAATAAAAATAAGGAACGAATTAAGGTTTATTTTATAATAAATAACGATAAAAGCAGCGGCGATAAAAAAAGTTCGGCGAATAAATTTAAAAATCCTAATTGCGATTTTAATTAAGAATTCGCCGATTTTATTAAATCGATGAAAATGGAAAATAAAAATTAAAAGCGCCAAATATATACGATAAAAATATATAATAGCAAAAAATTATTATTAAGTAGAAATAAATTATTTCGCAAAAATTACGATAAAAACCATAATTTATTTGCAGCTATTACGAATTACGGGCATAAATTCGTAATTTTTTTAAATTACGATTATACCGCTTTATATATTACCGAAATTATGGCAATTAAAAGCCAAACGTATAAAATTCCGAAACCCTTTATAATAAAGGATATTAAGAATATCGGGCCAAAAATCCAATAGAATGCTTTAATAACCGTAAATTTCTTAATGCTAAAGGGCAATACGTTTTAGTTTACGGTATTAACGGGAATAATTCTTAACGGAATTTTTCTTAAGAACCTTATATTTGGCAAAAGCGTATTTTATAAATTCGGAATATATTATAATAATATAAAAGGAAATGAAACAATAATATTTAACGCATTTAAAAAAAAGCCCATAATTCGTTCGATAACTTTTTTAAAAATTAATTACATAACGAAATTTACTTATTCCATTAAAAAACAGCAAAAGCCGAAATAATACAAAAATACATTTTTGGATAACGAAATCGAAGCTTTCTTTAATAATTATTTCGATTAATTTCCCGAAATATTCGGCCTTATTCCGAAAAAAGTTATAGCGAATATAAAAACGCGCCATTATATCGATATAAAAAATAACCGTCTTATTAAATTTTTTTCGTAAAGATATAATCCAATTTAAATAAAGGCAATAAGGGATTTCGTTAAGGCATATTTGGGTGCCATAATTCGTAAAAATATAAGCCTTTAGGGTTTTTCCGTATTATTAATCCCGAAAAAAGCCTTCGGTTAAACGATAAAGCCCAATAAATATAATCCATTCGTTATATGGCGGTTTTATTACGATTATCGTAAATTTAATGCCAAATAAAAAAAAAACGCATATTTTTTATTTAATGCGATAAATAAAATATAATGCATAATAAATTATCGATAATATTGTTTTATTAATTTTAAAAATGGCTTTTAATAAATCAAAATATACGAATCAAATATTAAAAAAACGGCTTTCGTAATTTCATTCGGATTATACGAATAAATAATTATGCCTTTCGGTTTTTGTAACGTTCCAATAACGTTTTAAGCGTTAATGAAAAAAATTCTCGAGTCCTTACGAAAATTTATTTCGGGCATGTTCGATAATATAGCCGTATAAATAAATATTCGAAAGCAATTTTACGAACGAATAATTTTATTTTTTAAAAGGCTTTTAAGTTTCGGCATAATTATTAATACAGCTAAGTTTTTAATGTTTATTCGTAAAGGAATTTTTTTAGGATTTTTGATTTCCGAAAACGGAATTAAAGCCGATTTTGCCAAGATTGTTATTATTCGGAATTAATTCAAGTTCGAAATTATAACGTAAATACGTAATTTTATAAACGTTACGGATTATTTTCGTTATTTCATTAATTATTATTTTCGTTTTATAACCTTTTTAATAATATTAATAGGAAATTCGAAAAATAAATGCATAATTTTATTGCCGAAAGCCATAATAGCTTGGGAGGAAATTTGTAAAAAAATTATTATAACCTTAATAATACGTACGTTCGATTAAAAAAAGCCTTCCGTAATCGAAACCGACGCTTCGCAAAACGATATCGGCGCCGCTTTATTATAACCCCATATGCATATAAACGGCAATACCGCTTTTCACCCTATTGTTTATTTCTCGAAAAAATTAATTAATACATAATTACGATATTTTACATAAAAGCGAAAATTTTTGGAAATTATGCTAATACTTTAGCATTAGCGGCATTAAATAAAAAAAGGCGAAATTACGGTAATTACGGATTACGAATTCCTAAAGACATTTAATACGAAAACCGAATAATCCGTTCGAATCGTTAAATTTCTAAATGCTATTAAATATTATGGCATTCGTATTTATTATAAATCAAAAAAAAATTAACGTTTTTGCAAATTATTTATCCAAATTTTCGGAATAAATCGAAATGTCGATGCTTTCCGATAAGTTATTTCTTAACGAAATCGAATCCATCCGAAAATCCGATTAATTAAATCGAATTAATCTTTAAGCCATTTTTGAATTTTTACGTTTCGAAATAGCCCTATTTTTTGCTATTTTATCGAGCTTTATTAATAAGCATTTCCTTTTTTTCCGAGATAAGTTATATAAGGCGATGGCATACGAAAAAATTCCGAATAACTCTTTATATCCTAGAGGCACCGCAATAAACGTATAAATTCTATAAAAAATTCTGGAATACGATAATTTTTTAATGCAACTAAGGAAAATCCATTACGAAAAGGAATATTATATAATCGGAATTATATTCCGGAAAGTTTAAAAGCAATTTTAATACCTAAAAATTGTATTTGCAGTATAACAAATTACGGTTAAATGTTCGAATTATTAATTAATAAAAAAACCGGATTTTTTCCTGCCCGATTTAAACCCCATATAATTTCCCGTTTTTCTTATACGATAGGCGATTAATTATACGGCAATAAATAAATTATATATTTTCGTTATTATTAAATACGTAACAAAATAAATTAAAGCTAAAGTTATGCCGATTATTTAATTCATTAATACCATTTTTATATTCGATAAAATCGAAACCATTTTTGATTATTTAAAGAAATGAATTAATAATAACGAAAGGGCCTTCGTAAACGAAGCCGCCATTAAATGAAATAAAACGCATAATATAAAAATAAAACCAATTATATCCGCAAAACTTAAAAGTAACGGTAAAATTAAAAAAATCAATTAAAACTTAAAACATATTATAATTCGAAAATACGTAGCAAATTTAACGCCGAAAAATTTCAATAAATTATTTTAACATGTTATAACGATATATAATCGGATATCCAAACCGAATAACTATAGCCCTTTCTTTTTATTATACGGCACTTAACCTTTTTAAAAATAATCCCGGACCGAATATTTCGAATACGTTCGTAAACCGATAAAAAAAAAAAAGATCGAAAACGAAAGCCGATTAGCAAAACAGCATAAAGCACCGTTAACCAAATTACGATTTAATAATATAAAGATTTCGCGAAATTAAATAAAAGCGTACCTTTAAAAAAAAAAAGGCCTTATCCGTATTTACGCCCCCGACAATTAGGTCTTCCGTATACGTTAATATAAAAAAAAATACGAACCATATTACGATAGGCCTTAGGCTATCGCTAATTGCTATTAAGGAAATACTTATTATTTACGAAGCCCGAAAAAAATATAGCTACAAAATAAATATAACGGCATTAACTTATTCCCAGCTTACGTAAAAAACGGGCACCCCGTAAAAAGCTTTTAATATGCTAACAAACGGCTTTTAAAACAGAATCGTCGGCGCTTACTTAAAAGGAAAAATCTCATAATAATTAAGGACGATCTAATTGGAAAAAAGAAATAATATAAATCCCTAAGGCAATAAATGCCAAGGCTAAGGCATTCGGTTAATTAAATAATAAGAAATAAATTCCTAAGAAATTTATTTCTGCAACTGTATTATATTTAAATATAAATTAAAAAACCTTTTGTTTCCTTTTTTTTTTTTCCTTTCCTTTAATTAATAATTGCAACAAAAACCTTAAGAACTTAATATTTAGCTGGATCAGTGATAATTAGGTAATTAGAGTTGGTTATAATACGCACAGTAGTATTGCGAAAACGAATTAAAAACAGAGCAGGGTGAAAACCAGTAGTAATTCGGAAACGACGATAAGTATGATTGCAAATAGTCAGCCGTAACAAGTCACTCCCATTAATATACCTTCAAGTTATTATTGCAAGATAAATCTTTACGTAAATATTGGCGTTGGTTCCTTACCGTACACACCTAACAGAGGTAACCTGCATAACAGGCCCAACTTACCTGCATACAGCCTGGAGGGGTGGCCATGGGGAAGCTGTGGAGACAAAGGTTCGAACTGGCTTAGGCTACATACAGAAGCTCTTGAATAGGGCAAAGCTTGGGCATAGGTAAGCACCTACGGTAGGTGCCTGGGTGCCCACCACTTTACCGATTTTATCCACAAGCATAAATTCCACCTGAGGTTTTGTGTCGTCCCTACGCGTACATCCAATGGAGCTCACCCAATGCCCCCAGGGTTCCAGTTGCTTGTGATGCACAAGACACATGTACTTATTGCAATCATGTCAGTATGTCAATGCGAACTTGGTGCTCCAATCACTTGACCAGTCGCCAGACCCTATGGTTTCAGGTGTCATGAATTGATGAATTCCATTTCGTCCAGATAATGCATGCATCATGATGCTATTGAACTGGTTTTGCCTGTTTCTTATGCGGTTGAGACTAGATTAGATATATTACTATCAAATTAGAAAATACTTTTCGTCTATTCTCTTCTTTCATGACCTAACATCCAGGATATTCCGCCTTACTTGCATTAGACCCAGGAACATCCCCGGATGAAGCTGAACTTGTAACTAGAAGTTACACGCTGGAACTGGAACCCTTCAGAGGCTCCCCTTCAGAGGCTCCCCTTCAGAGGCTCAATAAGGAACTCTTGGAACTCTTAGGAGGGGCTTCTTTGAAACCAGCATCCTATCTGGTTAGTCGCTCTTGCTAATCACCTATCACAACACACTCATCCACTACCGATTAGAATCAGGGGCCGGCCACCCACTGAAGAACCCGGTATCTGGGGTAGTAGTTAACTGATTGATCAATCACATCCCGACGCTCTTTACCAACCCTCATGCGTATCCAAGAGGCCTAAAACATACCGACAAGCTACCTAGTAATTAAGAGCTACAAAAGTGCGACGATCAACAAAGCAACAGGGAAAGGAGGTCGACGACAAGGGGGGATACCTGCATGTAGTAGTAGGCACACACAGAGCACAGCAGCAGCAGCAGCAGCCGCAGCCGACGCACGCCCACACACACCCACGCACACCCACGCATACGCTCACGCACGTCAGGGCATTGAATGCAACCAAGCCAAGGTCAAGGCCTGATCCTGATTCAGTATGGCGTCAACTCAAACTGCCCGGCCCTACCTGTCACGGACGAACACCAATCAATCGTTGTCACCTACATACCCCGATGGCATTACAGCCAATGCCAGTGCCAGTGCCAATGCCAATACCAAAACCAATACCAATTCCAATTCCAATACTCATACCAATGCCCATGCCCATGCCGAAGGTGGTGCTAGTAGTAACCCGGACGCATCTTCCATTTCCTTCCCATCTTCCGCTCGTTCAGCCTCGCAGATGTCGCACACTCGACGGCCCTCAAGGTCCCCTCAGCCGCCAATGACGAGCACGGCAACAGCAACGGCAACGGCAGCGACGAATCGAACCTCCGACCCAAGCAGTTCGAAGTCCAAGACCTCTTCAGTTGACAGCCACACAATTGCATCGTCTCAGCATTCATCTCTGTCCGTGCCGAGACGACACCACCACCCCCATGCTCACCCTCCCAGGAAGTTGCGTTCTCAATACCCCCGGGGGCCTACCGAGAATCATGTCGAATATATATTGGTTGCGTCGTTCGATATCGACCGTGGTCCTATTATGGAGCATCAGTACCCGGTCGCCATTACGGGCGATGAGAACATGTTAGCAGAACTCATGCTGCCCGATCAAGCTCATGCCCGAACCCAGGATTGGACCATATTCTTTTTACATAAAGATACGACCCCGGAGGAGGACGAGGAGGAGAAGAAGGCCAAGCGGGAAAGACGCAGGAGAAGAAGACGCCGGAGGGACAGAGAGGCTGGAATCATTCTTGAAGATGACGGTTCTTCTGAGGAGCAAACCGATGGCGATGACGACGAAGACGACTGGGACGATGACGAGTCGAGTGATGAAGAACCCGAGGGGGGTGAAGGCCCCCCCTTGATCTATGTCTTGAACCTGGTATATACCAAGAAAGATAAAACGGTGAAGAGAGGTGCTATTGTCAAGTCAATGGCCATATGCACGCGACATCCCTTCCTACATATTTACAAGGTAAGCCGATCAATGCTTCCCGATTTCTTTGCTGCAGATGCTGAACTCGCACCCAGCCTCTATTATTACTTGCGCTGGAAGAATATTTTAAAGCACCAGTCCCGGAGACCCTGTCCATGCTCTTCGACGCTGTAAATAGTATGGACCTCTCTCTTATGCCTAAGTTGAGCCTACTTGAGAGATATCTCCTGCAAGCAAGCGACAACAAAGACTTGTTTGTGGAAAAATTCGAGCAAATGGTACAGATGCGCATGGCAGAAGACCGAACGGGTCAGGTTGGGGAATCCTTTGACGCAAGTCGAAGCCCACCAAAACCACAGGAGATATCGCGGGCCGGTACCAAGGCACACATTGAAGGCCAGTCTACTTACTCAGTCCCACGAGACACCCATGAGTTCGAGACAAAGGTCATGTATAAGGGCATCCCCATACCGGTGAAAGTACCAACGGCCATCATGCCTGAAACTGTCGGAGATTTCTCGCTCGTCAAACTCATACAAAACTTTTCGGAACCGCATGCGAAGTCCCCACAGCCATTTACCTGCCATCCTCACCTCACCACAAACGGTCCTCTGACCCATCCTATCATGGTCTTGGTCAATGCGCTTCTAACGCAAAAGAGGGTCATATTCCTGGGGTACAACCTGCCGTCGGGCGACGTTGCGGAAGCCGTATTAGCGGCCTGCGCCCTTGCATCTGGAGGCTTGCTGCGGGGCTTCACCCGACATGCATTCCCCTACACGGATCTGACTAAGATTGACGACCTGCTCAAGGTTCCGGGGTTTATCGCTGGGGTGACGAATCCCACGTTCGAGATGCATCCCGAGTGGTGGGACCTTCTCTGCGACCTGCCGACCGGCCGCATGAAGATCAGCAGCAGGGTGGACCCGGCGCCGAAAACCGAGGGCTTGGAGTACTTCAAGCAGCAGCACCCGGCCTACGCCAGCATTCTTCAGAACGGCGGCGCCGGCACGGGCGAGCGTGGCAACAGCAACGCCGCGGACCTTACCGGGGACGTCGTGTTCATGAACGACATCCTTAAGAGCATATCGGCGCGGTTGGGCGAGCGCGTCATCCGGGCCAAGTGGCGCGACTGGGTCGTCAAGTTCACCCGCATCGCCGCCGCCTTCGAAGAGAGCGTCTATGGGGCTAGTACTCTACACATAGGCGGCGACGAGGCGAGCCACGCTGCGACCGCGCCTGCTGGCCACGGCTACGTCTGGGCGGATGACGCCGCCAAGTCGAGGGAGCTGGCCGGGAACGTGCACAGGATCGAGGGCTGGCGGTTCACTCGAAGTTACTACAGCTATATTCAGGTGAGTGCCATATACAAACCCTTTTTTATAATCAGGCAGCTCTATACCCCTACAAACCACCCAAGCACTCTCCCTATATGCGAATATGACAACAATGAAAGTATATACTTTTTGCTGACGGATGTTACCCCACCAACAGGACCTAGCCCAAGTGTACCAGATCCGCCCCCTGAAAGGGCTAGACCTGCACCACATGCACGACCGGCTGCGGACGCAGCGCCTGACACCCGCGGCGAGCCGCGATATCTACCTGGCCTTCCACCGGCACGTCAACACGTACGACGAGGTGTGCCTGCTGCTTTCGGTGGCGCCCGAGTCGCACGCGGGGCTCTTCTACCTCGCACTAGGCCTTTTCCACCGTGACCGCGATGTCCGCATCCGCGTGGCCGACCTGCTCGACCGCATTGCCCGCCACGACGCCGGCGTCCACTGGTGGCGCGGGCTCAGCAAGTTCGAGAAGCTCGCCTTCCAGCGCGTTCGCCGCGAAGCCGAGGCCGCCCGCGTGGCCGCCGCTGCTGCTGCCGCTGCTCCACCCCCTGCCCCCGCCGGGGCCGCGTCGGGACAGGGATCCGGGACGCCGCATGACAGTGGCAGTGGCGGTGTCGCGTTGACGAACAGAACTAGTGGTCCGGATCGCCATAGCTAGTTGCTAAAGCGATTCTTGAGTCAGGAGTGCTTGCGGCAACAGGAAGTTTTGGAGCAAGAGTGCTCGCGGCGACGGGCTGTGAGCCAAGAGTGCTTGCGGCGCCAGGCCATGAGCCACGAGTTCTTGCGCCAACAGCAGCGGCAGCAGGTGGACGAGGACGAGGACGCGCCGGTCGGCGGATATGTCCCTATTGGAACCGACCAGTGCCCCTCCCCGCGGTCGCGGTGGTGGCGGCGGTCGCCGGGGAGGAAGACTTTCTTGTGGAGCTCTCTCCCGAAGGAGGGTAAGAAGAAGCAGGGCTGAACTGGACTAGGAACCTACCTGGTACCTACCTGGTGAATGGTTGGAGGATTGGATGGAGGGAAGGGAGGCTTAATGACGACTTTCTCACGAACTCTGGATCTGCAATTCTTACGGGGGCGAAACGGGAAAGCAAAACAAGATGATATGCTGAGGGATGAGGGCAGTTGTGGATGGATGGATGGCCATGTGGTTGGATGGTGGATGGGGGCGAATGAGTCGAAGGAAAGAAGGGGTAAGGGGCGAGAGGAACGGGGGAGGGGGGCTAAGTTGCTGGACGTCTAGACGCTTTGTTTTTGTTTGCCTGCTGCGAGATATCCCACACATCGTCATCGTTGTCCTTGTGCCATTTTGGAGGGTTTGAGGGTTTGGTCTTGAACTCCACATCATTGGTTTCGGGTCGGCCTGATAATGACCCTCCCTTTCATCACTATGTACAAAATGACCACGCTTGCTAGGGTTGGATCTAGTCTATCTGATCGATCATGGCGCTCATTTGACATGATGAATAAATTTGCTTTTGCTTAATCCAAAGCTCCGCTCTTGGACGTGATGGTTGTTTTGATCCTGCGTAGGCAGGTAAGTGCTTTCGTATTTGGCAATGCTTCGTCTTCACCTCCAGGCATGGATGAGCAAGTGCTTCGATTTATCTCATATTCTACTCAGCCCTAGATACATATGTACATATCACATTGCATGTGGAATCGCGTCTGTCGGTTCGCCGCGAGAGGGTGAACAGAGGGTATATATAGCTGATCACGAACCGGATTGCCCAGCTGGCTCTTCGCCCCTCTTTATTTCTTTTCTTTTCCCTCCGGGTTGCTTTATTTTCACAAATGTGAAATTTCCTTGGGTACTGGCTATATAAATGGTGAGTGGCTTGATACTGGGACGGAGTCGTATCGCTATTGGAGAGAAGAAGCGAGATGACGGGATGGGATGAGGTATGGTACAAATACGATACGATAAACAGGTTATAGGTGTAAGGTAGGGATAGGTTCCTCGCGTGCTCGGGTACTTGTTTTTTTATTCATATTCTTGTGTCTTGGATCTCAGGTCTTTATTTCAGTTTTCATACCAAATTCAAATTCATACCAGCAGGTACTTGGCGGCGTGCTTGACGTGGTCCTCGGCAAAGGTGGATATGAAGAAGTACGAGTGGTCGTAGTCCTAGAAATCCGGGGTCGGATTGCATTCGCAATCGTACGCTTGTCAGTCGGAAAAGCCCACGGAACTTCATGCACGCAACTATACAAAGCGAATGCGCCAGGATAGGTATTGATGAAGAAATCATGGAGGGATCATGGAAGGAGGCAATGGGAATGCCACTCACCGGCTGGTACCGCACCTCCACCCCCTTAATCCCGGCCTCCTTTGCGGCCTTCTCGAAGTTCTCCGGCAGCAGCTGTCCTTGCTTGTAGAAGTTGTCGCCCGTACCGACGTCGATCAGGGTGTTGAAATCGCCCTTCCATCTATCGTCGAGGGGATGGTGTTAGCCATCACCATCATCATCCTTCCCACGACCCGATAAACCACCCAACGGTCACGTCACAACGCAACATTATCTGGGACGCACTCACCTCTTGAGCAGCTCCGTAGCATCGTGCTTCTTCCAAGCCTCCTTGTCGTCCTCGCCCAGGTACCCGGCAAACGCCTTCTGGCCCCACGGGCACTGCGTAGGGTTGCAGATGGGCGCGACGGCGCTGACGCTCCGGTACTTGCCGGGGTACTTCTGGAACAGGGTCAGGGCGCCGTGGCCGCCCATGCTGTGGCCGGTGATGCCGGCGCGGCCGAGGTCGAGGACGTCGGCGAACAGGGGCGAGCGGGCCAGGGCGGCGGGCAGCTCGTCGGCCACGTACGACTCCATCTTGTAGTGGGTGGCGAAGGGCTCGCGCGTGGCGTCGAGGTAGAAGCCGGCGCCCGTGCCGAAGTCCCAGCTGTCGGCCTCGCCCGCCACGTTGGCCCCCCGCGGCGACGTGTCCGGGTACACGACCGCCAGCCCCGCCCGCGACGCCGCCGCGTGGAAGAACCCCTTCTCCGCGCAGTTGTCCGGCGTGCACGTCAGGCCCGACAGGTAGAACAGCACGGGAACCTTCTGCTGAGAGGCTACGGCCGCCGGCGGCAGGTACACGTACACGCTGGCGGGCAGCTTGAGGGTCGTCGAGTCGTGCACGAGCTTGAGGAGCTTGCCGCCGAAGGTGGCGATCGTCGCTTTGACTTCGAAGGCCATGGTTGCGCGTGGGTGTGGATGGAGGTAACCGGTATGTATATGGGTTTGAATGAGTGTTGAGATGGTGCTAGTGCTCTCTCTGTTTGAAGTACCTAGGCAGTTGAAGTTCAGAAAGAGATCAGGAGTAGAACGGCTGAGATTGGTGACGTCTTGTCCCTATATACAAAATATCTCCAATAGAAGTGGTGCTATTTATGGATTGCATTCTATGGCCGTCTAGGACCCAAACTATTTCCCATCGACCCCTCCTTAACGTCTCCGTCAACGGCAGTTTTCTCCTCTCTCCTCTCTCCTCTCTCCTAATGATTATCTGGAGAGGGAGGGACAGCTAGCTATAGCTTCCCCGCCATTGGGTCCAGCTCGATACATATGTAGATTGGTTGACGTATATTTATTTATACATACCTCTGACTGGCACCCCACAAGCTAACGCACATTTATCGCTCTGGCGTCATCGTGACTTAGCAGGATTGTATATTTAGGGGACCAGGTTCCCTAGAAGCTTTGCAGGACTGTACTTATGAGATGGAATAGCATTAATAATTATGCACTATAAAATAAATCTAATAAACAACTCCCTGCACTGATGCTTTGCGTAACTTTCACTGTTTTTCTTTCCTGATTCCCTTTTATAACCCCCACCCAGATGAGCATCATTTTCTGTCTGGCTGCCCCTCGGTACGTAGGTAGGTACTTGTACTTGCGCATGCATGATAGGGATAATAGTTGGATAGCTAAGGCCAAGTTAAGCCCGAGATCCCGATGAACGTCCGATGGGAGTCGATCTCCGTTCTTGGATATCTATCGCTTCGTAACCTCGTTATTATTATCGTCATTAGAAATATCGCTTGTTGTTTTGGTTCGTTTTAGTTCTGGCGCTGAGCATGAAACCTGCTTCCGCGAGGCTACCAGTTAGACGTCAGTCGCCGTCGTGGTTTCGTTGAGATAGCACGTGAACGACCCGAGCAGCGCCTCCCAGTGGATGGCCGTCAGGTCCCACTTGCGCGGGTTGTAGAAGTCGACGGCGCCGAACGTGCAGCCCGTGGGCGACGTGCAGATCTGCGAGCAGTTGCCTCTGTCCGACGTTAGTTCTATTAGCCTTTTTTCTTCCTTTTCGTCTATTCCCTTCTCGCCCCCCTGCATCCTCGACTATCTCGAGAGTTCTATACTTGTAGCTACATCAGGGAAAGGGGGAATCGGCGACTCACGCTCTGGGGTAGCAGTAGAAGCCCTCGCCGTCCGGCGCGAACGTCGCAGCGTTGCGCTGCAGGTCCAGGGGCAGGTCGTGGCACTCTTCCAGGGAGTAGACGTCGTGGATGCATGGCCCTGTGGCATTTGCGCCTTGGCAGATCAGGACCTAATGCGAGCGACACTGTCAGTCTAGTCTGGTCTCTCTACCAGGTAGTATTTGTCTCGGTTTTTGCTCCCATCGATGAGAGTTGTAAGTGCGCTTTCAAGCGAAGCGCAACTGCAGTAAGAGGGAGACCAATAAGGAGATAGAGAGAGGGGGGGGGGGGGGGGTATGACATACACCTCCGACCTCCCGCTTAGGGAGCTGTTCTGTGGGCATGGCTGAGGCGCATGAGGCAGCCGCCACGAGGCTTGTGATTGTTGTGAAGAGCTTCATGGCTGTTTTGAGAAGATTGTGTTGGTATATGGGAGCGTCTTGATAATGCTCAGACAACTTCGTAGTTAGGGGTATTGTATATTATTCTATGCCACTTTGTTCAAAAATGCTGGAGTTGGCACAGTGGGTGACTATGGTTCAATAAGAAGTGTAAGTGTCGCGATATATGCTCTTCGTATTAGAGGGGACAGACAGTCAGACAATAAATATGCGTCGCCAGGCATTTCCGGCGAGAGATCTTTATATAGCTGGTTGAGGCATCAGATGATCGAGAAGAGGGAACCCAAACAACGCTATATCCCGGTATCTAAAGCTAAAAATCTTATATTCCGCATCACGGAAACCGGCAGCAGGGCTAAGCTGAGTGAATAGCTGCGTGCTGCGGTTGGGACGCATGGACTGGAACCAATTAAAAACGCAAACTCTCAGCTCACACGACGCCCAACCTTCTTCCGAACGAACTAGCATCAACGGGCTGGACTCCGCTAGCCAACATCCCACTTCAGCTGCACCCGGAAATACAGAAGACAAATCAAGCGGTCATGTTGTGTTGTGGTTACTGTTACCTTCAGACTATGGTAGGAACTCTGAATATTGGTGTAAGTATTGAGTTGTCGACTGCCCATGTATCATAAAACTGAAAAACAAAATACCTAAACTATCCCATCCCAGCGCGTGAAGGTTAACGTACTTAGCTTTCAGATACTGAAATTATATTCCCGTCTATTGTTTCAGGATCTTACGACGCCATACCTCGTAGCCAACATCTCCCCACTGCGAACCGGTCAACCTAGCACCGTGGTAGGATCAGAATGGCAGGATCAGAAGAGAACAATATCGAGGTCGTATTATATACTTAAGATAGTACCGATGCCGTCATATCGTGTTGCGGAATTTGCGGAGTGAGAATATCGATGCAGTCACATGTCACCATGTGCTGCCGGGGGAGTCCGCGCTGTCCAATTGGAGAAAGGGGACGGGACTTCATAGGGCGATCATTGGTCGCTGGCACGCTGCCAGTTGGAGGCCAGAAAAGAATACGAGGTATTGCAGCAAAGCCTTTTATGTCTAGACTGAAGCTTGGCATGAATCGGATCCTCTTTCAATGCTTTTTTTCTCCCCCGTCTGTGAGGAAGCTTTCGAATCATGACTAGCCTCTTCATTGCATGGTCAGCTCGCAAGGATTGCCAATACTGCCCAACGGAAGAAGGCGTTGCGCTTTTATCCTCGTCTCGATGTGGTAGTTGAGGTATGCCAGAGCATGTAGACATGCCGTGTTGCGTTTTCGAGACCAGGCTCTTCGGCAGGTCCGTTCCTCTTTGTTTTCTCCCCTTCCAGGCTGATATTCGGGGCATCTTGCAAACTAAGTCGCTATTGGTTTTGTTCTTCAGAAAGGCTGCCTTTTTTTTCCTGGTAAACTTCAATCAACACGCTCAAGGCAGGATATCTTTAAACACGGGCAGTTAGTCTGATTCTTGGTAGTTCCTGATTCAAGAGCCTGTATAGTTAATTTGACGTAAACTCTGATGAACTGAGTACGACGTCGGACGGTCAATAGGAGGCTCGATCAAGATTTGGTTCCCCATACAAAAAAGAGTATGGTCAAATTTGGTATATTCCTAGAAGCAAACCACTAACGCCGCGCTGAATGCATTTCTCTCTATTCTCTCCAGCCACCGTAGAGGGTCAGATGTTTGTCAGGTTGTGTCACCATGCTTTCTGTGAACAGCCTAGAAATCCCATGGCACCTAGCTCGAAACAAACGACCTCCTTCGGGAGTGTTAAGGTATTACTTGGACATGTCTTTACTGAAGTAGTTCTTCACAAGTCCAATCCTCGTAGCTGTGACTTTGTTAGTGATGTCACTTAGCGTGACGAGATACAGTAAAACGTACTATCCATCAGGCATATAGCGGCGGATAATCAACGGGATCTTCTTCTCGCGCAGCTCCTTGATGGCGATTTGCAGCGGATCAGACTCGCCCTCCAGGTCGACTAGAACAGGAGCGTTCATGCTGATTTGCAAAGCCCGGGTGCCTAGGACGCGCGCCCTCTCGTACTTGGTCATGTAGGGCGTGGTGGATCGCTCTTCGTTGGGAATCTTCTTGTCTTTGTGTGACTTTTCGGTACCCTTGCCTCGATTGGCCTGGGCGGAAGGATCGCCAGAGATGACAACATTATCCTCCTCTTCGACACCTCTCCGGTTGTACTCTTCGTCTTCGTCACCTTCGGGAACTTCAGGTTCGAGCTCGTCATCGTCAAAGTTCTCCTCCTCATCGAACTGAGGCTCCTCGCTATCGAGCATATATAGGTCAGATTGTGAACAGACAGAGGGTGTGAAGACGGCTGGTGTGCAGCTAGGAGTTGCGCCTGGATTGGGATACTCACGCGCCACCGCCGCCCATCTCCTGATCGTCTCCAAAATCCGACATATTGATCGCGTGTGAGGAATTGAGAGATTCGAAGTATAAGTAAAGAAGTTTGGTAATGAGTTTTCGGTGCAGACGTGATGTTGACCGACTGGACTTAAGAAAAGAAGGATGCGCTTCAGAAGGTGCAAAATTTACGATTGACCAAAAGAAAGCAAGAACGAGGCTGAAAGAATTTCTAGCAAAAACAGACCTCGAGAACTGGATGCACGCGGCTAGTTGAATTGTGGCTGGACGTGTAGCTAAGTACCTACTAGGTAGGTAGGTACTACCCGACCCCTCGGTGTGGCTAAACAACGTGCCGGGCTGCGTTCCTGCCGTACCTGAACTAACAAGTCTGAATAGTGGCCAACAATTGGCTCCATTATCTCACAGATACCCCCACTAGCCACATGTCAGCTGCTTTGACCCCGCCAGTGACAATAGGGAAACTACAAGTATCAAGTACACATGCAAGCTAGCAAAATATCCCCACATAATTTTGTAAGATCGGCTGGTTATCGATGGAAAGTGAATACTTTCGTAAGCTCTTATCGATTTGTCGGCCAACAACTTTTCATTATGTGAATTCCTGCTGGCACCACCATCGTTGATCTCTTTCCCTCAATCCTTCAACAAAATCACTGTTGCTGTCTCCCATGGACAAGCATTCCATCACGGACAGCGAACTCGGCGTGATTCAATTGAACCGAAAAGATGAAGAGAAAGGCAACTGGTGAGGCCGGGGTCTTGAATCCGTCAAAGAAAGGCCGGATTGAAGATCTCGATGCTCTGCACTACAGACCCGGATCTTTACCTGGTAAGTGAACTCGGTGTGAATCTGGATTGCTTCTACGGTTTGCAGCTGCTGACCTCATTGCTCCTGCCTCTTTAGCGAACGACCTAGAATACAAACATGAACCTGCCGATCACCTTTCTGATCCGGATTCCCAATCTACAACTACCTTTACCTCTGCTCAGCCGACAAACACACCACCAACTCCCATGTCCCCGCCGCAACACAAGTTTCCTTCCGAACTGAAAACCATCAAATGCACCCATCCAGGATGCGACAAGAGTTTCAACCGTCCAGCTCGTCTGGTTGCGCACCTGAGATCCCATAACAATGATCGACCCTACAAGTGCACCTATCCCGACTGTGACAAGTCATATATAGAAGAGAAACATCTGAAACAACATATTAAGGGCTCTCATACCGACGAGCGGAACTATATCTGCCCCGAAGAAGGTTGTGGAAAGAGCTTCCTTACTGCTACTCGACTCCGGCGGCATCAATCCGTCCACGAAGGCCAGGAACGATTTAAATGTCGAGATTACCCCCCTTGTAATCAAAGCTTTCGCAAGCATCAAACTCTGCAGCGCCATATTCGAGCCGACCATCTTCACATTTCTCCTTACCCATGTACATATACCAACCCAGAAACCGGGGAGCCCTGTGGCGCGGGGTTCGATACACCGGCAACGCTAAAGCGACACGAAGAGCGACACCATGGGGATCTACGGTTCTGGTGCGATGAGTGTATTCGGCACTTGGATGAGAACGGTCACCCGAAGCAGACGGGGTTTCAGACAGCATGGCTCCTGCAGAACCATATGAAGCAGGTCCATGCTAACTGCATGTTCTGTGGGCAGTCGTGCAACGGTAGGGCCGAGCTCGATCAGCACATCGAAGAGCATCATTCCCAGCAAAGTCTGGAGCTACGGAAGAACATCAAATGTACCTGGGATGGTTGCGACAAGACTTTCACCAAGAAGTCTAACTTGTACGCCCACATTCGCATGGTCCACGAAGGTGTTCGCTTCGTTTGTGGCGAAATTGACCTCCGCGGCACCGAGGACCTAGCCACCTGGCCCCAGCATCAAGGTTGTGGCGAAGGTTTCGCTACCAAGGCCGGCCTAGAGAACCATGTGCGATACATTCATCTGAAGCTTGAACGCCCGCAAGGACCTGGCACAGCCCCGAAGTCGGATCAAGGAGACGGCCTAACGCTACTCCAGGAGTTAGCTGGTGTTGGCGACAAGTCCAGACGCACGGTCCCGTGCACCGTGCCTGGATGCATTCAGAAGTTCTTCAATGCCGGCGAACGGGAGGCGCATATCCACATGCAGCACGGCATCGGCTATGGCAATGAGCAAGCGTTTCTTTTTGAGGACGGACCGGGCCACATGCTATCAGGCCCGGGCGATAGTTCCGACCATGACCTGCAGCAGCTCCTTAGCTGGGGTCAGGCTGATCAGCCAGCCACCAATTATCAGGCTGGTGGCTGGGACCAGGCTGGCGAGTCATCTATTAGTGGTCAATCTGGTCAGCCTGGTGAGGATGCTGGGCCTTGGTATGGGCTACATAATATTGCGGACGGGCTGGGGTTGCAATTGGCACCCAATGGTGGGATGGTGGAAGCTAATGCAGCTGGCGAGGATTTCGGGAGCCTCCTTGACCCAGCACTAGGCTAGTATTCTTGGCTGTAGGGTGGTGTAACAAACATGTTACGACGAATGACGATTGACGACAGATGATAGATGACGGATGATGGGTGGCGGATGGCTCATATATGCTGGATGTATGACTGGCGATCATCCTGTGGTCATTACACAGGTGGGTGGGACATAGAAGCATATGATACCCTTTGTTTATAGGAACTCCCGTACTGGGACCTAGGTTCGTTAGAGCGACGGTGTTTTGGCGCTGTTCATGGGATGAATCCGGGGTGCTACGGAACTTGCCATTTTGTGAGATGCATTTATATGTCTGGGATGCCGTGACCCCTGCTTTTTTGTGTTTTATCTGGAGTACCGTAGCAATTTCAAGAATAGGTCTCCTGGTATGTGTGTCTGATTTGAATATGACCTTGTGCGGAACGGGGGGGAGGGGGTGTCTCCCAGAGGTTCATGAAGGCAGGGTTTCTATCTTCGCTCAAAGCGTGTCCATTCTTACCCTGTTGGAAGGATCACGGAACCCATTGAAGGCCCTTTGGTGTCATATTTTCGAGTATGCTCTGGTATGAAAAACAGGACGTTTTTTCGATGCCTGGGGCTATTATACACTGAACTAACCGGTATCTCTGACTTGAACAGGCCATTAACTACATCACCACATCACAAGGTGTACCTGTAGTCCGGATGACACTGCCACCTCTCGCCCAGCGCCCTCGCCCTCGACCCCATGGCCGTGCCCTCAACCCTTGCGTCCTCTTCCGCGGCGCGATCGAGCAGACGGTTCCGCCAGGCGAGGTAAAAGCGTAGCACAGTAGCCAAGACGACGCACGCGCCCGCGAACGCCACATTGGCAACGTTCGCCTGCCAGTACCGGGGCCCCTGGCTGCTCGGGTAGAAGTACGACGCGTAGATGGACGCCAAGTTGGACCCGGCGTTGACGACGGCGTACGCGACGGCCCGCTTGCCCGAGGGTCGGGGAAGCGTGGTCGACACCCACGACAGGATGCACCCGAACGACCCGTACACCGACATCATCAGGAACGTAGCGGTGTAGCGCGCTGCGACGTTCATCGTGGCGGCGGAGATGATGAAGCCGATGCTGCAGAATACTTGGGGCCACTGTGACGGAGGGGATTGCCGGGTTAGCAAATTGCTTTTCCGATGGAGTGGATGGAAGGAAAGGCCTTGGAAATCAGACAGGTATTTACTGACCACGACATGCATCCAACGCTCCTTCGTCTTATCGCTGTGCCGTGAATTGGCGATGCCGAGGAATGCCGCGAAGACGTACGGCGGCGCGGATAGGAGCAGCGTCTCTGTCTGGGGGTAGCCGAGAGTGCCGACGATGGTCGGGAAGAAGTTGATGAACCTGCACAGATGGTATCACACCAATTACCAGTCAGCTATTACCTGTCCATCATGGATTGGAAGCTGAAAGCGTGTTAGTGTCTACGTACGCCGCCGCGGTGTTCAGGCCGAGTTGCATGAACCAGATCAGATAGAGGGCCGGGTCCGTGAAGGCCATCTTCAAGCTGGTCAGGGCCGGCGTCTCGGCACGGTCGTCCTCTTCGTTGGCCTCCTCGGCAAGTCTCAGGACGGCAATCGCACGCTCCTCGTCTGACAGCCATTTGGTCGTTGCGGGATAGTCCGGGAGGACAAACATGGTGACGATGGCCACGGGAATGGTGGCGGTACCCTCAATAATGACTGACCGACCACGTTTCGTGTTAACTAGCCATATGGGTCGTGAAGAAAGGAGGACATATAGGAGCTTTTCTTACAGAGCCATCTCCAGTCAGCAATTCCCGCTTTGCCATTCATCCCTCCCATTATGGCAGCGCCCAGGAGCCCGCCGAATGCGCCGGCCATCTGTCCGGCCGCGTACAAGATCGAGATGCGGGCTGCTAATTCCTTCTTCGTATACCACGAGCTGAACAAGAACAGGGCGCCGGCTACATTGCGTGGTCACATGTATTAGCTACATCGTAATGGCGGCTAATTGGAAGTTCTTGATGACGAGTAGGTAGACTTACGAAAGAAAGGGGCTTCCACAAAACCGAGAAGGAACCTCAGGACAACCATGCCCGTGTAGGAGTTGACGGCGCCCGTGCAAGCACTCACAACGGCCCAGCAGCACATGGTCATCGGCTTTCATACAGACACCATGTGTTAGGGTTATCTCGTATGAATGACTAAAAGACGGATCGAAGTGAAAGTATGCGTCTGAGCTCACCAGGAAGAGAGACGGTCGGACTTTGTTCAGGATCATATTGGTCGGGATTTGAGTAAGGATATACCCGACGAAAAACACGCTGATGATCGTATTGTACTGCGTCCCTACAAGCCCGATATCCTTTTCGAAGTTGCCGAGTCGTGCCGTTGCAATGTCTATATACGACATATCAAAGTTAGTATCAGACTCCCCTTCCCCCAGATATCACATCGCCTGGAAGGGAGGGTACTTGGTAACGTGAACAAGGGAGTCTTTGCTCCGGACCATTGTACGAGAAGATGTCCTAAGTTCACCGGGAATCTTACTATTCCGATCCAAGTAATTCAAGACATCTAGCTTAGGTTAGTACGTACGGTTCTCCAGACTTGAAGTATCGAGCATAAGGGCATGAAAGCTCACATATAACCATCATCAACGGCATCATCCGGAGATCTATCTTTCGGAGGAGTGCATTTTCTTTCTCGGCGCGGTCCTCGATGATAGGCACACTGTCGATGGCTTTGGGGTCCGCATCGACCGTCTCCAGATGGAGCCTATCATCCTTCGTGTGGTCGAACGACATGATTGTTGGCAACACCGGTTTCGCACGGCGCCAACGAGGAAGCTCGAGATTGTAGGTTGATGCTGGTGCAATATACCTACATTGTTCTCAGCAGATTAATCGATGTTTACAGGCCCTTGAGTGCTTATATGTACTCCAACGCCGACTCTCCCTCCCTGTAGAGTCTCCCCATTGCTAACCACCTATTCCACCTCCAAGGGGCGTCTCCGCAATTCCCCGCGATCCCCCATGATCCCCCCATGATCCCCACAACACGATGCACCTAAGCAAGGATGACCATGGGGCTCATGGACTCATTGCCGGTCGGCAAAGGAGGAAGAACCAATCAAGGATGGTACCACGAGGAAATGAGCAACTCCCCCAGATCTGAGCCCAGTCGTTCGGCCTGAGATGCTTGGACCGCCGAAGGGATTTTGGGGGCTGTAACCAGTGCTAAGGCGTATTGACTCGGCAGCGACAATGCGACCCGACAGGAGAGATCTCACGATCTTCTTGTAAGTGAGCTAGTAATTGCGGGGAAACCTTGTCATCGCCGGCGAGAAGTCCGACAGGATATGTTCGGGGTTGCTACAAGCGGTTCATGACTGGCATCGGCATTAGAGATCTGAATCTCAATGAAACAAGAACAAAATACTTTTATCAACTGCTAAGCGCTGGAGGCTGTCGGCTAGGGACCGACGCAAGCCGTTATAAAGACACGAAAAGAGCCCAAAGTATCGGGGTATTTCAAGGACGTGTAATACATTCGGAGGATTCACTGAGACTACCCCAGCTGATCGGCACACACCACTTGTTGATATCCAGCCCGGAACCACCATCAGTCATGTCTTCTAACCCGAAGCCAGTAGTCCTTCACATCGGAGATGCCGTGAAACACAATCCGGAGATCTACGAGAGGTTCGCCTCCGAGTTCACCGTGATCCGGCCGTCGGCGGAGGAGCGCCAACGGGAGCCGTTCCTCCAGGCTCTGCGAGACCGGAAATGGGGCGACTTCGATGCCGTCTTCCGGCCGTTCTGGAACACCGGCGGGGAGATGGGTCGTTGGGACAAGGAGCTGATCCCGCTGCTCCCGAAGTCCATGAAGATCTACGCCAGCGCCGGGGCTGGCTACGACTGGGCGGACGTTGATATCATGGCTGAACATGGTGGGTGCTTGCTTGATCCGCCTCGAAATTCTTGCACATGATGCACACACCCCGTGCCGACAGACTTGATTTGATGGATAACATCCAACCATCGTGCCCCTGACGTTCCACCTGGCAAGGATATGTCTGGGACTGACGACGTGAGCTCCCCGATAACTGACGAGATCCAGGCATCCTGTACTGCAACGGCGCTCAAGCATCATCCGAAGCCGTGGCCGACATGGCCATCTTCCACATTCTCTCCGTCTTCCGGAACCTGACGTGGTCGCACCTGGCCGCGCGGTCGGGGGACCCGGCGCAGTGGACCGAGGCGCACAAGTACGCGACGATGACGTCGCACAACCCGCGCGGCCAGACGCTCGGCATCGTGGGGCTGGGCAACATCGGGCTCACGATCGCGCGGAAGGCGCACGCCGGGTTCGGCATGCGCATCGCGTACCACGACCTGGTGCGCAAGCCGGACGCGGCCGTGGCCGACCTCCAGCCCGCCTTCTACGAGCGCCTCGCCGACCTGCTGGCCGCGGCCGACTGCGTCGTGCTCGCGACCCCCTACGCGGGCGGGCGGGCGCTGATCGACCGCGAGCGCCTAGCGCGGTTCAAGCCCGGCGCGCGCTTCGTGAACATCGCGCGCGGCGCGCTCGTCGACGAGGACGCCCTGGTCGAGAGCCTGCAGAGCGGCCACCTGTTCGCCGCGGGGCTCGACGTCTTCCAGAACGAGCCGCACGTCCACCCGGCCCTGCGCGCGATGCGCAACGTCACGCTGACGTGCCATAATGCCGGCGGCGCCATCGAGACGAATTACGGGTTCGAGAGGCTCGCGATGGAGAATATTGAGGCGCTGCTGCTGAGGGGGAAGGCGCTGACGCCGGTGAATGCGCACTTGATGAAGGGGAGCAGTTAGCAGCTAGGGTAGCTTCTCGTTGTAGTGTTTATCAAGCATTACAGACCATGCTTGGATAAACAACATTGAATGCTAGAATGGCCATGACCATCGGGACTGCCTCGAGGACCCAGAAGCAGACCTTGCCCAACTAGAACGGCACGACTTGCTTCGTGTGAGACGGGTGAGAACTCAGCGAATCTATATATAATGCGCACCTGTATTATTCGCGACAGGCGATGTATCAGCCAGTCACCGCTTTTATCGTAGGAAAAAGGAGGGGAGGGGGTAGAGAGGGAACCCACGACCTACTCACCATGATACAAGCCAGCGAAACATACAACGGGATCGACAAGGCGAGCCAGCTGGACCTGGGGGGCTTCCACCCCGTCGAAGTCATCGTATTATTCGCAGGAGAGGATGTAGTATTCATCTGGCGGTGAAACATGGCCGCGAAAACGACGAAGATGAAGATGGACGCAAACTGCAAGCCAAGGCCGCCCGTGTAAACGCGCACCGCGCGAAACCGCTCCTCTGGCATCGTTAGGAGGCTGGCCGAGACGACCCCCACGATCTGGACGATGGCGGCCGCTACGTCGGAGGCGACCGGGAATACCGAGATCGAGAGCATAGTGAGCGAAAGAGCTTACGTGATGGGATGAAGCAGTAGACCATGGGCGCGAAGGTCATGTGTGCGAAGGCGCTAACCCCTGATTGCGGGGGTTTGGCGGTTAGTTGGCTAATGCACAGGGAGTTGAAGAAGGGATGACTGGATGGCTGGAGGCTAAGGTGGATGGGGGACTGATGGGTAACCGAGAAGTGAGAAAGCGAGGACGCAAGACTTACATAACGGAGACAGCAGGATGGATATCTCGTAGACGGTGCAATTGGATGTCCGAGTTCGTCTGGCCGCGAGCGCTGATCGAGCGGAAACGATAGGCCAGCATTTCCCAGAGAGTCAGACTTGGTTTTACGATGACTTAGCGAAATCTCTAGATTTCTTGCCTTAGCAGTCCTATCGACTGAGCACACCAAGGACCGCAAAGAGCCGCTGAAGGCCGGTAGTAATTTCACAAGACATGGCAGGTGCCTGCCGGAAGATACCGCCCGCACCCGGCTCGATAGTTTGGATGCTGGTCGGTAGAACCATAGCACTGTATTATTCAACTGATTATTCCAAAGGCGCGTAACCACTCGAGCCTTGAATAATACGGATGGGTAATATCCGGAATTCAATACACCCAACCCAGAGGTTACCTTAAATAACCGAATACAAAATTCATACATCAAGCTACAGTGGAGGTGCAGTTCCAGATGTCCCCTCGGGATCGTGGTCCATCCGCCAAAACTGATGTTACCGAAAAACTGATCTTGTGGGGTCCTGAAAAGGAGGAAACAAGACAACCTTTCGACGGTACCGGGTTCGACCCCGGTACCAGGGCTTTTGCAATTTTTTCCTTTTTTTTATTTTATTTTTCCCCTCATTTTTCTTTCTTCTGTTAAGTCTTTTGCCGGGAATTTTCACGTGCGGGCTAGTAAGCCCGGCGGTGGTAATATACTCTTTGGCGAGGGACTATACTAGTGAGGTTGTCGACGGTGCGCTGGTGACGACCCGTGGCTTGCCGTATTAGGTAGATTCTGGAAGGCCGTTGAAAGACTAGAAGCTGTTGGTGATGGTGCCAGTGAAGCCATATTATCCTATCAGCTGCCTCAATATAATGGTATAACGAAGGTACGAAGGGTATTAAAGAGGTTGAGATGACAGGCGCGAATGTTTGTCTAAGATCTGATCTTCCAGATACCTACCTACACTCGTGGTAGATATCAAGGACATGGTTCTCTTATCCCCCCGAATCCGAATTTCCGAAAGACAGACGTTTTTACGAAATGACCTACAACATGATAGACCCTTGTTAGGTATCATCCAAGCTGTTTATGACTACGATAATATTCAGGGTTTCAATTACCTGTGAACAATTAGGATCAAACCGTCGATGTTTGTTTTGAGCAGAGACTGGTAGTATACATCCCAAAGCTTTCAACTAACCATCATGCATCGTGTATCTATCGGGCTTTGTATGCACCAAGATCATACCATGACGTGGAGGAAGATCTGAAGCAAGCCCTTTCAAATCGTCTGCCCTTGCAGTTCCTTCTGCGTCCAGTCCCAGACCTTCCTCGCGAACTCCGTATCGAGCATGATGCCGACCGGCGCATGGACGCCGACGGGCTCGTAGTGCCAGCCGCTCGTCAGCGCCTTACCCGGGGCCGTCGCAGCCCACAGCTGGTTCTTGACGCCCTCCTCGACGGGCCGCACGGCCTTGGGCGCGACCTCGGTCTGCAGGAGCGCCATCTGCGCGTCGCCGGGCTCGCGCCGGAACAGCTGCGTGTCGACGTCGCCCGGGTCGACCGAGACCACCGTCAGCTGCGGGTAGTGCCGCGCCAGCTCCTGCGCGTACAGCAGGTTGGCCGTCTTGCTCTGGATGTACCGCTTCACGGGCGAGACGCCCGCGTCGAGGGTCTTGAGCGTGTCGAGCTGGATCTTCTCGGGGCCGGTGTACTTCGGAGCCGAAGAGGACAGGCTGACGACGCGCACGGAGGCCGCGTCGCCATTGCTGCTGGCCGCTGTCTTGAGGAGGAGAGGCGCAAGAAGCTGGAAAAGCAGCGCGTGCCCGATGTGGTTGGTGCCCATTTGGATCTCGTAGCCCTCTTTGGTCAGCTTGGGTGGACAGCCCATGACTGTCGATCATGAGATGAAAGGTCAGCAACATGTTGTATAGGAAAGGAGGTCTGAGAACCAGGAAGAGCATCTTACGCCCAGCGTTAAGCAAAAGGATGTCCAGTCGTGGCGAGGATTCGAGGACGGTCTTGGCAGCGGCCTTGATCGAGTCGAAGGAGCTTAGGTCTAACTCTAGGAAGGTGACGGCCGCGTCTGGTACCTGGCGCTTGATATCTTCGACTGCTTCTTTGCCCTTCTCTGGGCTACGGGCCGCCATCCAGATCTGCGCTGGCTTGTGCCTGGCTAGTTCCAGAGAGGATTGCTTTCCCAGCCCGCTGTTGGCGCCCGTGATTAAGATGACCTTGCCTTCTAGAGAGGGGATGTCGGTGGCTGGGTTGAACGATATTCCTTTGGAAGCCATTGTGAGATGATGTGTGAATTAGTGAGTTGATTGCTAAATAAAATCTTTGTGGTAAGACTGGAGAATAGCAGGAACAGAGGGTACTTTGGAAGACGAACGTTGAGGGTTAAGTACTCTGCTGCAAGTATTGGTATACCAAAGCCGACGTCACCCAGCCACACCCTTCGCCAATCAGAATCAACAATTGGTTCTAAGTCTCTTTCCACAATACAATAGAAACAAGAAACAAGTTAGGTATTTACGCCCCCTTGTATCATCGAGTCTCTTACCCCGTCGTCCACCGACCCCTGAATCTCTAGGCCCCTATAAGCCGCGATGTGGGTCTAGGTACGATACCGCCAATCAATGCAAAGAGTTCCCGAGCGGGCCAATCGTAGAGATCCTTATTTTGATCCCATTTGAACGTCCGTGAATGACCGAGTACGGATATTTCGGTGTCAACGCCCGACTGGTTGGCTGTTTTGCCATTCTCGTGCATGAGTCGTTCATTCCAGGTAGGTCGTCAAAGTCTCAGACGTTACGTAGCGTTGCTGCGCACCTTCGAAATTCGAATGTTTTCTACAGTGGATCGGCAAGCTCCGAGCGGCGAGAACCACTCATTTGACACGAAGGACGCAGGCGAGAGATACTTTGGAGAAATATTCATGGGATATTTGCTATCGGATATATCTAATTCTATTCATTAAGTTACTGTATGGTGCCATCTGTTCCGGGTCTTGGAGCGCCCGTCGCAAGTTTACCCATGAAACCACTGTTCACGAGGTCTAGTGCCTTCGTGAAAGGGTCTCCGCCGGTCTTTTCGCCTGGCTTCAGGCCCGCTGCCGCGAACGCCTGCTCGAAGTCCTTCTTGATATCTTCGAAATCTTCGATTCCCAGACTAACACGCAGGAGATCGGCTGTACAGGTTGATTGTTAGTGAGAGCCTTGGCTGGTATGTATGGGATTTAGGAGTGGTTGGAGAGTGGGCAAGCCATTATACGTACGTGTAACGCCACCCTGGATCTTCTCCTCGTCTGGCAATTGCTGATGGGTAGTTACCCAAGGATGGATGATTAGAGTCTTGCAGTCACCGACGTTGGCTAAGTGACTGGTCATCTTGAGGTTGTCAACCACAGCACGAACTTCCTCGACTTTCCCAGCCTAGAATATCCGTTAGTTCTCACTCTCTGCCTCGCTCCAGCCAGGCTGGTGTGACAGCCCGACAGGACGATGATTACGTACCACTCCGAACGTTAGTACACCACCAGCGCCGTTTGGTAAGACTTTCTTGGCCAGCTCATAGTCAGGGTGTGACTTCAGGCCGGGGTACAGAACCCAGTTGACGCATGGGTGAGCTTCGAGCCATTCGGCAAGCTTCTGAGTGTTCTCCACGTGCCTCTGTCCACGAAGCGAGAGGGTTTCTAGGCCCTGGAGGAACAGCCAAGCGTTGAAGGGGCTCATACACGCGCCGAGATCACGCATGCTGTCCATCCGTACTTTGGCGGATAGCGCTTTCTTGCCGTAGGTATCCCAGAACCGCATACCATGGTAGCCTTCGGCCGGCTCTGTGAAACCGGGGAACTTCCCCGAAGCGCTCCAGTCGAAATTGCCGCCATCTATCACGATGCCGCCCATAGACGTGCCATGGCCACCAATCCATTTTGTGCAAGAGTGCGTAACGATGTTTGCTATTGGTCCTGTCAGCGCCGCATTCGAATGCGCACCTCTTTGTATGTGTCAATACATACCGCCAAGTTTGATGGGCTGGCAAACGTAACCGCCCATTCCAAATGTGTTGTCAACGATCAGGGGTATGCCGTGCTTATGAGCGACTGCAGCGATGGCGGCAATGTCAGGGACACTGTGCTTTGGGTTGCTGATGGTCTCAAGGTAGATCGCCCGTGTGTTCTTGTCGATAGCTGCGTCGAACTTTTCCGGGTCGTTGCCGACCACCCACTTGATGTTGATATTGAACTTGCCCAAGTAGACACGGAACTGGTTGAAGGTGCCTCCATACAGCCAGCTGGTGCTGATGAAGTTGTGGCCCGGCTCGCAGCATTGCGTCAGGGCCATGAACTGGGAACTTCGTGTGAGCTCTTTGTGTGACAGGAACATTTTCTTGGCTGTGTGCCTAGACATCCACTCACCTGAGCAGCATGTCCCGAAGCAGTAGCTACGGCGCCAACGCCCCCTTCGAGCATAGCCATCCGGGTCTCAAAGACGGTGTTGGTAGGGTTACCCATCCGCGTGTAGACATAGCCGTCTTTGGACCAGGCAAACTTGCCGGCTCCGTCAGCTGCGTCGGTGAAGTTGTATGCCGCAGTCTGGTACAGGGGCACTGCTCGCGCCCCGTTCACAGGGTCCGGCTCTTGCCCGCCGTGGATGGCGATGGTATCGAAGCCGGGCTCCCTAACGTTCACCACTGGTTAGACCTGGGAACTGTCATGATGCAAATAACGACGTGTAATAGTAGGTTTCTCACCAGCTAAGGTTACTGATCGATCCCGGAGGAGCCATGGCTGCTGAAGATATTTACTTGGAAAAGAAAAGAAAAAGGGGGTAGTATCGAACAGGTTTTCTGGCCCCGATGCGTTGACGGCGAATTGAGGAACCATTGCTTCACTGACCGAAGCGAGCATTATATAATATACGCTCATCAAGTGATGCCCAATGATACCGGCATATACACAGCCTCTTAGAAGGCCGGGATTCAGCGTGATATCCCGGGAGATAAGGGGAACCGTGCATTGCCGGCCGCAACACTCCATGATGGTGGGCCCGTCGTACATAACTATGCATACCACCAAACCCCGAGATATGGCCCCATAATGCGACGTGGACTAGCACTCCCGGAGTTTCTAGTGTTGCATTCTTGGCCTCTTAGTCATGATTGCCAATTGGCACCACGATATAGACGGTAGGCTCTCGATGCTTCAATATACCTAGGTACGACGCAACGGAACGTTTCATGCATCATAAGCCAGAGAGACCAACTAAAAGATAATTACTAAGTACTTACGGCACGTATGCAAGCAGGCCCAGTAGATAAACTCCGGGCCTCATGCAAAATCGCTATCGGAAGGGGTGTGCCGTCCATAGCCCGATGTTCGAACACCGATTCTAGTGTCATTTTCTGCAGCCTTCTCCAGATAGCCACTTTATCCCGCATTGCCGCATTTTCGCATGCATTTGCGCAAGTAAACAATCCAATGGTAGATCACATTGCGGGCGGGAACAGCTTGTATGGATTTCTTATTTTAGCTCGGCATTGCAGTAGCACGAGCTTCCTCGTACAGAGGGATCCTGTGGTAATAAAATGCGAATATACTAGCTAAGTACGTACTTACGCGTCGTTAAAGGGGTAGATGGGCAAAGCATCGGAGGTTTAGTCCACCGGCCAGTCACATTACCTTGACGGGAAGCAAAGTACCATGCATCATGTATACAACGACAATACATCTAAAATCGACTTCACTATGTTACTAATACCAACCAGCTACAAGATTTCGGTCAGACACAAGCACAAAGCCTCCAAGTTTACTAATCGATGTCTACCACTTCATCTAGGCACTCGGTCAAGCCCGACTTAAGCCTCATTCGCCGATGCAACTGTGACAGCATAGTTACCACCTTCGCTCCTTTACCCCACGTTTTCTAATCAGTTGAAGTGAACGTTAGTGCCGGGCTTGGTATCTACAGTCAGAGTACTATAACAAGAGCGGATTAGTTTCCAGGGCCTAAAATCCGAGGGATTGATAAGTATATAGTATAAAAGGCGGGTCTCCTTACAAGATATCGGGGCGGGAATAGCTTCCCACGGGGTCGAAGTCGAGCTATGTAGAAGCGAGATGTTAGCGTCTCAAGTCGGCATTTGCCGTTTGTATGTCACTGATATGATAAGTGGTTCTTACCCGAGACTGCGTGATATCGGACATTTCGAGATCAGCGAAGATAATTTCCTCTCGATCCCAAACGGGCTCCGTGAGCTGCGTCCCTAGGGGCTCAGCTACGAAAGACCCGCCGTGGTTCACGATGTCGTTTGGTTCCCATCTCGACCCGTCGGGCTTGCGATCATGGTGGTCCTCTGTAAAAGGTGGGTAGTCTGCGGGGAAATCCGATACCCTGCACATCGAATTCACTGAGACTACGAAGCAGCGACCCTCTTTGGCTATGTGTTGCATCGACGCCGTCCAAGACGGGAGATCGTCTGCATTTGGTGCGAGGTATATCCTTTGAATAATGTCAGGTCTCGGCTCTGCCAGTATATCCGAATTTACCGGGCCTGGAGGAACCTACTCAATTCCTTGCTGGTAGAGCGCCAATCTTGCTGCAGGCATATAATTCTCCCAGCTTGGATTGTGTCAGTATGCGTCGCCATAGCGCTGAGCTCTTTGCTGCCACCGGACATACCAGATTAGAGTGCCGATCTTCCCGATGTCAGTTTGAACAACTCCGAGCCCGTCACCGGCTCCCCTGCCCCAGACCAAGCGCTCTGCGGCTGTAGGAATCAGCTACACTCAGTTGTTGTTGTTTGTCAGTGTCAGAAAGCACGGTCCATTGGGTTTCAGCGGGGAGCAGGATGCTCAATTACCCACCTTGCGATGTTTCAGGATCATCTTCCCCTCACGGTCAAATAGGAGGGCGGCGCAGTACAGCGTGCCGCCATCCTTCTCGATCACGCCAACCTGCAGATAGACACGATGGGTCTTTGCGGCCTTGGAAATGACATCGAACTCCGGAGAAGGGATGGCCACGGCCGAGTCAAAATACTTCGCAAACCATTCCCGTCCTTGTGCGAATCAACTTAAACTGTTCATGATCGTGCGCCTTCGGTTGGATGGCAGCTTACCACGAGGTTCGCGGGCTCCTATGGTGGCGTCGAACGCATACCGCCATGGGTATGCCGACAAGAAGGCCTCACTGGTTCCATCAAATCAACCTGTCAGCATCCGGTCGAATTCGCGTAGCAAGGAGATGTGCGTGTGTGTTAGTTCCGTAGGTAGGTTAGCGTACGGAAATACAACAAGGTCGGCTCCACCAGCCGCTGCGTCGGCTGTCAGTGCCGTCAGTTTCTGCAGACTCCTCGCTAAGTCGAATGACACTGGAGCGGCCTGGATGGCTGCGACCTTCACAGAACGGGATGAGGAGGCCATGGTGAAGCGGGGCTGGGCAGGCAAATGGGGTGCGCTGGGGAGTCGTTCAAGCTCGCTTCCTTGTGAGATAGGGTTATCAACACAATATATCTATACCACCTGGCCGGGGTCGCTTCCTGTCCCGCGCTACTGAGGTAGCTGTGCGGCTAAGCTTGTGATGATCACAGGGGATGGCTGTCGATGACGGACCCGGTACAGATATTCAGTGATGTGATTAGGTATCACAAGGGGAAAACAGCAGCGATTAGTTATCTTGTACCTGAAAAGATCGGCATAACCAAGTGAATGAAGTTTCCGATGATGCAGATATTCGACCAAGAAGTCGCCTCTCGACTGCGGTGTTTCACACCTACAGATGCCGGATGCATTTATACTCATCCGATGGGGTGGGTCAAATCCCGCATGATGGCAGTCTTGGTAATTAATTGCTTAGAGGACGCAGTCTGGTACAACACGTGGTGTTTATTCCCCGACTAAACCACAAATCCCGGTATCGCCTCAGATGTAAAAAAGCAAACCCCGGAGCGCAGCTGTGGGTTATGCCCAAACACCGTCCAAGTGCAAGACTATCCCGTGGAGCTCCATTGTAGATAAGCATCGCGACAAAGGGGACTCAACCCTTCGGGTTGGGAGTTGCACACCACAGACATAGCAAAGGCCGCTCGCAAAAGGTATGGAGTAGAAGATCTAGTTTATAGTCACGATAGATAGAGCTGCCCAAGTTCTAGGTCCCACTTACCTGATCATGATCCAGTCAAGATTCCTTCATTCATCTGTCTGTATACTATACTATCAACAGTGCTATGGCTGAGCGTAAGTTGTTGTCACCAGCTCCCAGATATCCTGAACGATACTGAGCCCTTCTCTATCTAGTTTTGGATCACGATCCTACTAGCCCCGAGAACATCTACGCGGGCTTGATCAAGGGGCAGAAGTTCGCGGTCATCCCTTCGCTCGAGCTAGACTCCGGCGATGTCCTAGAGTCGTGCCCCGTAGCGTACAAAACCTGGGGGCAGCTCAACGAGGCCCGCGACAACGTCCTGGTTGTCTGCCACGCCCTAACCGGGAGCAGCGACGTCTCGGACTGGTGGACTCCGCTGCTGGGGCGCGGAAAGGCTTTCGATCCCGCCCACTTCTTCATCTTCTGCGGAAACGTGCTCGGCTCCCCCTACGGGAGCGCGTCGCCGCTCACCGTGGACCCGCGGACCGGGAGGCGCTATGCCATTGACTTCCCCCAGACGACAGTCCGGGACGATGTACGGTAAGCTTAGCGAACTGACGTCTCGATAATATTTACATGGCTAGGTCTAATGCATAGTTATTCTGAATAGCGCTCATAAATTGGTGCTGGATGCGCTGGGAGCCCATTCCGTAGCTGCAGTCATCGGCGGCTCCATGGGAGGCATGACAACGCTGGAGTGGCCTTTATGCACGGAGCCAGGATACGTCAAGAACATCATCCCCATTGCGACCGCAGCCCATCATACCGCATGGGGAATATCAGTAAGACTTTCTTCTATTCTTCTTGATTCTCATATCTCCTTTCCCAACGGCTCAATCCCCGCCTCATCTCAGGGGTTCCACCATATATCTCAGCACCTCGGTAAGCCGTTAGGGGGCAAACAGAGAAAGATCATAACTAACGACAAGACGTATTGTTCGTTCCACAGTGGGCAGAAACACAACGCCAGTGCATCTACTCGGACCCGAAATTCGAAGACGGGTACTACGACCCAGTACCCGAGGGCCAGCCCTCGGCTGGGCTGGCAGCCGCTCGCATGGTCGCGCTGCTGACGTACCGCTCCTGCGAGAGCTTCGACACCCGCTTCGGGAGGAATCCACAGAAGCCGAAACAGGCGGCCGCCGCTGCTCCTATGGAACCGCCGCTCGACCTCCCCCGAGCAAGCACAAGCATGGCTGCTGTGGCGGCCACAGCGACGAACTCCCCTGTTGCTGCGGGGAGCCGAAGGGCGGCGCAGCAGCGGCGGCGGCGCGACCCGTCCTTTTCCGCACAGGGGTACCTGCACTACCAGGGGCAGAAGTTCGTGCAGCGCTTCGACGCGAACTGCTACCTGCACCTGACGGACAAGATGGACAGGCACGACATCATGCTCGGCAGGGTGCCGGAGCAGGCGGCGGGGAACGACGACGCGATGCGGCCGCTGCTCGCCCGCGCGCCCCCGGGGGCGCTGGTCATCAGCGTCGAGACGGACGCGCTGTTCCTCCCGCCGCAGCAGGAGCGCCTCGCGGCGTGTCTGCCGGACGCCAGCCTGGCCGTGCTCAAGTCTACGGATGGCCATGATGGATTTCTGCTGGAGTTCGAGCAGTTGAATGAGCTGATCACGCGGAAGCTGAGGGGGGACCTGGCAAGGTTTTATGAGGTTGTTACGTGGAGTGGTGAGGTTTGTGAGGATGGACCGGTTGGGGGTAGCTTGATAGGGGAGTTTGACCCTTGAAGTGTATGGGCTTCGGTGATCCTTTGGTCTAGGTTACTTAGTTAATATGCGTAGGGTGGCTAGCGAGTCTTATTTGAGATATGTAATTCGATATACTTGCCTGTGCATAAATGTAGTGCAAGGGTCTGTAGACAGCGTTCACGGTGAGATGGCTTATAGGATGCTGTGGAAGGAGTCTAGGTCCTTTATCTGTGTGTACTGGCTTGGATATTAGCCCGTGATGTAGTCCTCTGTGAATTCCAGCTAATTAGCCGGGAATCCTTTAATTGATGCAACATCGTGGCATTGGAAGATGAGAAAAATATACATCACATGGCCCCCTTTTTCCCGTTCACCATAGCGAAGTGACTTTCACGTTTCCACGTCGAATTTGTCAAACCCATGTTTAAAATTGATTCTATATGTTGTATATCTCTGTCTATCCCATGATTACTGTCTAAATCTCTATTGACCACGAAATCTAGTAAAGCCAAGGACCTGTCCTTGAGTTAGGTATGGACATTATACATATATTGGCTTTCAACGTACCTGGAATGAAGGCATTTTCTTGTTCTCTCTGCGTTGGAATCTGCAGAACGCTACTGTGGATAGCGTTCATTGCGGATATCGCATCGTGTGCGTTCACAACAACCCTGGGTCAAGTAGTTAGTTAGTGTTTTTGACAACAATAATTCAAGGGGGGAGATTTACGAAATATTGATCTCGCTGGCCCCTTGGCTGATTAAATATATGTTGATCTGGGCTGCCGCCAATGCCGAAAGTATTTCGCTGCCGATGCCAACTGTATTGCGCATCCTTTGTCCGATAACCGTAAGGATTGACTTCCCGTATGAAAGTGACACTCTGCCGAACTGTTCGAGCTCACTTTTCAACCGTGGCAGAACGTCTGCTCCTCCAAGAGATTGTATGGCGAGACTGACGTTTCTCTCACTTGTCGTCACTAGGTCGACGGGCACCTTGTTTCTCTCCAGGCAGGCGAAGACCTGCAGCAGAAAGCCCTGTGATTTGGTATTTCTGTTGCAGACGACATTGATCAAGACTATTTGGTCTTTCACGGTTACCGCAGTTGGTTTGCGACGTTCGTGCTTCGCTCCGTGGTAGCCATTCTCCAACATGAAACTTGGGGGAGGGGAACTATGCTCCACGCCATCCTGCGAAGATCCAGCAAAACTCGGGCTACAGTCAACTGAAGAGTCCGATGGGTATATAATGGTGCCTTGACCAGCAGGCTTGAACACATTCTTGAGGCGTAAGGGGATGCCTGCACTTCTGATATGCTCCATTGTCAAGGGGTGAATGACCTACTCCGCCAGTTAGCACATTGCTCATTTCATGGGTGGCTTCGCACACGCATTGACACACGCATTGAGTGGTATTACCTCGCTCCCGTAGTATGTTAACTCCGCAGCCTCCTCTGCTGTTACTGTGGATAATAACCTCGCCGAGGATACCTTTCTGGGATCTGCCGTGAAAATCCCATCGACTTCCTTCCAAATCTGCAACTCTGTGGCTCCAACTCCAACCGCGCACATTGCTGCGCAGAGATCAGAATAGCCTCGGCCTACCACTTGGACCAAGGATTCGGGCATGATTCCAAAGAAACCTACGCGCAAGTCAGTACCCAACACTTCGCTGTGCAGTAGTTCAACATACCTGTGACTACTGGTATCGCGTCACCACAGGCTCTGACACGAAGGGCTATCTTAGCGGCTAGAACATGATAGAAACTCGACCCAAGGACATCAAACGCTGAGGCCTGGTCCTGGATATTGGTTCCAAAGGCATGTTCAACCACATCGTCTAGGAAGATAGCTTTGGCGGTAGTTCCCTGAAGCAAGTTAGGCACGGCAACTTCGAACAAAATCACATGCACCTCAGGTTCGACTGAACTCACTTTACTGGTTAGGCAAGCCGAAACTATCAAACAAGCCAGCTTTTCGCCAAGAGATATCACCCGGTCCTTCAGACGAGCTGATAGTTCGCCCACGACCTGAGATGTTCAGTTTGCTTTTCCCGTGCAAATTTTAATGAACTTCATACCTGGCTAGCCAAAAGGAGACTTTTCACAATGTCACATTCTCTAGTAATCTTAGACTTCGTTTCCTCGTAAACCAAGTCCCATTCGCCTGGGAAAGGTCGTTTCAGAGAGTCTAGGGCGCTGAGATGACTATCCTGGATGGCAGTGATCTTATCGACCAATTGTTGATTTCTGGTTGCCCTTGATTCGGCGAGCGATATACATTCTAGAAGAAGGCTTGTCGTGCCACTCGCCTTGATGGTGCCGGACAGCGCGGAACAGACCACGACTACCTTGTGATGCTCATTGTACTGCGGAATGATCGATCCACATATGGTCTCCAGCAGCTTTCCGAGACTCGTTCCCCCGTACTTCTGCACTAGGAAGGGCCTGCTGCGAGTTGCAGAAACCATGTTGCGTGATCACCGATAGGCGTTGGGAAAGAATAGGCCTGTTATACAGATGGGGATGTAGGACCTCGTTGGCGGATTTTCCCGGTAAAGGGGTGTAAGAAAACCAATGATCAATCTGACATCTGACCTAATTATATGACAAGACATCTTAGGGGAGGACTAACAACGATACTTAACTACCCTACTATTTACTACCTAGGTACGAAGTATACATGGTGCATTGAGCATTGGGGCCAGTCAGCAACCAGGAGTTGATTTAGTGCCGCCCCGTCCCCGGGCGCTTATCTATGGAATAAGCCCCACAGCAGCAAATCCCGCTCGGCGTTTGCGGCTAATACTGGAGCTATGGGGATGGGATCCCGGATCAGGGGTTTGGCTACGAAAGTGCATAAGCAGCCCGAGGATATGTCCACTGACTTCCTCTCCATGTTGTTGTGTCGAGTCCGCCATGGCTCACGGTGGCGAATTCTGCGGTGACGAAGGAACGGACATAGAGAATGCAACCAGCTGTATGTCAACATACACTCGTGTGTGGCTTTTATACTGATTTAGGCCATCACTTGAGGGATGCAAGATTGTATGTGTGTTGCTGGTTCTCTTGGCGCCAAGCAAGAGGGTGTATTATTAGGTATTAGACCTATCAGATAAGAACGAATGCATAGTTTGCGTCGATTGTTTCTGAACACTATGGCTTTAGTATATGTGAAGGGATCACGTCGTGCTTCTACGTCGCAGCAATTGAATTCTCCACTACATTTACCCCTGAAGTGTCCTTCGTTATGATAGCCAAGAACCAACCAAACGCTAGACTAGGTACATACCTAGCTGCCTAGGTACCTAACAAGACCTACAGGCTACAGTAAATAGGGGGAGCCGGGGCAACCCAAAGTGAATGGAAAGTGAATGTAGTCTAAATAGTGGGCCTACTTGTACATCCACGACCCCACATGCCTCGGATAACTCCCAAACGCGACAGCATATTAGTTTATTACTGCATTTCAATCATCAATCAGCAATTATCACAGCCCTAACACGTTCATTGATGAAGAGAAACCTACTCTGATATCGCATGATTACCTTGTTCAAAAAGTCTCACAACGCGAAAGTGTGAGAAATTTAAATATGAGCGCCCGCATTGACTGCTATCTAGACATTGGCAAGTCGCAAGTCCATCCAAGCTATGCCTCGGCAGCGAGCTGACTCAGAAGCCAGCGTCATTCTATAGCTACGTAGCTTTCGTACAAATACTCAGGAACAAGCACCTTTTCGATCAGCACTCAGTAAAGATCGAGTTCGTCTTACGCTCTAACTGACTGACATGTAACACGTTAGGACTCTTGAAGCTGAGCCCTCCATCATCATAGGATACATCCCGTTCTTCTTGGAGGCATCAATGCCGCTTCTGGTGCGTGCTCTGGCAACCCGACTACTCGACGCTGATAGGGCTCGGGCAAGACACTGACAAGCTTCCACAGGCAACAAGCCGCCATGGACACTCCCCGCCAAAGCCGTGTATGGGGACTACGACTTCGAACGCGCCAAGCGGGCCGTCGGACTTCCCGACGTAACCGTCCCGGGAGACCTGATGGTCCTCGGCCGCACGCAGGTGCCCCTGCGCGCCCTGCACGCCATCAAAACCCGGTTCCCTGCCGAGACGTATCTCGCGGCCTTCCACTACCTGCTCTACGCCTTCTGGGTCCTGCACCGCGACCTCACGTCCGCTGAGGGCGTGGGGAAGGCGCTGGGCGAGATTCCCGTCGGGTTTGCGGGGAAGGGGGAGGGAAAGGGATCCCAGTCCCGATCCCGGCCCCTTTTCACCGCCGAGCAGGTTGGAGAGATCTTGAGAGCGGTGGGCTCGCAGCCGTGCAAGGATGCGCTGAAGAGGAGCACGGATGAGGCGCTGCAGCGTGGCGCGTTCGGGTGTCCGTGGATGTGGGTGACGGATCGGGAGGGGAAAGGGGAGCCCTTCTTTGGTAGTGATAGGTGGGTCTTTTCTTAGTCAGCTCGCTAGCTTTGGGAGTTGAGCCGTGCCTCTTGGTGACGTCTTTGCTGACTTGCAATGTACAGGTGGCACTACATCTACGAGTTCCTGGGTCTACCTTATCAGGATGTGGCCTTGTTGCCATCGAGCAAACCTGGCGAGGATAAGTCGAAGCTCTAGGGATAGTGTATGATCGAATGTTGATGTGGGGGACGGGAAACAGGAAAGGGAGGGAATGGGGGCAAGATTTGTTGACAACCGTGTTTGTATGGCCCTTGCCGGGAGATCAGTCTCGGCTACGGCGGATATCAGTCAGAAGACATGATGTCCAATCGCTTACATTCATCCAACGACGATCAAGTGATCTTTGGGCCTTTTTGAGGAGGGATAATTACAGTCCTGGTAGTTAACTGGGTTAGCATCCTGAAGAGCATACTTGTTTGAAGGCCACAAGAGTGAGGAGGGGAATACACCAAGGAAACACAAATAAGCTTACCAAGTCGCAACTGACTACGATAGTTATACAACAAACGAATCAGAGAAATACATGTGGGTCCTGAGACAAGCTATAATAGGTGGCTGATAAGGTATAGGAACAATAGGGGAATCAGGACTCCTGACACTTGTATACAAGCAGCTAGCTTTCCCATTCCTTTCCTACCTTTTCTAATAACAACGACAGAGTCCGGATCTTCAATAATCCTAATAAATTACATATAGCGCGGTTTCCCAGGGATTCGGAGAATCCGGGCCAGGAAGCACATACAGTAGACATGAAAATGTCTTCCTTCACTCATAGACCGCTAGAGATCACAGGGTCCTTGACCCCCTAGACGATATTGATGTTATTGGGTGGCTAGCAGTGCCTTGGTCATCCTATTTACACCAGTATATAGGCTAGTTCTCACACTCAGCTTCACAGCTGCATTCCATACATCTACACATACCGATTATGTACCAATCCGTATATGCCATGCCATACATATCATGGTGGTCGGGTGTAACGGTATGAGTTGTTTCATTGTTTCTGCACCACCAACTGCATACAAGGCAGAATGGTTAATGCGTTTGATTCAAGAGCGGAACTCGACAAGGCTGCCTGCCTGCCGTAAGACCCATGTTTCCGATTTACGTATGTTTCGTCATTTGCTAGAATCTCTTTCTTCTTGGGTGCGGGCTGCAGGAGGCCCGCCAATACTTGTTATTGCGACGGTACCCAACCCAGTTGGGCATGTGTCGTATGTAGTATGTTGTGGGCCAATGGGGATTGAAGCTATCGCCAAATGCAAACGCTTCAAGTCATGCATGTTTCTGTACCGGGCTGCTGCCTGACCCGAGGATTGTTTTGTTCCCGAACCGAGCTGGTAATATTGAGTAGATAAGAACTTAGCATGTACCTCACAATGTGGTTGAAAAACTAGTGCGCGCTTTGTAGATAACCGAGTACTGTTGAGCTCGAACTACCTGGCTTAAAGTACCTACTTGTTCAAGTCCCATATCGCCTATGGCTTTCGTCAGAACTTATTTCTCTTATTTCTTGGGTCACCACACCAACCTCTACTCCTGAGCTCGGCCACACCCCTCTCCCCCTAACTCGCCAACGCTTCCCAACCCCAACACACACATTCAATATCACATCATTGACCTTCGCATTGCTTACAATGGCGTTACTCCACGCTGTTGTGAATCACATCGTGCTGCCCCCAAATATTCCGGGGAAGCAAGAGCCAGACGCGGACTTAGACGCGGTATCGTACGACATTCTGGCGCGCATGATCAAGGCTTGCAAGGAAGTTGCGACCAGCTTCGCAAACAGACCTTACACTGAAACCTCTGCACCTTCCTGCAAAGAATCCACACCTTCCTTGGAAGCATTCCAGACACTCCGCGTGTCATTAGAAGCCTGTCGCGTTCTCAACTTCGACTACCTCCTCGACAAAACTACACTGCTAAAGTACTTTCGCACTCTCGAAGAAGACTGCGCGCTCACACTCATCCTACATGTAGTGAAGCAAAATGCTGCGATACTTATGCGCCGCGATGATGGGTTAGTACATGACCTCCATTTCTCTTTCACTTCCTATCTGTTGTTTCTTCGGACTTTCTCTTCCTTCTCGATAAAGACCACTTCGCTTACGACCGAATCTAGGGATCATGATCAGGCGATCATCTTCGAGGCTATGGAGGTGTCTCCCTCGTCAGAAGACGTGCTCGCCGCGAGCAATGGTACGCTACAGTGGGATTTCCCAGGTCGGTGCGTCCGGCTACCTCTGGCTGAATTCAACAACCCTGGGTTTCAAGAAAGCTTGGCCTCGTTCCTCGAGAAATCCAGCACCGAATCACTTTATAGTATGCAGGCCACCGCGCAAAAGGCCCGCGTTTTCGTGACCGAGGCTAGAGATACCACGGACCCCGCACTGGTAACCCAGATGCTCATGCCTCTGCTTGAGGCAATTGGGCATTACTGTCAACCGTCACTGCTCCGGAAACGAGTCAGGGATGATGTAAACATGAAGGACGGAGACCAGCCCTGGCGACGACTTCCATTCTGGCTGATTCTGCGCGTCGCAGCCCATCGCCACCTTCGTCATAAACTTGGAGATCAGCGAGGATGGATCTGTTACAAATTTCTCATCTGCTGTTTGCTGGCAGAGCTTTTGAAGGAAGCTGCCGGGAAGTTAAGTCCGGACCTTGTCATCACCCTACGCGCCAAGCTATGTCGTCGGATGGCCAAGTTAGAGATGGACAGAAAGGAAAGCAAGTCGGAAAACACCGAAGTTTATGATCTTCTATTCAGTCGAATCGGTCATACAGTAAGCACGGTGGTCAGAGACGCAACTGCCCAGGTGGAGGCTGCATGGAAATCCTACAAGCAGGCAATAAATCGGCATATCCCGAAGCTTCCTCGTCGCGCTCCTGAACACGCCCTCAGACTTTCCCTCCCTAACAGTGGCGCGTATCTCGACAATCTCCTCTCAAGTAAACCGCGAGATACGGCGGAACATACAACGTTGGCACTTCCCCAACTAGATGAATCCATCAGACGGATCCAGGAATATACAATGAATATTTACCATTTGGCATCCTTGGACAAAGAAGCAAAATTGGATGAGCTTGAAACTCGGTCAGGTGGTGGGGCAAGTAACGGGCAGGATGTTCGTCAATTTGCCAACAGAATCTACAACGTCTTGGCAGATGTAGGAACCACTTACGACGATGACCCTGAACAAAGGAGCGCCATGGTACTTACTCTCTTTACACTATGGGTCTGCCTTGATAGGTGTGCTATACAGGCATGCCCACTTCTTGGCGACCACCGGCCTCCCTTTAGCCCTGGCTTGCTTAACGTGCTACAGCTTCCCACCCTGTCCGATATGCAGCGCCTCCAAGATATTCAGACATATCTCAATAATAGATGCAATAGTCGCTATGGCTCCATTCTGAGCAAGATCGACGAGAAATGCCTGGCAGTCCGCTTCGTTGCTCACTCTGCGCAGATGCAGTCTCTGGATGCCAGTATCCAGAAAGCGTCCGACAAAGCCCGTCGGGCCAAGGAAGCAGAATGGATACAGAAATGCGATGAGTACGACCGACACACCGCAGGGATGTTCGAGGGTGTCTGCCGCTGTACTACTAACAGCCTTGGCCAGAAAGAGGTGAAAGGATGCGACAAGTGTTGGCACCAACGGGTTCGCAAGCGCATGAAGATTCAGATTCAGGAGAATTTTCTCCCTGAGAGTAACCCTGCCAGGGCTGCTGTCATATTTGAACTTGCTGTACCGGACTACATATCCGCCTATCGCGACGCTACGTGGCAGATCCTCAAGGTCCTTGCACACCCGAAGCCCCCTTCCGGCTCTCCAAAGCCTGAAGTTGAGCTCTCAAACCACAAATCCCTCAAGCCCTATATGGAAGCCAAGGTACGAGCCATCTCGTTGGCATCTGCCACCAAAAGCTTTGGTAAGACTCACTACAAATTCAATAGCGGCAGGGTCCCGCTTACCCGAGTGCTTCTGCCATTTGCGGCTGATTTCAAATTGTACGACTACGACTCTAGAACGTGGGTCGAGGATCTATGCCAGCCCTTGACCCTCCAGCATCTTTGTGGCGTTCACATCCCCCGCGGACTTCGGGACACGATACTCCAGGTGGCGCCACATCCTCGACCTACGTTCGATGCCCCATCATCCTACGAAATCCAGGCTAACCAGAGCGCATGTCCCTCTGATATGTCTGTTCATGAGTTCTCTGCTTACCAGAAGCTGCTTGGCGGTGAAGTGCGGCGTTGGCCCAACATCTTAGTCGAGATGGGCTCTTCGAACCTGAACTTCAGTAGCGAAGATACCATGCGTATGTTATGCCAGCTCGCCGTTCAGGCAGGTCCGCAACTTACCGGAGAGCCGTTACGCGCAGCTCATGTCATATTCAAGGAACAAGCATTCATCGAGCGTCTGGTAGAGACCATCGAGCGACGACTGAAATCCATCCAGACAAATTGGCGTGAACATAATTGTATGGAGCTGCTTATCACACTCAGCTTGCGATTGTTCACCCTATCATCTGCAGAGGGAAAGGCTCGTGCGGAGATGCTACTTTCTATTGCTCGACGTGCTACTTTGTCCTGGGTCACTCGTCTCCGAAAGGAGATTCGGGCCGCAACCGACACTGATGCAGCTGAGCGGAATGCAATGTACGGATTTTTCGCCGCATTACTATGCCGGCGGACCTTCGCCGCTCATGTAGAGATGGAGAAGCACATCGGCCCAGGCGACCTGACCTCGTGGATCCAGGCGTCTGTTGCACTCCAGGAGAACATGTTAACCGACATTGGCACTCTACCGCCACAATCAAGAAGAAGGCTTATCCGTGATCTTAAGATGGCATTCTACATTGAGCCCCATCTGAGATCTGCTATCAAATCGCATTCTTCCAATATCGGCCCTGGGATTTTCGGTGGTTGGTCCGACAACTCCGGCGAAATGGCAGCAACATCGTATTCCCGTTGGCGAGGATTTCCGCCGCCTAACGATCGCTGGATCGTTTCTGTGATATCCGAAAGCTACCATGGTTTTACATATAACCAAACGGTGCATTTCAACTTTGTCGAGGGACATCTGCTTCTCAATGGCAAATTGCGCGGCAAGTTGCCATTGGAAATCAGCGACAACGTGGACGTCAAGAGAATATTCGGCAATCGCCACCTTTTGACATATCCATCATCTCTTCCAGGCATGTCACATCGGCTTGCAAGCCCTATGGAGGGCCAGGAAGTACATTTCGGTATTCGCAACGGCAAGGTGATCATTCGAGCCCGGTCGGTTTACGGTTTGCTCGAGTTTGTGCCCAAGGAACTTTTTGCTGGTCCACTTGGTTTCGACCTACCGGCAGAGCTGGTCGAAAATTGCATGCATTGGCTTAATCTGAGAACTGGCCATCTGGAGGTCCGGCGATTGCCCAGGTCTGTGGATATCTGCCGGTTGGCCGAAATCTGGGTGAAGCGGCCGCGTGACTGGGAAGTGGACGTACCTAGACGTAAAGCCTTCCGTGGTGTTGATGCCAACAATCAGGGCACATATCTTGTCAGCCCACAGTCGGACTTATTTTCCCAAGTGGCGAAGATTTTTCAGAACTTTGAACGTCCAGAGAGATTGACCGTCTTCCAGCCTCTATCCCTGAAGGGTCTGCTGGGGGTGGAATTGCGCCATCTCGACCTATCTCTGTATGTGAACTGGAAAGGGCTACTCGAGTGCCGGCAACTCAACGCGGAAATTGATCCCGATCAAGATGCGGGCACATGGTACGGACTAAACAAAATTGTATTGCGGGATACGTCAACTCACCAGCGCAGCATTATTGTGCCTCTCGGGGATATCAAGTACGAGCGAAGAGGCATGCATATCGAGGTTAGAGTATATGATGCTAAAGAGTACGGTAAATACACAATAGACAACATTCTTGGTCGACTGTCTTGTGCCCCGGAGCCTCGTCTCCTGTATACCCGGGCTCTGTTCCATGCTCTTACCTCTTTTTGTCTCCCTGACCCTCTCATAGGGCGGACAGGAACTGAGGAGGCATTCTCCATCCTCCAATCCGGTGCTGCTCAACCGTGGATTCCTCTAGGAGGTCTCAACTTTCCAATATTAGAGAAGCTCATGCGTCTGTCCCCGCAAAGAGACTTCTACCCAGCACATCTCCGTCGTTTGCAAAAGGTAACATGGGATACCGAAAAGTTGACTGTAACGGTTCAACATGACCGATATGAGTCCCTCGTACGGGACATCGTCGAGAAGTCCAATCGACTCAACAAATTTGCGAGCTCTACAGCGAAAGCCTTTGAAACCAAACCTCCGAGTCATCTTCGTGCCCGCGGGGAGTCACAGCGCAAACTCTACGAACGTCCAACCGTAGACCAACCGGGTAAAGTGACGATGGATGGAGTTTACATACCCCGCGACCGCCGGGCTACATCTCTAGCTGTCAATGTATACCAGACGGCCCGCCTGGTTTCGAAGCGCTATCACTCAATCCACCAAAACATCAATTTGATAACGTATTTGGAGTCTACTCAGGTTATAGGAGGATTCCATGTCGCGGAGAGCCCATCACCCGACAAGGAGCCTCTTATCAGCCAGATTGAGGATCCAGTACACGAGAAATGGGGAACTCTCGTTGACTTGTGTCGGCATGCTAATGCCACTGCACCTCTTTTATTCCGTCTCGGCTTGCTAGCGTTCAATCCTGAAGCTAATATGGACGCCATACATTCGTTGACTTCTTTTGCATTGAGTGATAGCCTCAGAACCTTGGAACCACCCCGCCATGGTGTATTCATAGACTTCAAGTCTCGTGGACCTCCATCCCTTGAGTTGTTGAAAGAGCTTACTATCCCGGCGCATCGTATGTTTAAACCTAGGACCTCCCGTGGACATCGCATTCGGGACGCAGCGGGTAGGGATGAGCAGGCTCACATGGAACTTTGTGAAATGGAGAGCTGGGACTTTGCCAGCCATATCTTGAGCCAATGGCCGAATCCAGTAGATGAGCTGTCGACGGCCAGCTTGCGGCTGGAAACCATCGACGTCCGCCATGCGCTTGACGAGATAGGCTCAGAGTGGGAACGCAGACGGGAGGTTGGGGAGCTTGCGATCTATGCCAAACAGGTACAAAGGCTCCTCAAGTCTCTGAAGGGCCCGAGGGACACTTGTGTGCCCCAAGATTGGATGGACACACAGCTGTCATTCAGGGGTAAAAGGCACAGAGACTTCCCAGTCATTACGCGAGACTTGGTAGTCAAGAATGAGTCGCGTCTTGAGATTCCGGGTGCTGACTTGCTAGTCGAGCCAGAGACATCTCTCAATAATGGACGACTTGCCCCCCGCGCTACTACCACCCCCAGCGAGATTGGAGAGCTTGAACGTCTTCTCGGCATGTTCGTGAACTCTACTAATGAGCTACGCCAACAGTACGGCAATGATCTCCTCCGCAGCTTAGCGGCGTTCAAGAGCTCCAAGAAAGCAGAAGCCAACACTCCTCCACCAGCTCATTATGTTGTAGAATCTGCCATTGAACGTGCTCAGATTACGGTCACAACTTACTCTGAACGCATCTCTGCAGTGATTGCTTCTGGAGATGTTCGATCTCGTTGGTTGAAGCTTGGAAACATATGGCCTTGTACAACTCCGATCGAAACACTTGCACTTATCAGGACTTCATCGCCTCGAGAACTAGATACCAGCATGAAGAAGGAGCTAGTGTCTTACGGAATGGCTATAACACACCTACAACGCCTAGAGCGAATTCTTCAAGCCTTGCAGCGAGAAGATACGCGAGCAATCGCCGAGGAACTACGCAACACGGGTCACACGAACTGGTCGCCTCTTGAGTATTCCGACTGGCTACTGTTGGAGATTGACAGTGATTTTCTCATTCGGGCTGAACAGGTGAACGTTGCACGAGAGATTATCGCACCGCAGTCCAAAGAGAATATCCTCCTGCAGATGATCATGGGCAAGGGTGAGTGAACCTACCTAAGTACTTGTTGGGGGAGAGGCTGGTATAATTGTAAGACTGATACTGATTGGCTGACATATTTCAAAGGCAAAACATTCTCTATCGTTCCTATGGTCGTAGCAGTATTAGCAAATGGGGGTAACCTGGCGCGTCTGCTCGTACCCAAGGCACTGCTCATGCAGACAGCTCAAACGATACAGGCAAAACTGGGCGGCCTTGTAGGACGCGAGATTCGCCATATCCCCTTTTCCAGGAAGACGCAGACAACGCCTGATATGCTTTCACTTTATGAAGATCTCCACCGTCAGACTCGGGACTTACGGGGAGTAATTCTCAGCAGCCACGAGCATATCTTGTCATACAAGGTTAGCGGGTGGCAACACCTTTCTGACGGTAAACTCGAGATGGCAAGCAACATGACGACGTTCCAGAAATGGCTCGACGACCACTGCCGCGACGTATTGGATGAATGTGACGTTACGCTGTCTGTCAAGACGCAGCTTAATTATCCAAGTGGAGTGGAATTACCAGTTGACGGCCACCCATCTCGTTGGTTAGTCGCAGAAGACTTGCTTACTCTAGTGGCTCATCATGTCCCCACTCTGAAGCGTAGGTTCCCAAATAGCATCGACCTGTCAGGAAGACAAGGATCCTTCCCCATCGTCCATTTCCTCAAAAATGATGCGGAGGATGCTTTGCGCGACTGTATTTTGGACGATATCTGCGCTGGAAGAATGACGACTCTTCGTCCTTCGGACTCCAAATTTCGAGGCCTACAGTCAGAAATCAGACATATCCTTTCAGAGAGGAAATGCCACGAGGAGTCGCTGAGGCGCGCTTCTTATGCATTTGTCGATCCGCAGGCAGCATCCAAAGTGCTGCTTGTTATTCGCGGCCTCTTGATAGACAAGATACTCCTTCTCTGCCTGAACAAGCGGTGGAACGTACAGTACGGCCTGCATCCTAGCCGTCATCCTGTCGCAGTACCATTCGAGGCGAAAGGCACCCCGTCGGAACAGTCAGAGTTCGGCCATCCAGATGTGGCCATATTGTTTACTTGCCTGTCGTTCTACTACGGCGGTTTGACGCCCCGCCAGTTCCGCCGGAGCTTGATGCAGGTCATCCAGTCGGATGATCCTGCAGCACAGTATGAGTCGTGGACGTCTGGGGCTGGGAACCTACCAGAAGCGCTCCGCCACTGGAACGTTATTAACATCGACGATGAGACTCAAATAGAAGAACTGTGGAAACACCTGCGCTATGACGGTCTGGTAGCGAATCATTATTTGAACCACTTCGTCTTCCCTGCACACGCGAGGCAGTTCCAAGTCAAGTTACAAGCCTCCGCGTGGGACATACCCCTTTTTTCACACCAGACAATGCAACTCGGTGCCAAGACTACGGGGTTTAGCGGTACCAACGACAACCGCTACATGCTACCAAAGACAATTCGACAGGATGATCACCCCAGTCTTCAACAAACTAGTGCCGAGTTGTTGTCATATATTCTACAGCCGCGAAACCGTCACTATCAGGTTATGACTGATGCTGTTGATGGCAGCCGTTTGACTGAGGAGGGTCTCTTAAGAAAACTATTCAGCCAAGAAATTCGTATCCTCATCGATGCAGGAGCGTATGTCCTGGAGATGGGCAACAAGGATCTGGTCGATAAATGGCTGCACATAGATTATAAAGCCAAGGCCGCCATCTTTTTCGGTAGCGATAACAGGGCAATCGTGCACTATAAGGGCGAGACGAAACCGGACGTGCCGCTCCTGGCGACGCCATTTGCAGATAATATGAGTGAATGCGTCGTATACCTTGACGAGGCGCACACCCGCGGCGTGGACTTGAAATTACCAGCAGACGCCCGTGCCGCGCTGACTCTCGCGCTGAAACAGACGAAGGACTTCACCATGCAAGGTAAGCAACTGACTTCTTCTCTTGTTCTCCAGCCGTACGATTCCTTAGCCGTTGTGCTATCGGGAGTGTTGCTAGAGATCAGAACCATGATGCTAACAGTGATGGCAGCGGCAATGCGCCTTCGTCATTTGCGTACTACGCAATCTGTAACCTTCTATGCACCGCCAGATGTGAATCAGAGCATACTAGATTTCTGTCGACCTGCCCACAGCAAAATTGACTCTTCACATGTCGTTGCCTGGCTCCTAGAGCAAACCTGTCGTACCAACGAAGACCTGCAGAGCTTGCACGTAGCTCAAGGGCTCGATTTTATTCGGCGCTCCGACGCGGAATGGCGTTATCCCGGCTTCATCACCGACAATAATCAGCGTGCGAAGATACTGGCTGTCTTGAGGCAGCCGGAACGCCAGACGCTAGAGCAGCTTTACGGCGGAGCCTCGATGGGATCTTTGGCGGGCTTCACAGCGAACACGATGACAAAGATCACGTCCAATCCGGTACTACAAAAGCTGGCTAACCAGCTAGTACGGTCCGTAGACAGATGCACTGGGCCGCAGGTAGGTGCCATGGAGGAGGTGGAGCAAGAGCGCGAGGTCCAAGTCCAGCTCGAACAAGTGCGACAAGTGCAAAAACCAATCAAATACGAGGCTCTGTCATTCACAGGTCTTCACTCGACGATCTTGGCCTTTGTGCGTACAGGAAGACTGGATGTTGCACTGTCCGGCCCGAATGACGTTGGTTTCGAGCAGGCATTTGCATATATGGCGAAGACGACTGTCGGGAAGCAGTTCGGCGTGCGAGAGACGGGTTCTGCACTGTTTGTCTCGAAGCAGTTTGGGCGAACTGTTCAACAGAGGGAAGGGGACATAGTCACTGACAACTTTTTGGTAAGCCTAGCAGATTAGTGACATCTTTGGAAGGTCAACTTTCGAGTCTAATAGCTGCTGACACTGAATTTTCTAAAGCGTCCCGTGGAATGGATACTCTGGAGTCCTTCCGCCCAGATCGCCCTCATAGTTATTCCTGAGGAGGCCGAGTTGCTGATCCCTTTGCTCCGCCGCGCCGCCGATAAGTCACCTGTGCATTTGATTGCATATGCGGCCCCTGTCACGAAGGGAATGCTGTCGTTCAACAGTCTCCAGTACTACGTTGTGCCCCCATTGCCACCCAAGCACAACTTCCCAGAGTGGCTTCGGTTCGAAGTTGGTTTGCTTGCCGGACGATTGTACATCGACCTGGCTGAATGGGATCCTTTGGCGCACTACTTGCACGCCGATGCCCACGGCGAAGGCCAAGCAGCGCCAGAAGGCGCGAACGGAACGGTTTCGCCAGCAACGTTCGCGGATAACCCCAGGTCTTTCATTTTCGAGTGGCTCACTCTTCGACGGGAGTCGCAGGATGTCCTACACACGCCCATGGGCTACATCTGCACGGGCCGACCGCTCGGAGAGCACCATCCGTTCCGACAGACGCTATCATGATACAGATGGGCCGCGTTCACGTAATGCCTATAACGAGATGGATGGGAAAATATTGGTTGGCGTCGATGAAGGTATGCCGATTGGGATGGTGTGACCAGCATATATATGGATGTTGGGTATCACGACGGTGACACTGGGACAAAGGGGGGAACTTGAATAGGGGAAGCTCTACGGCAGGATATTCAGGACATAGGATGTCTATAATTTCTGTATGTATATGGGCTCTCGGTCATGGGTACGTTCTTGTAATTGTTTCCTTTTCCTACCTCAACATGTTGGTTCATTTAATCATGAAGGCTAGGAAGTGTCGGGGCCTTGCCTTGCCGTGATACTGATGCTCAATAAGGGGGGTTGGATTACCTAATTCTATAGAGCACCTACTATGGGACTAGTGGCTTGGCACCCCTTTATGTGGCGCTCATTCACCCCTCGGTTTAGAGATTGCTCACCCCTTTTCTTTATGACATTATATCTGTTTGCGGTATCCCTACAAGCTTGATCATCTACATGCGACGCTGTCCTTCCCAATCCGTGATGACAGCTACGTTCAGTATAGGTAGCAATGGGCAGGAAAGTGCTGACATGTTAGCCGAGGCCTGCGTAGCTGACGTTAGTGGGGCGCGACACTCGAATCCCGAGAACAAACAGTAGATCAATAGCCGAGTAGTCGGTTTTCGAGCTTCATTCGACAAGCTTCGCTTTATGCACTACCTACTAGATTGGGTCCATTCCGTTTAGATTTCTTCAATCCTGAATCATCGCGTAATGTCTCGTTGTGCACACCCCCCAAGGTTTCTAAGCGGAGCCGCTTTCTCAGCACAAAACGCTTCACGATGGCAATCCTTCCAATGGCATCATAGCCCCGGAAGCCGCTATCAAAATCGCGGCATAAAAAGTACCACCAACCCCGGAAAATTAAATTCAGATATCAACAACACGCCACCTATCAAGAGAATCGGGGCGCAGAATTCCCTCCCAGCAGCGTACTACCGCGGGGGTACGTCTCGCGCCGTCTTCTTCCAGCGCAGAAACCTGCCCGAGGACAAGACGCAATGGGCGCAGATCTTCCTCGGCGTCATCGGCAGTCCCGACCCGACCTACGGGCGCCAGCTCGACGGCATGGGCGGCGGCATCTCCAGCCTCTCCAAGATCTGCATCGTCGGGCCCCCCTCTCCCGACGATCCCGACGCCGATGTCGAGTACACCTTCGTAGCCCTGGGCGTCCGCGACGCCTCCGTCGACTACTCCAGCAACTGCGGGAACATGAGCGCCGCCGTCGGCCCGTTCGCCGTGGATTCGGGCCTTGTCAAGCTCAAGAACCCCCATTCACAACAGAACGCGAACGGCTCGGCACTTACGACGGTGCGGATCCGCAACACTAACACGGGGAAACTGATCCATGCTACGTTCCCCGTCGTCGATGGCGAGGCCACCGCCGACGGCGACTACAGCATCGACGGCGTGGCTGGGACGGCCGCTCGCGTGCAGCTCGACTTCCTCCGGCCGGGCGGGTCGCGTACCGGCCGCCTGCTGCCCACGGGGAACGCGACCGACCTAATCCGGATCGCGGGGGGAGGGGGAGGGGCAGGGGGGGAAGTGCGGGCCACGCTGATCGACGCGGGCAACCCGTGCTGTTTTGTGTTGGCGTCGGACCTGAACGTGGATGGGACGATGAGCGCGCAGCAGATCGACGAGGACGCTGGGCTGAAAGCTAGGCTCGAGGCGATCCGGCGCGAAGCTGCGGTCGCGATGGGCCTCGCGAAGACGACCGACGACGCGATACCCGGCAGTGTGCCCAAGATCGGGTTCGTGTCGAAGCCGAAAGGTGATGATGCGGCGTCGTCAGGAGGAAACGTGGTTGTGAGGGCGATGTCCGTCGGCCAGCCGCATAAGGCCGTTCCGGTTACCGTGGCGCTGGCTGTGGCGGCTGCGTCGAAGATACCGGGCACTACGGTTGCTGATTGCGTGCTGGTCGAGCCGGGTTCGGAGGAGCGGCGGGGCATAGATATCAGCCATGTCAGTGGCAGGTTGAATGTAGATGCTGTGTATGATGATCGGGGGGACTTGGAGGCTGCGACCGTGTTCAGGACAGCGCGTAGGTTGATGGAGGGTAGGGTGTTTTGGAAATAGGGGTATTATTGGAAGTCTATCTAACTACGCCCCCGGATGGTGTTAAAGGCAATTTTAGCGATACGGAACAACATAGCAAGGGCGAAGTCAAGGGGGGAACCAGGTTTAACACGAGTTCGAGTGTAATATTACACAAGAAGGTTGCCATTATCTACAATTTACTAATACCAACAGCTCTTAATCATTCATGGCCTTCCCAGCAGACCCCAAAAAGTCTCTCATTGCACGCTCTATAGACGCAGCATAGACCTCCACCCCTCGCGTTTTGAGTGCAGTGAGCTCCAACCTCCCGGCGTTCTGTGCAACAAATTGCGTGTATTCTTCTCGAACGCCCCGGTTCAGATTGATCTTGACGACCCCGTAGTTCCGGATCTTCTGGAACAGACCATCCGACACCCCCTAAGACCCATGGAGAACGAGAGGTGTCTCCGGGATGGCATTGTGAACGTCCATCAGGCTGTGGAGTCATTTTGGTTAGCGATAGAACCCAGAACCGCCAAAGAGCTAAGCTACAGCAGCTAGCCAGCTACTATAGTTGGCGTAGAGAGGCGCTTACAGCTGCAGTCTCCACGACGCTTCCGGGCCGCCCGGCCCATACTTCCCATGTACATTCCCGAAAGCGGGAGCGAGGAACTGCACGCCCGTCTCCTCCACGAACGCCCTCGCGCGCTCCGGCCGCGTCAAAACGGCCTCCATATCGACAGTCGGCAGCCCGTCCTCGCCGCCCTCGATGCGGCCCATCTCGGCCTCGACGGCGACGCCCCGCGCGTTGGCGACGCACACGATCTCGCGGCACTGCCGGACGTTGGCCTCGGGCTCCAGCGTCGACGCGTCCACCATGATCGAGTCGAACGGCAGGTCGAGCGCCGTCCGCACGTCCTCCGGGTCGACGCAGTGGTCCAGGTGCACGGCGATGGGGACCCGGGCCGCGTGCGCGGCCCCGACCACGTATTGCACGAAGTGGGGCCCCTGGAAGTGCAGCGTCCAGGGGAAGAGCTGGATGATGGCGGGGGAGTTGCAGCGCTCTGCCGCGGCGATGACGGCGATTACGCCGTCGTCGTTGTAGCTAGGATGTACGGTTGATTACTAAGTCTTTTACTTCCCCTCCCCCTTTTCCACAACTCTCAAACATACCAATTGAATGCTCCGACAGCATAGGCTCCCTTTTGTGCAGCGTCGAGGATCTGAAAGGTTCTGTTGTTCTGCGGGAAAGACGACATCGTGAAGTTGTGGAAAACACAAGCTTGAGTTCTTCCCAACCGCGTGCGTGCACATCTTGGCTTAACTCGTCAGGGTTCGCCCATCCGGGTGAACAATACGCATCGTGTGACACGGGGCTATGCCGACCGGACCGGACGAAAGCCGGTCATGTAGAATTAGGATAGTGGAGAAGTCCAAGTCGGGCATATTTCCGCCCCCATAATCAAGATCTTGAAGTAGTTTTTACTAACAAATGGGGTCTCTAGCTCGCTGGGATGGGCTGTTCCTCGAGATCTAGCACAGGGTGGGACAACGAGTCAGGCTAATGCATACAGCACAGTCAGTTCGCCCGGGGCTAGTGGGGGCGCTGATATATATAGTCAATATACTCGGGCATAAGCCGATGCTGCATGAGCTACCAGAAGACATATAACAGGTAAAGGTCGGCTTCTTTCCCACCCCCTATTGCACAGAATTGTTCCATGACAATGTCTAACGGGCATGTTCGGGAATGATAATCCACACTTTCAAGGTTAGGTTAGACTCGTATGGATCTAACCGTCGGCTCCGAACCCGGTGTCGGGGAACCCGGTGCCGAGCCTATCGTCCCACTTCCCCCGGCAACTCCTCAGATAGGAGGTCGGAAAAAGGGGACCAGTTGTGCTCGATGCCGTCGACAGAAGATTCGCTGCGATGATAATGTGCCGTCCTGTGGGAACTGCATCCGGACTGGCCAAGTCTGCATCCGCACCCATTCCAGTAACAACCCGGACATCATCAGGTCGGTACAGCCCTGTAGGTGTATGCAGAGCTTCGTATATGGTCAGGTATACTGATTGCGTATCATGTGAATAGCCATATCAACTATACCGAGGCGCGCCTGCGGTTCCTCGAGGACACTTTGTGCCGTGTGGCTCCGGAGGAGCTCGCAAAGGCTCCGCCTGCGAACAAGCCAGGACTCGATCGGATAGGCACCTCCTATGTTAACCAAATACCGACAGCAGATCAATGTAGGTCGCGTAATGAACCACACGCCAGTTTTGACAGATCGGATACCGATAAAGGATTCCAGAATGGTTATAGTAGCCATCAACGAAATCCTTCCTCCACCAGCGGTGACGGTATTATCGCTAGCCCAACGGCATCGTCGCAGATTGGACCGAATGAACCTCTCGCCCATGAAGTTGGCCTGCTTTCCCTTGCCAATTCGAGAGAGTCCAAGTACCTGGGGCCATCATCCGGCGTCTCGTTTGCTCGGTTGATATTCTCATCCATACCCCAGTCCCAAGGCCTGGCAACGACGTGGGTGTCGTCTGGAGGTGTTGGTAGGTCCCGCAGCGGCGTGCCCCAAGCCCAACCTTTTCCCCTGAACTGGACTTCGGATGTGGATCTCCAGCATTTTGTCGATGCTTACTTCGAGACTTACCACCCGCTTCACCCATTCCTCGATGAGGACATCATCTCGGAACATCTCGAAATCATGTATGCGAATACTCCATCACCAACCCTTCTTGATCCTCAAGAGATGTCGGAGCTATGCGAGTTCGAATCTAGCATATCCCCCATGTACTCTGTTCAGATATTCTTGGTCATCGCGCTCGGAGCGCGTGCCCTAGAGACGCGGCTGTCCGCAGACTTCTCGTCCGAGAGGTACCTAGCAACCGCTCAAGCTCGCATTGACAATTTCGGGCTGTCACTGCATGATACTACTGAAGGGCTACAGGTCATGCTTCTCTTGACGTTATCTAGTTTCTATTTTGAAAATGGACCTAATGCGTGGTTCCTCAACACGGCCCTGATTGCGAGCTGTCTCGACCTAGGATTCCAGAGACGCTGGACAGACAACAGCGCATTACGCGCAAGAATGTCGGTGGAGGAACAGAAGCAAGTGCTGCACCGCAAGAACATCAGGAGCGCCATATTCTGGTCCACATACTCGATCGAGAGAAACCTCTCGGTAGTGCTGGGTCGCCCGCTGACGCTACGCGACGAGGCCATTGATGTGGAATTTCCCGGCGAGGGCGGTCTGTCAGATGTATACAACAGGGCATCACCGCACGGTCAAAACAGGGGCTCGCTAGGAAGTGCACACGCCGGCAGTGTCGATGCCGGGTTCAAACGACCACAGCTAAACTCAGACGACCACCAATACACAGCAGCGCAGCTCTCCTTCCGCCTCGACCAGATCGTCGCTGAGATCAAGCTCATGCTGCACCGCGTCATCAACCTGCCCTCCCGCTTCCCCTGGCCTACCACAGACCTCTCCCAGTGGCAGCGCGACACGCACGCCCGCTGCGACGCCATCCTCGCCGAGATCCACGCCCATCTCGGACCCACCACCACCTCGCGGCGGCGGCGGCGGGCCCGAACTCGCACCACCACCGCCGCCGCGGCGGCAGTGGACCCGACGACCCGCAACGCCCTCGAGCTCAAGTACCACCACGCGCTCATGCTCCTGCACCGGCCCTCGCCGGCCCTCCCGCGGCCGAGCGCCGCGTCCTGGCGCGCCTGCCACGCCAGCGCCACGCGCACCGTCGCCCTCTACGCCGACCTGCTCCGCGTCGCCAAGCTGGGCCGCAGCTGGCTGGCCGCGCACGCCGTCTTCGTCAGCGGCATCACGTTCGTCTACTGCGTGTGGGCGCAGCAGATCCCGGGCGGCCGCGAGCGCGAGGCGTTCGCGCGCGATGTCGCGGCCTGCGCGGCCGTGCTGCGGTTCCTGGGCCGGACGTGGACGGTGGCCGCGGAGGCGGTGGGCAAGTTCGAGAGGCTGGCGCGGTTGACTGCCGCTTCGGCCTGGGGGCCGGGGGTGGCGGCGGAGGGGGGAGGAGGTGGCGGCGGCGGTGGTGGTACTGCTACTCCTACTAGCACTGGCATGGGGGCAGCGGAAGGGGGTGTCTCGGCGACATCCCCAGCCTCGGATCGCGTTCCGTTACGCGGGTTTCAGGGCTATGATGCTACTGCACAGGCAACATCGTCCACGCCTAATAGCAATGTACATGCCGCTGTTCCTACCGATACCGATACCGATGCCAACCAGTATACTGCTGCGGGGGATAGAAACGGAGGGTTTGACTTCGAGCCGATGTCGTTCTACACCGAGCTTGGCGATACGAGCGCCTGGTTTGACTTGGACTGGATCCTGAGCCTGAATACCGGCCCCTCGGGAGAAGTGATATCATACCCAGCCCCCTAGATTCAAGGTCGGGTAGTAGACACCCCAGCGGATATATTAAACGTCTGCCGTAGATAGTAACTATGACGCTACGCTGTTCTCCTAACCACGTTCCTGATATGTTACTGCTACCCTCCAGCCACGACATGCGTTGGATTCTATCCAGAATCGCGACCACTCTGGTCAAACTAGGCTAGCATAATGGGAAAGCTTTATCAATTTCTACTAGATGATACTACGCGATTTCGAATGGCCAGCCCCAGCCTCAATGTGTAAAGTCACATTCAGGAGATGCAACGACCAATAGTCTGGGGATTTGTCGTCGTTGCAGGGCGAGATTGTGTCCAAGCGGGTCAGGGGGTTGAGGGGGTGAAAGTCTAGTATGACCCCACTAAACTATTGGTACCATTCATCGGCGTATAGCCGTAGCGCCCGTCTAGTTAGCCTCGGTTAACCATGCCGCGTTGTGATGCTAGGTAAGTAGCATTCCTCATTAAGTAGATGGTTGAGCTACTGCGATCTTCCACAGCCTTTGAAAGCTTAGAGCTCCTCAAAGCGAGGTATAGTGTCACAGGCGATTCGTTGTGTGTCTTGATACTCTCTTTTGTTCAACCCCGAACCCTCAAGGCTCAATTTCGATCGGTGCAGCTTTTCCTCCCTTTACCTGTGTAGCCGACTAGCATACTACACGGGGTTCATCGTTTGAGTCATTGGTAAGAAAGATGACTATCGTTCACATGGGTTCGTCTCCAACATTATCTTCTGAATATACCAGTGTTGTCTCCCTATTGACATTGATGATATACTACCTAGTCCTCTTCCGCTTCAAGCCGGAGGTGACTAAGGAGCACAAGGCTACCTTCGTCCAAGAGCTGAAGAAGCTGAAGAGCCTCCCATGCGTGAAGGACAACCGCTTGATAGTAGGCGGTCCGTCTATTACCAACCCAATAGAGAGGAGTAAGAATTTCGAGTACGCTCTGGTGAGTTATCACCAAGACCGAGCGGCACTCAACGCATACCAGAGTAGCAAAGAGCATACGTGGTAAGGTTGATTTTCTTATCTCTCTCTCCGGATAAGTCATGCAACTAGAGGCTAAGAAAAGATTCAAAAGGGTGGTACAGAATCTGCTGTTTCCCTTCAAAGAAGACTTGTGCCGGTTTGACTTCGAGGTCGACCCCGAGGATGAGTATATGTGTATACCAGGTCTGATCGCTCAGAAACCCGAGTGATACTCTCATGTAGATAGGATTTCTCTTGTAATATTATGTTCCCATTACATCAAATGAGGCTCGATGTACCAGATCATACGATAATCGAAAAACCACGGGAGACACCCATCACTCTGGCCAAAGTACAGGTGGGGCATTACCTTGGATACGACCTCACGCTCCGTCCCTACCGGTTGTAAAGGCGCTTACCATGTTATGGAGACTATTTTGATGTTAGTTTCTGAACGACGTAGTTTTCATATCCGTAACAGCTTACTTGATGTCCTCTTGGTGCTCTGGAGCCCCGGAGGATGTTCCGTTTACTGGTCCACAACTGGAGATGACGTTTCCCTCATCTCCGCCAGCCTCAATCTTCTGAAGGCCAGCTTTTTGCTTCGATTGCCCCTTTCGAAGCTCACTCAAATGGTCCCAGTAGCCCTCCGGGACATCTGTGACATACTTGCCACAGAAAACGCCGACTTCGAAGTCTTCGACTTGACTCGTACCATCGGCCGCCTCGATACATGCGGCCTTCAATCCGTCCTCCCCGTCAAGGTCTTGGAAAATAACGTCGTCAGCACCGATGTATTCGGCAATTTCCTGTCGCGTCCTGCCATGCGCGACCAAATCTGCAACGAGGTCAATACATTGCACAGATGTTTGTTAATGGGTTTGTTATCATAAGTTTCTTACCATTAGGGTCCGCAAGGTCTATGCCATACTTCACATATAATTAGCGCTCCTATCCGCAGTAAGCAGCATTTCAACTTACGATATGCGGATATATGCATTCTGGGGAGCACGAAACGAATACAACGCGAGCTGCGCCTGCTTCCCTAGCCATTTGCACCTAGAAATTATGTCTCCGTCAGCGTTGCATGTTTTGAGCGGAGCTACTAGGAGGCGGACTGACGATTTGCCGTGATGTAGCTAATACTCCAGTTAGCATTAAAGTTTGTCAAAACATGGAAGTTATTACTTACTGCCACGGACGAGGCTGTCGTCCACAATGATCAGGTTCTTGCCTCGGAATTCAGAGTCGATAGGCGAGAGTTTGCGGCGGACACTCTTTTGTCGTAGAGCTTGGTTGGGTAGGATGAAAGTTCGATGGACGTATCGGCTCTTGATTAGCGCCGTCACATACGGCTTTCCTAGCTTTTCAGCTAAAGTAGCCGCCGCAATATTACTCGTCTAGAGGCAAGTTGTTAGCTCAAGCCAAGTGCATGATATCAATGTGTCGAAGATGTATATACCTCAGGAACAGGAATGACTGCAAGAACGATTAGTACTCTCTGAAACCAAAGGGGTTGCGCAGACGATTGACCTACCGGCATCAATCGCTTCAATCGCTTTGTCTCCTAGGGTCTTCCTTATCTTCTTGGCCAACTTCTCTCCCATGTTTTGCCGACTGCGGTACACGGAGATGCCATCAATTGTAGAGTCAGGACGCGCGAAGTAGACATATTCAAAGCAGTCTGGTGTGTAAGACTTCCTCTCGACGATTTGGCGGAACTGAGGGGCTCCCCCCTTCTCGATAAATACGGATTGACCTGGCAACACATCCACGATGTTGCTGAAGCCAAGCTGCTTCAGAGCAACGGATTCGGAAGCCATGAAGTAGTCGGTGGCTCCAGGCAAAGTATCAGAGGGGCGTGACCCAAGGCAGAGGGGGCGAATGCCATTGGCATCTCTAGTTTCATTAACTTATGCAGACCAGAATAGACAAGCGTTTAGGTAACTTGCCTGAAACCCAGAACTCCGAAGCCTGCGATCATAGCAGTGCATGCGAACGCTCCTTGGCACATCGAATACACATCGCCGAGCGCAGTAAAGATGTCATCTGCGTTGGCACGAGTCTTGCCGAGTTTCTGAAGACCATTGGCGAAGATATTCAGGCTAGAGGGCAGAGGTCAGCTCATTTTGGTCCAGTTACCAATGGATTTTGAGCCGAAGCACATACAGGAGCTCCGAGTCCGAATCAGAGTTAACATGTCGGCGAGCTTCCTCATCCAGGAACTTGCGGAGGTATTCCGTGTTGGTGAGGTTGCCATTCACACTGATCGAGATTCCAAAGGGCGAGTTCACGTAGAAGGGCTGCGCTTCAGACCTACAATCCCGGTCTGTCAGTGATTCTCCCTAGCATAACCCTAGGGGTGATACATACGCAGAGGACGTTCCCATGGTCGGATAGCGCAAATGGCCCAGTCCTGAAGGCAGTCAGTGAATTATCCTGGCTACCGAACGTACAGGTCCTGCTGATGCCGATTTACCCATGTAGCCCGGAAGTTGCAGAATGTTTCTGCCCTCGGCAAAAACTTTAGCACACATTCCGTTCCCCTTGCATTGGTAGACCCTTCCGCCCTGGCATACCGTGATACCCGCGGCATCTTGTCCACGCTATTCCACATCCCAGTGTTAGAGCACATCAAAACGTCGAAGACTACAGACGAAGAGCCACAGGGGGGTACGAACGTGCTGTAGCAGGTAAAGAGACTCATGCAAGTCGAAGGCCGCCGTGGTGGCCTTCGTGTCGCCCAGCTGAAAGAAAGTCAGTATCTGCGGCTAATTCGTACCATAGTATCACCAGGGGGGGATCAGGTGAAGGGGAACGAACCATCAGGGCGATAACACCACACATCTTGAGATGTTGAAAATGGACCGAAATAAGACGTCTGGGCTTCAATGTCGTAAGATGGGGAATCAGGCTAGATCACTACAACTTGTCACAACTTGTCACAGCTTGTGCGGTGTTTTTGCGCAACTTTGTATCGATTAGTGAAGATTTCTCCGGAAGGTGCACGTGATTGTACAGCTTTAGCTGATCCGCGACCGGATAAGATGCTGGAGATGTAGGTACCGCTTGTGGCAATCACTACCTGCTAAGTACATGCAGAATCCCGGCAGGCCGGGTAGGCACGTGGCGGATAGCCCATGGCGCGATCATATTAATTGCGACAGTAGGTAGCTGCGAAGTACATAAGTATGTCATTCATACATGTATGTACACACTAGATTTAGCGCACCCAATCGTGCCAATCTTCATGCTTCATGATGATAGGGCAGAAGTAACAGCGAAAAGTATCCGAACTGATTGGCTAGAACTGATAGCTTAACCTTGAAGACAGTCTCAGTGTCTCACCACTGTGACCACTCTTACACTCTTGATAATGGCTAATTTTACATCCTCTTATCCCCGGACTGTCCTCTCTACCTAGGTACGCTTCGTAGAATGAGAAGGATCGACCCCTTTTCTGCCTTGCTTTATGAACTCCCCCTATCAGCTTCAAGGCTTCAGAGACAAGGCAATGGCCGCATTGCAGTTTCCATGGCACCCCAACTTCAATAAGGGGCTTAGCACGCTGCCACAAGCAAAATCAGGGGCACTGCCACTTCACTTTGCTGACTGGCATGGCATGGCGGGGCTCTCCCAACTGCCCCAACTGCGATCGCATCGAATGAAAACACTTTGAAAAAGCCACAAGGCATTCTGACTTGTCGAGGCACATATGCCTGCATATATTAATACTACCTCGAGAACACAAGAGGTTACAAGAGGTAAGGCAGGGGGGCTGTGTGTTGGTGCCTGAAGTTTCCATGGAAGTTCAAAGCTTTAGGCATTTAATACCAATCCCCTACTTACTTCTTTTTTCTGCACCCCTTTAGATCTCCCTACTATGTAATCACTACAGTTCACTACCTAGTCCCCCGCCCCCTCTTTCTCCGCTGCTCATCCCCAAAAGCACAGTATCGTAATTATATGCCACGCAATAATGGCAGAAATACTGGGTGTAGCTGCCAGTGCTATCTCTGTAGCTGGTTTTGCGGGCCAATTGGCACAAGGCTCTACGTCCCTGTATAATTTCTTCAAGGACTTCAAAGATGCTCCGGAGGATATACGGGCTTTATCCCGGGAGTTGCATATCTTCACGTTGATCCTGACCAACATCAATCAATCTCCATACCAGTCAAATGGTGGGCTGGGTCAAGCTCTGATTGAGTGCGAGGACGTAATCGTCAAGCTCTCAAGTGCAGTCCAAAATATTCAACCCACACCAGACCACTCAAAGCCCAGGCTATGGGCGAAACAGTTCTGCGCAACGTTGAAGCAGCCGGAACTTGCGAAACATCTTCGACACTTGGAGAGGGCTAAGACTACGCTGCTCCAATGCTGTACCAATGCGCTGAGGTATGTGAGCCATATAAAGTGACCGACGTTAGGTATAGTTGATTTTGACATGTATCTATAGCGCCAATCAAGCGCAAGAATGGCAGACCATGAAAGCCATGGAGACGTCCTTGGAACACTTGGCTCGAGAACAAGCATCTTGTTCTACAAATACTAACGAAATCTCGAATGTCATACGCCAAGTGAATTCCGATACTTCAGCCTTAGGAGCAACAACGGCAGATATCGCGCTGGTGACAACTGCAACTCATGCATTGGCAACAAAGCTGGTGGATGAGACATTGCATGTGCAAGAAGCCAGTGACAGGATCGAGAAGGCCACTCAGGATCTAGTTGAATCTGCATTCACCAACCAGCCGGTGCTACTTCAAATGGTTCAGAAAACACTCAGACGTACAATACAAAGGAGTGTTCGCTCCAATCTCCAAAAAGCCCTTCACTCCAAAGTCAAACAACAAACTCATGGCAACACGGTTGATGGCACATTGCCGGCACTTGACCGAGAGGGCAACCAAAACGAGAACACAACAGCAAGGTCTTACAGTACGCAAGATCGATGTTCCAGTATTACGAATCAGTGGGTCAGGAGCTCTACGGAGTCCAACGTCTTTTGTTTGATGAGAAATTCGCTTTTTGGGGCTGTCACGATCATGACCACAGACGTATCATATCGTCGCTTCAATAATCGGAATGCCGAGAAGGGCGAGAGAAAAGCAAGATATACAACAATCAGATACCTTCCCGCATCATGGCTCTCCTCGACAGGTATCATAGCGAAGTATAGTACATGGGGAGGGCCTCAGATTTACTCGGATCCAAACCCGCCTTTCAGTCTTCGGCAGGTCAACATCGTGGCAGAAAACTCTGATATTCTCCGAGCATGCACATGGCTAGATGTAGATACTGTCCGTCATTTGTTCGACGGAGGCTTTGCCTCACCTTACGATGTTGACCCCACCGGCTCCAACCTCCTGAGATATGTTGCGTTAGGAATTGGCTGGTTCATGAACGATCATTGCTCTCAGAGCCCACAGTTATCACAGTGGTACACAGTATCAAGCGACAATGAGGAACTCGTGAACGATGTATTGAGTAGGTTAATTACGCTAATAGACATGTTAACAAGTCTGGGTTTGGATGCTGGTGAAAGTGTTGATTCTACACACGGGTTAGTGAAAATACGGTATTAATAGGAATAAAGACTGAACTTAATAGGTCCCCCTTGTTAATCCTTATTTCAGCATGCGCCACGAACAGACCTGAGCCAAAAGCCGATGACATGCTCTATTGCGCGATGGACATGCTCCTACGCAGGGCCAAAAGCGATCCCTTTGCAAATGGCCCCGGGTTGTTCGGCATGCTCATACGCAGGGCCAAAAGCGGCCCCTTTGCAAATGGCCGGGCACTTGATGTCGTGTCCAAGAACGTAAGCTCGTACGTGGGTCCTCCAGGGCAGCATTCTTCTTATTCCACGGCACCAATAGAATATACACTGAGGCAAGATGAATGGCCTATTTCTTGGAGCCACCCGGAGCTTTACGCATTGTGTAACATCCAAGAATTCATGCAGTCTAACATACGCCATATTCAGTTCTGTATAACATCCACGTCTGAACAGGTCAACGCAGCACTTCAGGAAAAACTGCGACTGTTGCGCTTCATCCAATACAGCCGAAACCCGCCTACCGCAGACCCTCTCATTGTGATGATGGCCATAAGCAGTGGAGGGAGAGTTATTAGTCTATTGATAGAGCACAGTTATAGTGATGGCTGTACTCCCTGGATTCGCCATAGATTCCGAAAGCTCTTCCTCGCCAGAGAATGGATGCTGGATACTTTGCAAATACTTCTTGGTTTATGGCTTCCCAGCCTAAGCAATCAGGAAGTTAGGGTGATATCCGTGTTTGCACAAAGATGCAACCTACGGACGCTTGACATCTGGCATACTGCATTGAATAGGGCTACTAAAAAGGGGTCCGATGGAGGTGAAGGTATTCGCACGACTGAGCTAGAGGGGCATTCCGCAGAAAGCAAACCCGGGGAGAGTTGCAACGGCGAATGGGAAACCGACCGTTCCAGAGAATCAGACTCCAACTGGGAGACAGAAGAGGAGTGGGAAGAAGCACCGATGCTAACACCCGCCGGAGACATTCCTTCAGAAGACGTGGAAAATATACACAAGAGGCCACGAAATTGTGCCCGTCATGGAGCTGAGGAATATGACGAAGAATGTTGGTCTCAATTCTATGATCAATTCTATTTTCAATTATATGATGACACTTCATCGCAGTCTACTGATGACACTCAACCAGAAGAGGAGGAGGGGACGCTCAAGAAAATTGTCCGCGTGGCTGGCTCCGTGGCTTCATACGTCGTGTAGAAGCTATTACAAGATGAGGTTGACCAACTCTCTGCCGACACTATCTGCCAAAATGACTACGAACGAGGGTTCATGTGTGTGAAAATCCCTTCGGAGATATGGCCATGGTATTCTAGCTCCGGAAACCGTCGCCAAGGCCGAGCCGCAAGCACGAGCTGCACGATGTCGGTATCAGGACCTGCCGGTCAACATGACTCCATAGGGATCCGGGCGATACCGCGGCGATCGTGGGCACTGCTGGGCAGAAAAGTGTGGGCGTTTGTGGACAGTAGGCAGTGTACATGTTGCAGGCCAGGGGTAGCCAGGGGCTCGATTCGGAGATAGGAGCCTGGGGCAGCTCTTCTTGGACGGTATAACTACTATCCGAAGATGTATAGGTACTGTTTCCTTCTGTACATGAACCGCTCTTCCCTGCTCTAGATCAGGGAGCTTATATCTAGTTAGACGAATATCCCTTTTGTATGCCCCATTATCTATAGGAATCTTATGGTAAAGTCGTGTCTTCAAGAGGCGAACCAGTACGTCGATGACGAGTCTTGACAATCTGATCTAAACAATGGGCGGGATCTATAGTGCTGTCTACCGGGATGCATGTCTCTGATCTGACCTATGGGAGACGAATAGCAGTTGCCCTCGCGTTCAGCCCTCTTCGGCGCCTTGGATGGAATAGGGGCCATTCTCTTGGCTGGTGAGAAAGGTTCAACAGCAGTTAGCCTACCCCCACCCCTAACCAACTCTCCGCCATGCCTCACCATAAGACTTCAGCCCCCCGACGGAGTACATGTCGACCCTATTACCCATAGGGCACCACATCCCGAACTCGTCAACGAACGGCGTTATCATACGTAGCCTTTGGCTTCGGGGTGAACAAGTGATTTGGTGTAAGTTGCCATAGAGCATCGGAACACCACTGGTAACTTTACAATCAAAAACAGGTCGTATTCTCTCTGGGACTAATGGCTATCTAGCATTGATGTTAGTGATCAACAGCTGGTCTTCACCCTCCTTACCCCCCTCACCCCCCGCCGCTACCTACCATCACAGAAAGCAAGAAGACCGAAGCACTATCAGTATCGGCAGTTCCAGACGGCGAGCATAAACGAAATCTCGTAAATCTATGTGACGATGGGTTCCAATTAATTAATATACCTAGATGTAGTTATTACTGCTATGTTTTGTTTTGCTCTAACTAATGTATGTGGCGCGCTGTGCTGAGCTGTGCTGTGCTGTTGCTTGCTAACCGAGGTGTTGTCGTCAAAATATTCGTAGCGTCATCAGGTAAAACAAAAGATCTATCTATGTATGCACAGAAAAATTTCCTCCACTCCCTCCTGTCCGCCGTATCTACAAGACCTGTCAATTTCATCTCCAACCACCCGACCCCTACTTCCTTCCCCTCCCTCTTCTCTTCTCCCCTCGACAATTCTCCATAGCCTAACCCCCTAACTAACCCCTACCATCACATCCACTGAACATGTATGCTCGTGGTCTATGAGGTACATTAGGCAGGTAGGCAGACTATCCTTCCTTCCGAATAGCGTGGCCATTCCCGCTCGCAATATTCGCATTCCCGCCCGCCGCGCCAGCACCGCCAGCAGCACCACCACCAGAATTGACGTGATTGTTGTGGTGACCGATCCGGAAGCCGTGCTGGCCCGCCGAGTTCCAGGTGCTGGCCTTGCTCATGGTCTTCTTGCGCATGACGGCGAGGATGTCGGTCTCGAGGCGCTCGATGCCGCGCTCGATGTCCTCGTCCTCGAGCGCGTACCGGCGCTCGCGCCGCCGGTCCAGGAACCACCACGACCCCACGATCAGCACCGTCAGCGGGATCGTGATGACGAAGTAGATCCACACGAACTTGGACACCGTCGCCCCCGCGTTGGGCGGGTCGTTGCCGGAATCGTCCGGACCTTGCATCCAGTCAGCCATCGGTCGTATTAATCAGACAGGACAAAAGTCGAGGGTAGACGATATGTTTTATGGTGGGGAGGGGGGTAAGGGGTCGAGGGACATGACGTCCCCTTTTCTCCAATTGAGCCTGAGAGGATTTCTCGAAAAAAAAAAAATCAGTTGTACTCACCGAAGTCAAAAAACGTCATACTGAAGACGGAAGCCAAGAACGTGCCGGGCAGGAACACAGCACCGAGCAGAGACAAGGTCTTCATAGCCGTGCTATCGCGCTTGCTAGCGTGAGCCAGGCGCCTCTGCTGCGCGGCCATCTCCAGGTTGAGCTTCGACTCCTTCTGGGCCATGATGTTATAGAGCTAGCGACGGGTTGAATTTCATGTCAGCTTGACTGCCTCTCAGTCATAAATCATAGAAGAAAAGTAAAGAGGAAATGGAAGAGGAAACCCACAGCCTGGCGCTGAATATGCAGCCTCTCGAGCGTAGTATGGGCGTAGTGCTCCATGCCGGCGAGCTTCGCGCGGTAGAAGTCGAGGCGGGCCTGGACGGAGCCGTGGAGGGCGCGCAGGACGCGGGCGAAGCGCTCGGGGCGGACGCGGTCCTCGTAGAGCTTCAGGGCGGCGCGGAAGTCCTTGACGATCTCCTGGTAGGCCTGGGGCCGCTTCCAGAGGACCTGGGAGTGGCACTCGACCAGGTCGCGGTTGATGCCGTCGACGTCGAAGTCGGTGTAGACCTCGGACCGGTCGATCTCGTCGCGCATCGTGATGGCGTTCTCGAGCCGGCGGAGCCAGTCCCGCGCCGACCGCTGCCGCACGTCGCTCGTCTCCGACAGGTCGTGCGACAGGATGATCACCGGCAGCAGCAGCGGGTGGCCCGCCTCGGCCCGGCACGCCTTCAGGTGCTCCAGCGAGTCGTTGATGTCCGACGAGGACGTCCCCTTGACGTACCCCGTCGTCACCCCCGACGCGAACGAGTATGAGAGCATGATCTCCCACCCCCGCGTCTTGCCCTTCTTGCGGACGTCCGACTTGCGGAAGATGATGTCTGCGTGTACAAAGGATTATCAGTAACTCGTTGCCACCTTGCCTTGTGGAATGCCCCTTGCTCGCTGTAAGTAGGGGTGTGGTGACTAGCGAACAAGCCGGGTCAGGGTCAGCAGAGAGGGGGCTTCTTACGCAGATGTGGATCCTCCTCATCTTGGTCGTACGCGCACGAGAAGAACGGCCCGACGAGACTGCTTCCCTCGATCGCCCGCAGGGGCAGATGCCACGTCCGCACCATGGACTCATAAACGGCGGGCTCCAATGTGATGAAATTTGGGCTGAAGGTGTTGTCCTGCTTGGCGTTCTTCTGTATCCTGCGAGTTCGTTCAGCTTCAGTTTCAGACCAGACCAGGCTAATGTGAGCGAGGATGCTTTCTCGCTGCTATTACTATGCAGTTACCTGGAGGTTCACTTACACTAGCCGGATCCCGTCGAGCAGCGTCACCCCTTCCTCCAGTCGTGGTGGTTCGAAGGCACCCTGAATTGCCATATACTGTTAGTTATGGTCACAGTTTACAACTCATGGAGACCAAACCACATCCGAGGCCAATATAAAATATAGGATAAGACACGACTGGTCGGTTATGAGAATAGGGTTGAGCCCGTGGGGGGTCAACCGGCATCATCATCCCGCCCCTCCGCGTAGACAGGCACATGATTGGTTGAGACCAATATAGCCAAGGAAGGTTACAGCAAGAAAGAGGCTCGTTGGGGAAAGAAGAGGGAACAACATACTCTTTGATTAAGGAAGTTCTCAAACTCATGTTGTTCAAGGGGGTGTTCAGCACACGAGTTCATAGACTCATCCTAATAGTTTGCATATCTCATTAGTTTTCAAGTTTTGTAAGTTTGCTCTCATCAAAAGCGACCTTGTGGTCTCCATGACCAACGCTACAAAAGGGTGCAGATCTTGCTGATGGCGACGGGTACGACATCCGCCATAGCAGCGGCGGCGGCGGCGGCGGCAACAGCAACAGTAGATTCAAAAGCAGTGCAAGCCTCCGAGCCTCCCAACCTTGGCAGAAAACTCAGAAAGGGGGGGAATGGGTGGCGAAAAAGAATGTATAAATCAGATCATAAGAATGGAAGGGAACGGGTAAGTTTGACGTACCGAGTAGTTGAAGATCTCCAGATATCTCGTGTCCTCGTACACGTACTTGCACTTCTGGAGATGCGACCGGAACATATAATCGTCCATCCTTTCGGCGGCGGCACGGGCCCTCGAAGGTCCGTTTTCCGTTTCTCGGTCTCCTCTCTACACTTTGCTTTTCTCCCTTTCCCGCTCCGTTCCGTTCCGCTCCGTTCCTTCTCTTGTCTCTCGGCCTTCTTCCGAGGCCGGCGTGCGCTACGGGGCAGGCGAAGCGAAAGCGAAGAAAGTGGAGAGGGCGGTGCGGGTGCGGGTGCGAGCGATCAGTCCGTCGGTATATCCCAACAACCAGAGGAACTTGTGAGAGAAACGAAAGAAACACACAACCCCGGATAGGAACGGGATACAACACACTACGCTACGCTACTATACGATACAACACGATACAACACGATACGATACTAGACCGGCTCGGCGGCTACATGTAAGTAGGTACGGTACGTAAGTATGTAGCGGGTATGTAAGTAGGTAATGTAGGTAATGTAGGACTGCGGATAGGACCCGACGTATGTAGGTAGGTAAGGTAGGACCTAGGATCTAGGTAAGCAAGCCGCCAGCTCGCTCGATCGCAGGAGAATCGCGAGGCGAACAACAGCTACCTAGCTGGGTGCTGTAGCTGCAAGTTCGCTGTAAGTTAGCTGTAGGGGTTTAAGGTTGGTTGCTTGCAGTTGTGCGCTTTTGCTTGGCTTGGCTTGCAGCTCGAACCCAACAACATGAAGCTCCAGCAGCAGCAAACCACGTCAGGAGGTCTCAGAGCTAAGGTAGCCTAGCTCCAGCTTGATAGGTATGTAGGTATGTAGGTATGTATATGTCGGTAATGAAGTAAAAAAAGAACCTGGGTGGTGATCATAGGAGGTTACGCAGCCAAGTAGGTAATATGTAACTACTTAGGTAGGTAACTAACAACCTTTCACTTGGTTCCTCCTTCAGATCAGAGCCACCAACACACACATGCGTAGGTAGTTATTCAGTAGTTAGTAAAATTCCTGTGAATTGAAATTTGTGCACACCCCACTTGGCGGGTCGCGACGCGTTTAAATCCATCGCGCTTCCAACCACCCTATTATTTCAAACTTCAACAAAACAACAACATGACG
>JAKJXP020000076.1:0-37332 GCA_022225965.2 Diatrype stigma
AATCGCTTGTGAATTACTTCAGTTTTGAATTTTATACAATTTGTTGAAGTTATAGACCCCATGGGGGTGGTGGGGGCGTTGTGGGGTGTGCACAAATTTCAATTCACAGGAATTTTAGCTTGTATAGTTCTAGTTGGTTACGCATGCAACGTATGCAGCAGTATGCAGTGTACTTGGCTCGAGGAGAAAGCGATCGAATAGCACAAGGGCTGACTGGCAAGGGAAAGCTTTGCTCGCAATCTGGTGATTTCAGGTTCTCCCAATCAATCGGGAGGTTGGAGCTGTGGGGGTGAGGGCCGGGCCTGGCCTCTGAGGACTCGCCCACTCGCTGGGAGGCCTGCGGGTCTCTCTGTACAGGTATCCATGTATTGTGCAATACCGCTCCCGACCCCGACCGACTTCTTCAATGCCGTTGCAGCAGCAGCAGCAGCGGGAAACTGCAACGAGCCGCAGATCTCCGTCAGTCCGTATTCCTGGCCTACCCTTGCTACCTCTGGGTATCTACATGAACGCTTCAACTGCTGCTGCTTATGTTTTTAAGACTACGACATATAGTTATGTGAGTGTAGGTATGAGAAGTAATTCCTATCATCAACTATATAGTCCTTCACCCGGGCTGCTTGAAAGTCTGTTCCGTATAACTAGAGATCGTATGCAATCGGATCAAGGATTCAACTCGAATGAAAAAAGGGGGTCTAGACTATCTCACTAGTGAGAGCTAGGACCTCAAATGAGATTGAGCTCAACTCCCGATATTTGCTAACTTGGGTTGGCTTAGTGAAATCAGCAGCCGACCTACCGACATCGAACAAACATCGAAACTCTACACGATGTCGGCGCCATATTGATACGGTCGCTCTCCTCACGAGATGTTCGTTCGTTCGTTCATTCCATTCATGCCCTTTCTCTCCCCGGAGGGCCCGTGTGTGCGTGTGCGTGCTTATAGTTACAACATGCCTACAGACCGCCGCAACATTCCACGCGAAAACTCCCGGAGCCCATCGCGATGTGGTTATACCTTACTAATGCATGGGAGAGGAAGAAGGGGAGAGAGAGAGAGAGAGTAACCCCGTAGGAAAGAAGAAGCATAGAGGAAAGAAAAGAATAAAGGAATAAAGATATTATGCTCCGAATACCGTTGGACCTCCAAGATCGCCTTCCGCCCCCCAATTTTTTGAACATCACTGTTGTGTCATGCTCTCATTGATTCACTTCCATGCTGGAATCCCCGAATCACCCAAAAACGACTACTAATCGCCGGGCTCTTAGCCTATTTAGCCCTTTGCTCATCAAGAGCCGACGGCGTCTCCAAATACCCAGACGACTATATCAATATGATGATCCTTCCCATTCGATCGAGCGCATTCCTAGCATCAACTAGATTCACACGGCTATCCGACATGTGAATCGTCTACGATCACCTGCCCTACGAGTGTCTTAGAAGTCGACGAAAAGATGGCCGTACCTGCACCGTGTTAGTAAAATAGAATAAAAACCGCATGATTGGCATCGTCAGCACATACTCGTCATGGCCCGGTACGCCATATTTCTCCGTCTCTTCTGGATAACGATCGAACTGGCTTGCGTCTCCCGCGCCCGCCTTGACTGGTGGCGTATATGGCGCGTCGATGTCCTTCCGCGACAACCGGTCCCAAGTAACTTCGGCGAACCAAGAATGATTCTTCACGTCTTGCGATCCGCCATATAGATTTCCCAGCCGTTTCGTCAGATCCGGCGTGATTAACCGTTCGAGCAGGTTCTGCGCGTCCGGATTGACATAGGCAGGGTACTTGACTTTCCCTCGCAGAATGTTTTCGTAGATCTTCATCGGTGACCCGCTATCCCAGAACGGCGTGTAGCCACACAGCATCTCGTAGATCAAGATGCCTAGAGACCACCTTCATGAATTCATATAAGCATCTAAGGTATGTGAAGTAGATAATGGAAGACTTACCAGTCAACGGATCTATTGTAGCCTTTGTTCGAAACAACCTCTGGTGCTAGGTAGTCCGGTGTTCCACATAACGTCCACGTCTTGTCAGGAACTCGCTTGGCGAAACCAAAATCTGTTATCTTCAGGTGTCCATGGCGATCCAGAAGTAAGTTCTCGGGCTTGAGATCTCGGTATATGATATCTCGAGTATGCAGATATTCTAGTGCCAGTGTGACTTCTGCGGCGTAGAATTTTGCGACCGGATTGGGGAAGCGCTGTCGAAGGTCAGCTTCAAATTCACTCCAGCCGAAAATACGACCCAACTCACACCTGATTTCCTCAGCAAAGAGAAGAGCTCACCGCCTTCAACGAAATCCATAACCATGTATAGATTTTTTGCGTCTTGGAAGGTCCCCCACAAGGTGATGAGGAAAGGGTGTTTAACTTCGCTCAGCATCTTCCTTTCATCATTGGTGTGCTCGACTTGCTTCATCTTCACAACCTGGGCCTTTTTCAAGACCTTGACGGCGTAGAAGCGTTGGTTATGTTTCGACTGAACTAGATGGACGCGGCCGAAACTGCCCGTCCCCAATGTCCGCAGCGTCTCGAAATCACCTAGAGAATATTTTCCCTTTGTAACCCTGGCTTCTGACGGTTGCGCTTGCGGCTGAGCCTGAGCTTGCGGTCTTCCTTGGCCACCTTCACACAGATTAGCTGCGGGACAGGGTTGATCTCGCCATTCGCCATGCTCACCATCATTTTGTGGTATATTGATTAAGTTGTTGATGCTCGGTAGATTGTGTGGGGTACCGACTTGGCCTGGGCTCGGGGTATGCTGCAATCCATAGGGAACCTGTTGGTGCTGGACAACTGGGTGATTCATTTGTGGCCCGCCACCAGCCGAGGCTGGTGTCTCTTTGAAGCTTTTCGTTGAGCGACGAGACTGAGATGTTGCGCTCGTACTCGCAGTCGAACCTTGTGTGGTCTGGGTGGGCGACTTGACCAGGGTCGATTCAAACGGCTTCGAGGCTGTCGGCGTTACGGGGGTTACTGGACTTGCAGGCTGGCTAGAGGAGTGATCAGGCTTCTCTTCCCTCGTCCTCTTCTTCTTAAGGAAATTCAGACTAGGCATATGCTTTGATGTTCAGGGGGGCTGAGGGATTGGAGCCCTCGAGGAAATCGGTAGTTAGAGACGGGTAGATGATGCGAGGGAATTGTATATCGCAAATGGAGGGGCAGCTCAGTCCGGATGCTGTGGATGCCAACGCGTATGACTGAAGTTCTATTCGTTCCGGCTTCGAGATCCCTGGTTAGGAGGAAAGCACCTTGAGCAAGCCCTCCGCCTATTGGTTAAGGGAAGGAAAGGAGCAATGCGAGGTTTAGGGGTGGCTAGTATTCGTTCGGTTCATCCCACTACAACAAGTTCGGTACTCAATTGCGGACAGCGGGATTCGATCAGCCAAGAGTAAGCGATGCAACGGAATCGGCGCAAATATCAAGGCAATTTGGATAGTGGTGGTAATTATAACAATTGTAGCGTAGCAGCTGGGTCTAGGTAATCGGCCGTCGTATCTTAGGTATTGGCGGGGTTGAGTCTCGCGAGGCGGGCAGTTTGCAATTGATCAGCGTCGTCTATACAAATGATGCGGCTTTTCAGGACGTTCAGATTTGAAGAGAGTTCCCAGTCGTTGTCAGCTTTCCGGCCAGTCTCATCGCACAAAGGGGCCGTCTCTCCGCGTATAGTAAGCTGTATGAGACCAATTGGAAGGGAGGTTATGAACTGTTGAGTTCCGTGCTCTTTCTTTCAAAACCGGAGAGCACAAGAGGGATGGATGGATGGGGAATAGGTAGCCTCTGTGGAGGTTACGTCAGTATAAGAAAGATATCGTTAGTGGTAATGATACCGCTAATAATAGGAGTGAAAAGGTGAAGTTACAATAAGCATAGAACAACCGTAGATTTACCAAACACCACAGGCTAAGTTAGGCAACGCAGAAAAAGCCAACACAGGAAGAGATGGCCAAGTATGCAATCCGGGCTGGGCAGGCAATCTGGGCAATCCGCAATCCGGTCAATCTGGGAACGATTCGTGTGGTCCTGATTGACGTATGCGATCGTCTAGTGAGGTATGTAGCTAGCTACAAGCTCTCCTTCTTCTGAGGGGAAGAGGGGAGCGAGTAAAGGAATGTGGGGGGATGAGTGCTAGGCATGTAACTAGCAGTCTGTGTATTGTACAATACAGGCAAGGGAGCCCCTAACTGCAGGTTAGCGACAGGTAACTATGAGCTGAAACTGGTCTTGCTACAGTACCTAGGTAAGGTAACTCGAACAAATCACAGGGTCACCGTGTATACATAACTCGAGTCTCTACTAGAAGGAGGCTTGAAGAATCAATTCGAGCCATAGCAACTTCTTCATACATAGCCGCTGCAATGAATAAATACATACTCTAAGTGCCTATAAAAGACGAAAGTAGGGGCAGAGACTATACCGGAAGGAAGGAATTTCCATGCCTACAGTAGGTAGGTACATAAGGTCGCACTACGCTAGTCAGCCCATCAGCCAGTTCGCAACTGCTGCTTCTGTTCAGACATATGCGTGTGTATTGCGTATTTACTGTTGCAACTGTAGTAATAATGAGGGAGCAAGACGGGAAGGGCCCTGCTGTGCCTTTAGCTTCGGCGTATAATGCCGGCTGCTGACTGCCTGCCCAGGTAGGAGTTCGAGGCTACCACGGCTACCTGCCTACGTAAGTACCTACATAGTGCCTACGATGTTGCTAAATAAGGGTTGGGTGTTGCACCTACCCAAAGACGCTGCCTGCACACCTTATACTATCACCTACAAAGACGAAAGGAGAAGAGGGGCGTAGAGGAGCCTTGAAGAGCAGCGGCGGGATTCTCACTGCATGCATAAGCCTGTGGGGGCCGAGAGAACCTATGGATGGATGCATGTTTTCTCTTCTACTTAGGAGCGACGGACAAGAAATAAAGACACCGAGGTTTTAGATACGTCCCAAGATTCGTGGTAGGGAAGGCGTTCTTAATTCTTCATTTTTCGAATCTAAACAATCAGAATCTTAAGCCTGCGCCGATGAGACGGAAGCCGGGCTGGTTCGAGGGGGGAGGGGGAGGGGGAGGGCGTTGGAATGACCATCCGTCTCAGAACAACACTGTGGCTTGGGATGGGGGACAGCCGGGCTATAACGCAGCGGTGAAAAATCTTGTTGTAGGTAAGTCAAGTAGGTGTTCATCAAAAAACCCAAACACGAAGCGAATATTATTATCGGCGACGACTACTACGCAGAGCGGGCCAAACGAGCGAGACGCGATCCTCGATCGTACGTACATACCCCGGGCTTTCACCCCGAGTCTGCAAGCGATGCGGATGTTGGTCAACCTAACCACGTACTTCAATGACCACCTCAACTGCATACATGATTGTCTCACCCAAGGCTGGCTGGGTGTGATGATCGACACCAAAAATGCAAGGCCGTAAGGCGGGGTCTGTCCAGATGCCGGTTGTTGATAGTTGGGCATAGCGGTGTCACCGTGATGTCCCTCCCGTCTTATCGGTCTTGTTGATAGATCTGGTTTTGGTGTGGGGGTCAGGAACACCATCTGTGCAACTCGATGCAACTAAACCTTCGTCCTAAGGTGGCAGGTATGGCTGTGGTTCTCGAGCGAGGCGTAAGATGAAAGATTCAGGAGTTAGCACTTAGCACTTTGAAAGGGGTCATAGTTTATAGTCAGTTCTGCTGACAGCTTCATATCTTGCGTAATCATTCTAAGCATCACATAACGGATGTTAAATAACCTGCTCAAAGACGACATTCTCTTCCAAACCCTAGCTCTCCCTTCATGCCCTCCGAAGCTGAAGTCAAGAGATGCTAACATCATAACTTTTGGTATATTGAGCCAGAAGCGAGTTTACTTGTACATGACCGGTTAGCTTTTAGCGCCTGCCAGCCCCTGAGACATAAGAGAAGCGTGAAACTTCGCAATGCATATAGCCATGACATCCATTCGGGGAGTATGTACGAGCTAAATTGCTAGTCATTATGGGCAACTTAAGGGGCCTCTGCCACCCCCCAAGCTCAGAGTTCCTAATTCCTTCGTTCCTTCAGAAACGATGCGTCCTCTTGTTGTTTGACCGGTAGATAGTCCATCCCACGTAACCACCGCCAAGGACCATCAAGACGAGCATAAGCTTGAAGAAGAAACCAAGCCAGCTACCGCCCTTCTTCTTCGGCGCTGACTTCCGTCCCTTGCCACCCGGCGTGGACTTACCAGCCGATGGCGTGCTGCTGATGTAGAGGTTCTTCGCATCGATGGAGATGATATCGTGGTTGTCGCTCAGCTCGCCCGTCTCGGCGCTGAATCCAAGGTAGGTCACAGAGGGTACTGCCGGCGGCTGATCCGTCTCGAAACACAAGGTCCACTCGTCTTCGGACTTGTACTGCAGCTCCATCTTCATGGATTTGTCTTGGAAGTAAGTCAGCCTGAACTTGGTGGGGACAGTCGCCGTTCGAAGACCCCGCGCAGAGCATCCCGCGAACTCGTTATCCTTGCCATCGTTGTTCTTGTCGTAGGGCGTCTTGCCGTCACCGACCATTGCCATGACATAAGGGAAGACGACGCCGGGCCGGTGGTTCTTGTAGGTGTCGAAGAAAATACCGAGACCCTCGAATTCGTCTGCATGCCCGAAGACCGGGCCAGGCTGTGCGCGCTCTTTCGTGAGCCACATAGCAAAGCCATCGCCGTACAGTTGGTTCTTTCCGTGTATCTTGAATTCGACGGTGATTTCCCAGTTCGTGGCCGTGAGGGGCACCCGAGAGAAGAGCCAGCCCATCTGAGAAGGGCGGTCGGACGTTAGGCGAACATACCTGTACAGTCAATGGGTCAGCTTGCGATCCGAGGGCCTAGGAGTGCTATCGATGACATACGAATCTGTCCGGATGATTGTGTCCCCCCCAAAGTCGTACCACCGACTCGAGACGTCTGAATCCAGGTATGGTTGTTTCAAGCTATGTGTTCGCAGCTAGAAGGCATGTCATGTTTAACAATCCGACTTTGACAAGATGAAGGGGAGGAGGGGACCTGTATGAGCTTACAGCAATGCTCCGGATGTTCTCGTTCTCATCGCGGCTAACCGCGCCTAAGGCCGTTGCAGCTAGCCATAGCGGCGACAAAACCTTAAGCCACCTCATTCTGTATCCAGCAGATTGGTTCGGCGATTGTCGCAAAGGAAGTCAAAGAGGAATAGCTGTAGGAGCTGTAGGACGCAATGCGAAGTGAAGACGACGGGACAGACGGCTGGACAGACGGCGGGACGAATACAGAGAAGGGAAGGAAAGGCCGGCTGGTCCTGTGTTGTGTGGTTGCGGCGCTAATGGCCTCTGCTACATGTGCATGTGTTGGTGATTGATCTTGTCGTCTGCTTGTGAGACCTTTCTAACCAGGAGCCACGGCTAAAGGACGATTTACTCGTGCGCTACACCTTCTGACTTCAAATGATAGCTGGCCTCTCCTCGTATGAGCTTTAGTTAGAAGTGATAGGTTAGTCTGCTTTTAGGTAGGTGGTGTCGTAGTCTAGCCTATTGGATGTCCAAAATCTGGCTTCACTTCCTAAATTGGATTGGACAACTTTGAATTCCCAGATATCCCTGCACGCACGAAGTGGAACGGACACACAGCCACAATAGCGAGAAATGTGGCGGTGTTTGACGCTCAAATGGATTGGATACCCCTATTCTCGAGCTTCAAGCTTCAGGCAGCGGATCAGAGGTTGCAGTCCTTTCATTGCGAGTTATGTCGTCCCTGGTTGATCTAAGTTTGCATGCAAAGAAATCTATTTCGGAAGAAATACTTAGATAAACTTCCTCAATTTCTCAAACCCAGTACTCTACTCCCTATTTCTATCATTATCATCCGAGCTCTTGGGTTTGCCGAACCTTGCGCAGCTCTGTGAACTCATGCAATTCAAGCTTGGTCAAGCGCTTGGCCTCCTTTACCTGCTCGGCTTGCTCAACGCGCGGAGCTAACGTCCCAGTTGAAGTTTTGATGATAGCCACACTAGAGCTAAAGGAACACGCAATACATACATTCATGTTCAGCGCAAGGCCTGTAGGAGCGCGTTTCGTGGCAAAATAATGCGGACTTGTATCGATGGACACCTCGAATATGCGATGAGCTGCTCGTGGGAAAAAGATAGTACGCCCTTCTCGTTCCTTTCTGGATCTCGCTATGAGATAAGTCAAGCTTGAATAGCAGCGGGGGGCCTCCCTATCCCGTTTCTAAAGAACCATGTTTGCATCGTTGTTGACCTGAAATCCGCAAGGTTGGTGTACAAGATCACAACTGAAAGAGGCGTTAGAGAGAATCGAAGTGATAACTACCTAGCGTATGGTTCTGATGTCGTAAACCGGGATAGGACATACGGTCGGGTTCACTGCGATTCTCCGTATGGGCCTGTGAGCAACGACATATTCACCCCCCATAGTCCGCTGCTGATGCACCCTTCCATCTTGAACTTGCGGCGTTAGGTCTCATGTTGGAATTTGACGATAGACTCATGAGACCAAGTGAAGTAGAGTCATTTTGCACGGGGTTTAGCCTTTCGGCTGTGATATAGACACTCATGGGGGGGTTGCAGATGACTTTGCCGCCGCAGATGCAACAATACTGGATTCTACGCGGTTTCGAGTATCATGAGGCTGTTTGAAGCAGTGATCCGGGGAGGTGCTAACCCATCCTGCTTAGATACAGAAACTCGCGCTAATGACGGATATCAGATAGCTTCATGAGTCTTCATCTGTATATTCTGAGCTGAGTGATGGCTGAGCTCCAACAAGTTGAAGTCAAAAACGAGGTGGGCTCTGATCTGCATGTAGACCAATCACCATATCAAACCCGCATCGTCATGATGTTTTGACAAGTCCAAAAGACCGGTTGCCTTGGGCAATGTAAACTTGGGGGGGTTGCCGGTATTCTACATGAAAGGCTTTGAATCTGGAGAAAAGAAGATAGGGGTGGGAAAAGTAATATAAGCAAGCAGAGAGAAAGAAGTCGATTTGCCCCTCTCTTTTGTCAAGGGTCAAGGTGGTGGGGGGTTCGGTTTCGACTTCAACTTGAAAGTTCCATTCAAGCCAACAACAAGGTGCCAAGTCGGGAGCTAAATGTGGCCCAGCACAGGCGTGACAGGCTGACAGGATCCATTCTTTCTGTTTCTGCGACGACACAGTGTGAACTCGGCCAATATTTACCTAGCTACGTCAGAGCCCATCGTTGGACTTGTCAGGGGGCTTGGGGGCTCGGGGCTCGGGGCTCCCTAACTCAAATAAACTCAAATTATGGCGGGCGATCCATCGCAACTGATCCTATAGGTAGGTACGTGTGTATGTAGTATCCTGCCACTGCCAACCGGCTATCCTTCCATTCAACTGTTCAGTCATTCCGCGCCTTCTTTCAGCAACAAACATCTACTTCCTGATTCATGCCTACCTCCTTGTGAATAGTTCCTAGGTAGTAGTTATCACTTATCATCATTTAATCACTTCTTTTCATGGCGCCGCTTCGGTAGATCGTCCAGCCATGATACTCCTATCGAGCAGTCAGTCGCCCGTGGCTTCTATAATCTTCGCCCTTATCGCGCTCCTCGTCATCTCCGTCGTCGTTCTCCTAATCTTGCGCCACTACCTGCCTTTGCGCACCACGCCGGCTTTCCTGTTGGTTCCTGTCTTCTTCGCCCTGTGGCTACCGGCGAGTATTGTACTCCTTGTTCCCATCGACCTCGCGACCAATGCCGGCACCGACGATGAGGCTGCGAAAGGGATATGGCTCCCTGACCGGATGCTGCTGGTGTCCTGGCGCATCACATACTGGTTGACCTTTGTCTTGACATGGTAGGTTTTCTCCCTTCTTTTTCGTCGCCGATATGCATTCGGGCTTTCTCTGATTCGAGGCTACCCCAGGTTCATTCTTCCCATCCTTGCCGAGTATTCCGATGCTGGCTATCGCGAACCCAAGGATCGGGTCCTATATTCCTTACGATCGAATGCCCAATATCATGCGATCGTGTTTGGCACCGGCATCATAGGAACCATATACTTTTTCATATCCTATGGACCGTCCTTCACAGCCTTCAAGGGGCTGGTTATGGCGCTCGCCTACTGCTGGGGTCTGATTTTGGCCATTTACCTGATGGGTCACGGCTTGGTTGCGATCCCTCGGGGTTTGGTCAGGAACGCGAGCGCCAGCTGGCGGCTTCGTCGGGTGCAGACGAACGCGCCAAAGCTATATGAAAAGATGGAGGATGCACTGCTTAGTCTGGAGGAGCTGGAAGTCCAGGTGTCGGAATTGAATAGGCGCAAAGTCGGAAGCGCCCGGGATTTCCAGGACTGGATCGAGGAACTATCGGACATGTGCAACCTCCCGGAATCCCGGCCAAGGCCGCAGGCGGCTTCTAGAGCGGGGACGGATAGCCGCATCATACCCACCGTCATCACCGCGAAATACCTGGCAGACCTCACTAGACGTCTGGTTCGCGCCCGCCATGCAAGATCAAGATACGTCGATGCATGGAACCATCTACTTCGCGAGGCATCAGAGACGCAGGCAGTTCTCGATGCGAAAGCGTCAAAGCGACTGGACTTCGGCGCGGCATCCCCGAGCTCTTCATTGTGGGAGAAGATCACTGTTCTGAGCCCTTACTCGCGTTATCTCCTTTACTGTCGCGTTCTTCCGTACTTCCGAATTTTCTTCGGCGGTTTCTTAGCGCTGGCCTCAGTATGCATCATCTGGTCCGAGTTAGTGAAGGCGGCACTGCCATCGTTATCTGTAATACCATATACCGTTGTTCACCATTGGACGAGTGACAGCGAGAAAGTTGGATTTGCCGGTCAGACCATCGGTGCTTTCTGGATTCTATACATGTGCGCAGCGGCTTTACATTCGGTCACGGAAGTCAAAGTGTGGCGTGGCCGCGCTCTTGTCTATCGGAACACTGCCCACGAGTCGGCCTTTTGGTATGCAGGTCAGGTCGCCCGACTGACTGTACCGCTATCTTACAACTTTGTAACCTTCCTATCGCAAGATATCTACAAGAAAACCACCTTCTACGACATTCTCGGCCGGTATGTCGACCTCACGCCTCTTGGTAAATGGTTCGACTACCTCTTCCCAATCTTCGTGCTGGTCCCGGTGTGCGCCACGCTCTTCGGGCTGTACGGCAAAGTCAAGAGACTCTTCGGGTTCGCCGATCTCATTGACGACAACGAAGACGATCAACCCAGCTACGGCAGTGGCTCTTGGCGCGAGGGACGCGATCTCATCGAGCGGGAACTCAACGGCACGTCGCTGTCCAGAAGGCTAGACGAGGCTGCGTCGCGGGTGGGTGGACTCGATAGCCCCCGATCACGTGCCGCCCCTATTCTTTCCGTGCCGGCTGCCCGATCCGAGAGTCCCCGGACGCCGTTCGCCACATCACCCTCGTACCGAGATTCTCGGCCAAGCGGCAATGCGGGTCGATCATCACGCTCTGCCGTACCCGAACCCGAAGAGGATGACAACTTCTTCACTAGTTTAGGCCACCGGTTCAAGAACACCATCGATACTATCGATACGCCCAAATGGATCCAGGATATCGGAGACGGCTTCAAGAAGCCGACGTGGATGGGCGGCGGTGACGAGGCTGGTGGAAGCAGGGGTGGCGGTAGCGGTAGTGGTGGCGCTGCTCGACCATCGCAAAACAGAACTGATTCCGACATACGGAGATGGTTCGGTGGTGGAGAAGGAAGGATAAGACTGTAATTATATTTAGAGTAAAGGAACTACCGACCTACAATTAACTAATGCATGATACTCCCTGCCTCACGGGACTCGATGTTGTTTTGGACCATACGAACTAATCTAGGTAGGAAAGAGCAATGTTAAGTACTATATATAGGAGGAAGCAGCAGGCTATGCTTCCAGGTAGCTACTTTCGCCCCGTGTCGCTGGAAGACATAGGGGACTCAACACTTATGAAGATATCCAGAACATCTCTCCAGTAAAGTAGCCTTAATACACAGATTCAACAGGCAAGCTATCTTCAGCCTACCTCCCTGACTTCGGTATCGGCATATATATCCCAGGAATACCAGTCAGCTGTACATCTTTACTCTTCTTACCACCCTTCTTATTTATCTCCATCCATATCAGATCTATCACGAGATCCTATAAGCACGCGCCACTATGGCCGGGATCACCGTAGTAGATGGCCTTTTCTCGCCACCATTCTTACCAGCACAACCATCACGGGTGGAACGGCGACCTCGAACTCAGCCCCCTCGCCCCGAGCGAGACTACGATATCCCCTGCCCGATCTGCCACCGCGTCTACGAGCACCAGCACCTGAAAGTGCACCTGCGCGAAGTGCACACGGGGGCGGAGGAGCCGTGGCCCGGCTACCAAAACGACGTCCACCGCCAGGACCAGTACCAGTACCAATACCAGGACCAGGACCAGGACCACCACCAGTACCAGAACCATTACCAGAACCAGAACCAGCAAAACAACCCGAACCCGCGCGACCTCCCGCCCCCGCTCCTGCTCCCGCCCTGCCCCCGCGAGCACGACGCACCCCTAGCCCGCTCGGGGTGCTTCTCGCCGGCGCCGGCGCCCGCATCTGCCGCGTGCCGGCCCTGGGGCAACAAGAGCCAGGATGGGTATTCTTTCCGTGAAGACGGGATCGGGCGGGAACCGGTCTCTTCCCCCGCCTTCGCCTCGGCCGTTACATCGAGCCAGCCTATGCCGCCGTTTCTTCCGCCTACCCGCCAAGAGGCGTCTTCGCCTCCGATGCTTTCGCCCGCTTCGCACGCCGCCCTCTCCGCTGTGTTATTAGAGAGGTACGTGGTGCGGCAGCCTCCAGCCAGCCAGCCCGGATCACTCGCTGCGGGTTCTGCGAGCTCTTCTCCTGATGAGCCACGGTCACCGGAAAGCAACATATGGATGGAAAGGGAGTCAGTGTCGTCCTCGTCCGACAGCCTGTTCCAGAAGCCGGCGCAGACCACTCGTGTGCAGCATGTGGATTCCCTGGGTGCTGATTTGCCTATCAGTCAGACCATTACAGCATATGGGGACTCGACACAGTCTGCACTCTCCCTGAATAAGTTGATGACATCCTCTTCCAACGGACCGGGGCAGTCTCCTCCCAGCCAGGCTGTGGCAGCTTCTTCCAGGATCGAGGAGCCATCTTCTGTTTCTAGACAACCAGTGGCATCTCTCTCACCGGATCAGATACTAGTATCTGCTATTCATAAAAATGGAAAAGGGGAAGAGCCAGTGCAACTCGATTCATCTAGTCGGCCGACCAGAGTTTTACCCTTCTCTTCCCCTGGTCAAGAAGGACTGTCGTCACCTCCTCCCAGGAGTCCTAAGCCATACATATATCCCATTCACCCGGTGACACAGGCTTCCATATCCACTCCCCTCGAGCCCTCATCACTGTCCGCAGAGTCGGGGATAGTTACAACCTCTCAATCAAGTAAACCAGTGCAGTCATCTTCTGTCCCAAGCCAGCCGGTCCCAGTACCTATTCCTGAGTTCGATATGCTTCATGAACTGTCGCAGAGACTCGATGCGCCATTTCCTGGGCCATACCTCGCCCCTCTTAGTCCGCCATTGGCATCTAATAGCCAGTCGATGGATATGTCACTAGACTAGGTTTCCTGGGACTATCCAGTGCCGTATTATTGTTTTCCAACCGAGCCAACGCCGCCATTGTCCTCTCATTTCGACATAGCGAAGCAGCAGCCGTCTTCTCCTTTCGAACACCTACCTGGCCAACGGACACCATCACCACCATCCCCAGAGTCGCTACTAGGGCCTCTGTCTCAAATTAACCAAGCAGAACCACTTAATGAGCTTTCTGGCTGGTCTCCGGTCCCGCCATCTGATCCGGCTCCCGAACAGTTGGAAGACAATGACTTGAACTTTCTCTCCTCTTCAAGCCAGGCAAGGTGGTCCTCCAGGTTCTCGAATCAGCCGCCGCCGCCGCCCCTCTCTCATGTCGGCCTCGCGCAAGGGCTCGACGGTACGTGTGATCAGCCACTTCCACCATAGCATGAGCGAATGATTGCAGATGCGGAACAGAGACAGGTGATGGACGAGAGAGACGGAGAGAGAGACGGAGAGAGAGACGGAGAGAGAGACGGAGAGAGAGACGGAGAGAGAGACGGGGAGAGAGACGGGGAGAGAGACGGAGGGGGCCAGGATGAGAGGAGCGGACCGGTGATATACATAGATGAACAGGGGGAGAGGCGTGTCGAGGGAGACCCCTATGCGGATACGTATCCCTGGTCTGCGGTGCAAAGCCATACCCGTATCACTGAAGTGGGTGGTAGTAGTAGCAGCAGCAGTGGTCCAGACAGAGACCCAGGGCCATCAGGGGCACAGAATAACAGGGACAACAGCCCGACCTCGAGCCCTGACCTCAGCCGCCTCTTTGCGGCCGTGGAAGAGGACCATGTCAACGTGCCGGAGATACTAAGGAGGTGCGAGGAGAAACATGACTAGGGACATGAGGATCATAAGGGCCCTGGCCCTGGCCCAGTCCTTTCCTCGCAGCAGAAAGGGCTATCCCGGTACCACGCACAGCAGATGAAGTGGACGAGGAAGGTCTTAGAAGCGGCAGACGGAACATTTGAAATACGAGACGAGTTGGCACGGGCCCATGCAAGACGAATTCGACGTCATATACAATCAGGTCGGAAGCGGGGTGGTTTCGGTTCCGGGTTTCAGTGGTGCTGGGAGTATAGGAGGATGTAGGAGGCTGATGGATTACAGTCAGGGGTAAGGAGTAGGTAGACACTGATCAGAGTAGTTAGCAGGTTTGCTTACTGAATGCTATCAAGCGGCGTTATGGACCTGGCGTCAGCAAGAGAAGGGGATGCAGAAGCGGCTATGCAATTACAATGCTTCGTACGTATCAGAAGCCAAAAGTTGAGGACCAAGTTCATATGACGGACGTGATAATAGATTTCTTCATCTGATACCTAGTTATTTAATCACCATCATTCGATCCCACAGACCGTAGCATAGGTAGTAGACAACCACGACTTTGTTATCCCTCCCAATTACCTCCCACTAACTATGTTTCTACATATTGGCTAGTAGTTGCTATCGTCCCCGTAGCCCCCCGAGCCAGCGCCCTCGCGCTTCTCGCGGCCCCGCTCCTGCAGCTTGTCGCTGTGCAGCGCCCCGCCCACCTTCTCGGCGATCTTGCCGAGCGTGCTGTCGTCGTTGTTGTCGTTGTCTCCTCCGCGGCGGCTGCTGGAATGGCCGCTGGAACCGTACGAGTCGTTGTCCCCCCCTCTCCCGGACGATCCGTACGAGTTGCTGTTGTCGTCGTCATCGCGACGGCTGGACCCGTAAGCTCCTCCTCCTGAGCTGGGCTTGCTAGATCCGTAGGAGTTGCTGTTGTCGTTGCCGTAGCTGTTACTGTTGCTGTTGCTGCTACCGAAGGTCTCGCCGCGGTCACCAGAGGACCCGCCGAAGCCCCCGCCGCCGGTGCGGCTGGAGCCGTACGAGTCGTCATTGTCCCTCCTGCTGCCGCCGCTGGATCCGTACGAGTCGTTGTTGCTTCCGAAGCCGGAGCTGCTGTTGTTGTTGTTGTCCGAAGAGCCATATGAGTTCTTAGATGACCCGTACGAGTCTTCGTTGTCGCGGCGGCTGGATCCGTAGGAGTCGTTGCCGCCGCCGCCACTCAAGCCGCTAGACCCGTAGGAGTTGTCGTTGTCTCGACGGCCGCTGCCGGTGCCGGAGCCCTGTTGTGGGTGTTAGTCTGGTGTTTGTGTGTAATGGGTGTACGCCATGTGGTATATATTTATATATAGGTAGATGGGAGCATAGTTGGTGTAGATATGCCTGCTTGCAACATACGTAGCTATCTTCACCGCGGCCGTAGCTCGACTATGAGGTCTCAGTCAGTTGGGTGTCACATGATGGGTTATTCGAGCTTCGAAAAGGGGCTAGGACTTACAGTGTTGTTGTTGTCGTCGTTGTAAGACATGGTGTTTGTGATATGGGCACTACTTTACGAAGTGTGGTATGATGATGATGATGATGGTTATATGTTGGATCTTGGGAGAATTTGTCTGCTTATGTTCTGAAGTCTAGTTATTGTGTCGGTGTGTAAAGAGAATGGAGGAAGAAAGAGGCAACAAAGGAGACAGCTATGACAGCAGACAGCTCCAGCTTTGTATCAACGACGAACTCTTGGAGCGGGCCGACTCCGTCATTCTTAGACTACTTTGCTCATAAGTGCCTCACTGCCTACTTACCCATGTACTGTACCTGACTAGCCAACTCCGTCCAGTTACTCCCTCCGCCTTCCCCCACGTTGCCCGAGGACAAAAGCCTGCTGGCGGTGGCGGAGAGGGGAGCGGAGGGAGGGCGGCTTTCCAGGGCAGGACAACAAAGATGGATCTGCATAGCGAACGTCACCGCAAGCCACAGACCGATCTATTGCGTGAGCTTGGCTAGATCGGGACGAATAGAGCATGCTTTCAGCTCGTGTACTATGTAGCGTTACGGTCTACACGGCCGCAAGGCGTGCTTTTTGCATTACCTGATTTATACTCCCCTTACAGGGACAGAGCCCACCTAGGTAGCTTCAGCTCCCTTGTATTGCATGAGGTGTAGCTAGTGTAGCTACCGGCCTTTCCTAGTTATGTGATGGCTCATCACCTCATAACTTCCCAACCATATGCATAAATAGAGCGAGGTGAGAGCCGTCTCGCGTGATTATTGGTGATGCTTGGAGAGCTAAGCAGGCATACATGGTGTCTCGCCTGGACTGCAGGGAGAAGGTATATGCACTGCACCCTGCCTATAGATAGACAGCAGCACAGCAGGTCGTCACAGACGGATCGCAAGACACTACGGAGATCTACGATATAGGTTGCATGCGGCGTACATACATGAGCCCACTACGAGACCTTGTCGTCATACCCGGGTGCCGAGGTTAGACAGAAGCTTGATGTGAGGAAAGGTTGTTGTTCCTAGCTTGTCTACCTCTATAGTACGTAGGTGGTTTCCCGTTTCTAGTCTCCAGTTCCAGTTCCAGTTCCAGTTCCAGTTCCAGTTGCCAAGATGTCATCGTACATATTTCTTACTGGCTATAGGCACCTGTACGGTAGCCAACCAAGTGCTGGGGATCCACCCGTACCTAGATCTAGATCAGCCTCTATAGAATCTTGGGGTATCGATAGTCCCAACGAGGTGGTAGCTCGTGTTTTAGTTCCAGCACATCATCCATTTCATCACCGGTGGAGCAGGTTTCCGTGGCACTATTGCTTGTTTTGACCTGCACTGCCTACCTGCTTTGGACACTAATGGCCAACTACCGGCTGGAATGGGTATCCTTCGAGCTACATGCCTACCAGTAATGAGTGCGTGAGTGCGTAAGGGCACAATACTCAATGCCAGAGCTTATGCAGCGTCGTCGTCTTCTATTTCCTCTATCCCTTTTGGCTGTGATGAGTTCACGCATAGGTTCCTACCTGCTTACCTATTTTCCGGCGGTGAAGGAGAAGAAGAAGGAGCTGGATGGCTGTTGTACAACAGCACCAACTTACCACTAGACGACCTCCTTTCTATGTAGGTGTGTAGTACCTTGTAGGTAGGGTAAGATCGGAACTATACATATAGCGATGTTCCCCTAGATTTTCAGATCGTGGATGGACACACGGTGGTGGGTTTTCCACTTGCGCATACTTTGTCAGGATCTGTGTTTACTCAAGTAGTAACAATGCACTTCGGGTCTGATGGACCAGCGAATGCATACATGCATATACGTAACTGTAGGTACCTAGGTATCTCTCATGTTCCGTCCCTCTTCGTGGCGTAGAACTTGGAGGGGCACGGTTTGGAGAACTACCCCGCTTACGTCAAAAGCACGAGCCTAGGTACTACCTAACCATGAGACTAGACGGAGGGGGTTAAGATAGGGGGTCATTAGGGGCTGGGAGGTCGGGGGTTCAGGGGGGGTCAGGGGGGTGAGTGAATATGTCACTCGGATACTCCACAACGTAGAGCGCGCATTTGTACTTTGTAAATTTCAGGTTTGATCCCCCATTCATAAGCCGGGAACTGAAGACACACATGTCTGCCACGTAATGAAGAATGAAGGTGAGTAGCTTTTGATCGTAGTTGTAGCGCCAGTTGACTTGCAAATCGGGTCTCCGATCTTCCCGAAGGTTTGCCAAGAAATGTTGTTCAGGGGCCTGTAATGTAGGTAGGTACGTGATTACCTCGTGCAGGCCCTGTTTCTAGTAAACAATAGAACTCCAAGGCGTGCAAAGACTGCGGGATTTCTTCATCATGGGATTTGGGGGTGTATTCTTCCTTTACTATGTATGTAAGTATGTATGATTGCCGGATATTAATCATCTCCCCGACGCGCTCCTCATAAACTTGAGATGTCGAGGTCGTTCAGCCTTATTGCCAAACAATGCTCAAACTCCTGGTCCGGTCCCCTGCCTTCATCTCTTTATTATACAATAGTCTCATGAGTAGATAGGTTCGGTTCGTGTCGGAGAGCGACATTTGGGGGCGGGCAATGATGCTGCCCCCGGCGCCGCTCCAAACGACACACGCGCACTGACTGATCTATATGGGTATCAACGTGTATGTGCAATGCTTCAGGGTCGAAAATGCAATGCCCCTCCTCCCTCCTCTCGGCTTCCGAGTTGATGATGGCCAGGCGTTTAGCGACACGATCTTTGTGCCCAACGCATTATTCTGAAATCCTCGGTTGTTTGGTTTGAACATCGGTTTCTCCACACCGTTTATCATCCCGATAAAGTCGCTTCGACTCCGCTGGCACGGACGACACCGTTCTTACCCGAGGCAGGCATGGCGATAGGTCTGTGTTGCGCCTCTTGTGTCAATGCGACATATTCCTTCAGGAACAGCTCTCGGGTGCTGCGCGTCAGCTCGTCGACGTCTTCGGTCTTCAGTCCCGTAGTGGGGATAGGATCGAGAACTATGATCGGATGGCATTAGCGCTACTACTCCTAATTTCACGTTTTCATTTCGAGGTAGAACCTTACCCTTGACGGGGATCTTGCCAGACCTGAATATTAAGTTCTTCAAGTAGAGGACGTGGGAGTAATTTGCCACGACCACGGGGATGATGGGAACGCCGGCCTGGACAGCGAGGTGGAAGGCGCCCTTCTTGAAGGGGAGAAGCTCAGGTTCCTTGGCGTAGGTACGCGTCCCTTCAGGGAACATAAAGACACTCTGCTTGCGCTTCGTCATCTGCGCGGCCGCACCGGCCATTACCTGTCTCGCATCCTTGGTGTTCTTCCTGTCGATGAAGACGGTGCCGCTCAGGGACATGAACTGGCCGAGGAAGGGCACATTCTTCAGCGATTTCTTGGCGGTCACGCTGCAGTACTTGGGGAACATGCACCCCAGCATGAGCACGTCCAGCTCGGTCTGGTGGTTTCCGATGATCACGGCGGGCCGGGTCGTGTCCAGGATCCCCTTGGGGTCGATCACCTCGAACGTGATGCCGGTAGTCTTCCCCATTATGTATTTGAATGCGCGGGCCGTTGCCCATTGCGCGATCTGCTCTCGGCCGACTGCTCGGAGGACGATGGAAGCCACGATTCCGTATATGGCGCATATCACGAGGGAGATGTAGGCGGCAAGGGATCGGGCTACGAAGCCGGCCTTGGTCGAGATCGGCGTGAGTGCGTAGAAGAAGAGGACGAGGCCGGTATAACCCACGATGAAGTAGGCGAGGTATAGAAAGAACGCCATGGTGGCTAGTGGTATCGGGGCGGTTTATATATACACCTGGGCAGAATGGTGTTGTTTCGGATCAAAGCGACTATATAGCGTCCCTATTACGGTTGTGAGTGACTCGAATAATACTCGGCTGCGGCTCTGGTATGAAGAACTGAGCTTCGGCTGCCGGACATGAATATGTTAAATCGCTAACTCGACCGGGAGCTACCAACCCGGAGACATAGAACCAGCGCGCACAAAGAACAGTACAGGCGCTTCTCGACTAATCCGTCCTCAAAAGCTCCGTCCCCGGTAGTCAGAACTCTGAGGCCTGGTATTTTTTATTCCAATGGCGGATTAGTAGAGAGTACAATGGTTTGGTAGAGGTTTGAACCGAGTAATAAGAGGTGGTTTCTCCCAAGTTCTATCACACCGACTACGGTGGGTTCGATATTTCTTATGTCAGTCTTTTTTGTTGAGGGGCACTTTTTTAGGCTCAAAGCCAGGCCAGCAGGCCGGCCAGCCAGCCACAACCTGTTGCCGATTCATTAGTGCACCGCTGCACCCCAGGGCTGTATTGTACCGCTGCACTTCCCTCATGGCACTGCAGAGTGTTATATTTCAGCATGTGACCCCACCAAAAACCCCTGACCACAACGTTGACCTGCCGCCTGCAAACCCCAAATGCTACCCAACTTTGCATTAACCTTCTCTTCCTTCTGGCCCCATGGGCTTAATTATCGCCACATGACTGCTTTTGGAATCGCAAATCCGGGGTCGTCGACTTTCCTATTCCATCTAGAACTAACTACGTAGTACATTATTGTCGTTTTCTCTCCAGGGGGGTTTCTATGCATGTCGATGATGTTTACCATGTTTTGCACACTTTACCCGGATCAGAGTCATGCTTCTCCCAAGCCTTTCAGATGCATACTCGTGTGCCTCGGCTCGTCTCTCTGGTGCTCTGAATTGGGGTAAAGCGCACTCACTTCCCCGGTGACACCTCCCCTGCGAGGAGTCCCGGCTCTATGGCACTTATCGTAGCGACACTGGTGCTGCTGTTCGGGGCATGCTCACAACTTCCCCAAAGGGACACGTATTCATTATCACGGTGTTAGAAGAGCTGCCGTCACCAAACGACTTCAAAACCCGGGCGCTTTCGATATGTTGGCTAGTTGAGCAGTCTAGAATATGAGCGCTCGCCTGTCCATATATAAATTACGTTTCATCTACATAGTAATCCGCCCCAGCATCCCGAGCGATCCGACTGAGAGCGCAAGCCAACTCTGCTTATGCACGCGTTTGAGATTTGAGACCTTACTGAATACCGAAGTATCACCCCTGGCTTCAACCGAGTCATTATAATCACGCTACCTCATATCCCGAATCTATCTAGGGATGGCCGTTGTTGGAGGCTTGGAACTGAATACGTTTTGCAGAACCGCGACCATAATGTAGGCAGTCGACCTCCGTTGCAAAGGGATACCTCAGCTACAAGAGAGTATTTGCATGGCCGTCTCAACAGAATACTACTTTTCTGCACAGCTCCGATCGTGCTACAGATATATATCATCTGCTCTACCGTCCACTGCCGTCAAGCGGTACCGACGGCCGCACCCCCGACACCGCAACACCGGACGCTTGACATTTGGAAAAATTGCGGCCTACTCGGAAGCTACGCCCGTAAAAGTCAAGCGCAATAAGGCCAGCCAATCATGGCACATGCAATTACTGGAAAAGAACGGTCGGAATCTCATTCGATTGTTCGATGGCGCAGGGTGCTGTTGGGACTAACTCGTCTTGAGTCCTCTATGTGGGGGAGGCCAATTGGATATGCGGGAACCGTACGATCCGAGACAAAAACTGCATGCCACAATACGCGGAAACTCCCTGGGCAGACGTTCCAGAATCGTTAGCATCATAGCCTTCCGAGCTGGTTTGTGTACCATATACAGTGCTTCGTACAGTCAGCCCATAAAACAAAGGGTTCGCCCAGGTGAGTTATACGAGTTATAGTATTCTTGGTACTGTACTCGGTACTTCAGTATGGCATGGAGTAGCCTCATGTAGATAATACATACATACATGCATGTATGTACGTATGTAGGTATGTAGTCTAGTAGTCTATGTGTTCAAATCCCGGTGTGGATGAAAGGCGAGCGAGCACTCTCCATGGCTGGCCTGGCGCTCAAGGAAGTTCGGCGTTGAACTGTTCCCCACCCACCGGCTGAGCCCTCAAAAGTTGCGGCGCCGCCGCCCTGTGACTTGTAAACTTTCTTTCGTCCTATTTCCTGTTCTGCTATGATAGCCGGTTAACCTTTCCAATTGACTCCGTGCAAGTGAAATCGATCGTCGCTCCAACCACCAGCATCATAGCTGTAGATTTTCTTTTGCTCACCCCCCTGACCATGGACGCCGTCCTTCGTCAGTCCAAGGCCATGTGCCCTTTCCTCAAGGCCGCCACTCCTGCTACCCTGCGTGCTCTGTCGACTTCGACTCGCCCCCAGGCCTCTCCGTGTGGTGGGACTCTGTCCAAGCTACAGCTGCTTGGCCAGCGATGCCCCGTCATGGGAAAAGCCCTTGCGATCCAGTCTTGCCAGTCTGCCCGCGTTGGTAAGGCTGGGATGGCCGGGACAGCGACTGCGGCCGGAATGCGCCACTACTCGGGGCAATCGAAGGGAGTCGGCAAGGCCAAGATCCATACGAGCCGTCAACGCGAGGCCCGGCCTGTCGATAGCCCTGTTCTGAGCGGTAAGCATTGAAGGGGTGAAAGGGATGAGTAAGCCTATGCATTGTATGCTGACGAGCAAACCGCAGCCCAGCTTCCGCCGCCGACAATGCCGATCGATCGCACGACCGCGGCACAGACCTCGAGTGTTAAATACTCGGGCGCAAACGGGAAATTCAACTACGATGGCTTCTACCAGGGAGAACTTGACAAGAAGCACAAAGACAAATCCTATCGCTATTTCAACAACATCAATCGCTTGGCTAAGGAATTCCCCCGGGCCCATGGTGCGAACAGGGAGGAGCGTGTGACGGTGTGGTGCGCCAACGATTACCTCGGAATGGGAAAAAATGAAAAGGTGCTCCAACAGATGCACGAGACGTTGGACGAGTACGGTGCCGGTGCCGGTGGGACGAGGAATATATCAGGCCACAATAGACATGCAGTTGAGCTGGAGGCGACTCTCGCGGACCTGCACGCCAAAGAGGCCGCGTTAGTGTTCAGCTCGTGCTACGTCGCTAACGATGCGACATTGGCGACGCTGGGGAGTAAATTGCCCGATTGCGTCATTCTCTCCGACAGCTTGAACCACGCTTCGATGATCCAGGGCATCCGACATTCGGGAACGAAGAAGGTCGTGTTCAAACACAATGACCTGAAGGATCTTGAGGACAAACTAGCCGCTTTGCCTTTACACGTGCCAAAAATTATTGCATTCGAGTCCGTGTATAGCATGTGCGGCTCAATTGGTCCCATCGAGGCTATATGTGATCTTGCCGATAAGTACGGGGCGATTACCTTCCTCGATGAAGTCCATGCTGTTGGTATGTACGGTCCCCGGGGTGCCGGTGTCGCTGAGCACTTGGATTTTGAGGCCCATCAACAGGGTAGGCCGAAGGGGACTATCATGGACCGTGTCGATATCATTACGGGCACGTTAGGCAAAGCTTACGGATGTGTTGGTGGGTACATCGCCGGAAGCGCAAAATTCGTCGATACGATCAGATCACTCGCACCTGGCTTCATCTTCACAACGTCTCTCCCCCCAGCAACTATGGCGGGTGCAAGGGCGGCCATCGAATATCAGGCGAACTACAACGGGGACAGGAGACTGCAGCAGCTCCATACGCGCGCCGTGAAGGAGGCGCTAGATGCTAAGGATATCCCGGTGATCCCGAACCCGTCCCATATCGTTCCGATCCTGGTCGGAAACGCGGAACTTGCGAAGCAAGCTTCCGATATGCTGCTCAACGATTACCAAATCTACGTGCAGTCGATCAACTACCCGACCGTGCCCGTCGGGCAAGAGCGTCTGAGGGTCACACCCACGCCCGGCCACACCAAGGAGTACCGCGACCAGCTCGTCGAGGCCTTGGATGAGATATGGGGCAAGCTGGGAATCAAGCGCACTTCCGAATGGGCGGCCGAGGGCGGGTTTATCGGCGTAGGCGTGCCCAGCAGCAGTGCGGAACAGCCGCTGTGGACCGAAGAGCAGTTGGGCATCGATCATCAAGTCGCCAGGGAAATCAAGGCCTCGAAGCCCGCTAACGGCTTCGTGGAGGCCCTCCTCGAACGCGAAAATAATAGTCAGAACGCGGCTAGCAGGTCCGTGAGCGCCTCTGCCTAAGACCGTTTCCTATCTTTCTGGGCGGTTTTTTCTTTTACGAAAGGAGAAAGGGGGGCTCATCGGACCTGTAACCACGTTCTTTCGAGCGAAGCGTGGTAGGAACTTGCGACACATCATGATTCGATTCTTCAATACTGTGTGACCCAGCAGGGCAATGCTCCCCCTTCCTGAGGGTAGTACTGCTGTGGCAACCCAGAAATTTAAAGTTATATATCAAAGGCTAGCTAGGTAGCTTGCTCTTAAAGAGTTGAGTCACTATGCAGCCAGCGAAATAGTTAGCAAATGCAATGCACAATCAGCACCATCCCTTGGCTGGATGGAAATATGCTCATTGACAGCCAACTAACCTCGCTTGCCTGCTTCGATGCTACTCTTTGTGATAGTACCGTTTTCCGTGATTCCGCTTGCTGGGAAGTAATTGTGATGCTTTGCTACTTGGTCCTTATGGTATACTTATGACGTATCTGTATAGCTGTTTTGTTACATGGCTACTTAGTTAGGCTGTTAAGTCATCAACGTCAGGCATTTGATGTGTGCACTAAAACAAAACAACGCTAAGTTATGTACGTACTGATATTTTACCCCTATTCCCTCCATCCATCCTTCATGGTGTCATTTCCATGGTTATTACCAAGAATGACAAACATTGCCTTCTTTTCAACCTAACAGATCATAATTCTCTGGTCATAATGTGACAAGAGGGCATTGGTTTGAACGTACATTTCAAAATCATACTACTATTTTTCATTTGCGCTTAAGGAGCATCGTAATCTGTTTTCTCCTGCAGCCGCTCATGGAATTGGTGGTAATTTACATGCAGTAAATCAAGGCACATATCTCTCTTCATACGATTTCCGCATTGTCAGTCGTGAACTATATGTTTGCTGTATTGGGCGGAGGTACAATCAAACGCATCCTTTATGCTGCAGCCAACAGGCTTTGCTGGCTACATTCCCCGTGTGAAGTATGATAACTGAGGATCCGGAAGGGTTTCCCTAGGTGGAAAATAACTGCTTTGAACCAAAACAGGCTGCAGCAGGCACCAAGAAGGAAAGAGGTTGCTGTTGCAGTATTGTGCCAGCTACTTACTTATCCGCCAAGCCACCCATGCTCTTGCCGGCTGCCCAGACAAAAGACCAGACGGAATCTACAAGTCAGCCGACCTGCACATCATCAAGGTAGAGAGACCGTACCACTGTCGCTGTGTGGTCAAATGATGTTAGCATACAGAAGCCGAGATTCCTAGACTGTATAGTATCTTGTAACGAGATACGCTTCTTCTGAATGGCCTCCACGTTCACCATGACAAAGCACAGCAATGCAGACTGGGTGTATTACCAGGTAATAATTTCTCCAGCGTCATTCCCACATCTTTGTCCAACTATAGCAGGTATTCTCAACCATTAAATTCTCACCTGGGGTCATTTACGCCCCTATTAAATTCCAGATGCTGTGAATTATTATCCCATGGACCTTTATCACCTGCGGGAGACCTATACCATTGTAGCAATGTATTCCTGCCAGTGACTAACGTAAGGAGCACTGCCTGTATATATAGTGGGTGCACTAATTAACCAGGGAGAAGGTCCGGACCTGCCCTGGGTGCTAGTCTAAGGCCTCTGAACGAACACCATGGGATGGGTAGTGAATCCTTGATCCAGTGGCTCACTGGGGCCTGCCCAAGCATCCACATACGTACGTACGTGTATTATCAGGTGAACTACAGCAGTGGCTAGCCAGGAACTGGGAAGGCATGGATGGCAAGAGTGCCTCCATGTGCCTGCGTATATTCCCTCTCCATGTAGACATTATTTCTCTCCAGCTGGAGCTTCTGCCTAATATCTAATATTGCTTGATGTAAAAATAACCCGGTCCTCCCTCTACCAGGTCCAGTCATGAATGCTAAGCAATGACCTATGTCCTTCTGTACCCACGGAAGCTGGTGGGGGAAGGCAGTAGGCAGGTTATTGGTCTAGCCATTAGCATGGCACCCTACTGGCCGGCTACCTGGGGAGGTAGTCCCAGGGAGGTAGTGGACTGTTCATGCCTCAGATGCTAACTATGTACTGACGTATGTCCAACTTTGACTTGGACATGTTTTCTGATCTACATAATCATGGGCTCATGGTGCTCATTATGTGATCATCTTCGATCATTAGTTTCCGGGAAGGTTTTGCTTGTATTTGAAGGGTATTGGCATGCTGTCGAACTTGCCAGTACCACTAGCCACCTGTGTATCCCCTGGGGCCTTCCGTCTCTTGCCCTAGTATATTAAACAGGGCCCCAGTGTGCTGCTAGCAGCTGGACCGGTGCCCAGTAGACAAACACCTGGGTAGAACCTTGTTCTTGGGGTATACATCTCCGAAATTGGTATTTGGGCAATAGCAACTGCCATCCTGTATTGCCTAGATTTTATGACTTGTACCTTATGAGGATAGCAGCCTTATACGTAGGTACGCAGGCCAGAGTCAAGGCAGTGTCCTCCAGTTGGTGCACTTTATTTTATAATTACAAATCCAATACGGAGTTACCTACTACCCAGAGTTACTCTACCCCTAAGCAGGTTCCGGATCGTTCTGTCTACTACATATAGGCGGAGCACGCGGAGCACGCGGAGCAAACGGAGTAAGCGAAGTCGCTATACTTATTATACAGGGTGTTTATGCTTACCACACAAGGTCGCTCTACATAACGCACGTAGTCTGACTACTGGCTCGGCAGAGCCGTACTTTCTGCCTAAACGTACGTATGTTTTCTCCTACCACTCTACTCCCATGAATTCACACTGGGGCAGTTGCCTATGTAGGTACGTAGGCAGGAGCTTAGTCGTGTATTATGCTGTACTGCAATTAGGGGAAGCCACATGGAAGTCTGGTCATCATGGGCAGAGCCCTGGTAGCCTAGGAAGAAACTGTGCTTAGGTAGGTAAGTTGTGCTGTGCCAGGAGCAGTAGGTACAAGAGTACCTACCCCCTATACTAAGCGACTATAAATCGGCATATATAGACATCAGGGTTGGCTTCATATCAAGACGGAAGAGGGCGGAATAACAAAACAGGCCAAAGAACACCTTGTTGGACGCATCTATCCTTGGAAGGTTCACGTAAAACACCCCTACCTTCTGTTGGGAATTTCCTATCAGCTTTTCTTCTTTCTTCTCCGTGAAAATTCTTTCCCGTGCCTTCCACACAACATCCTTTACCCGCAACCACCTACTGTGCTTTCCTCAGCTCTGCTTTCCTCCCTATGCTTGTTCCTACAACTTCATCTTGAGTGCTTGCCCTCCACACAGAAGAAACACGAAAACGCTTGTCTGATTTCCCTGATTCTATTGTTACTTGGCACCTCCTTCCCTAGGTTCCAAGCACCAGCTCCTGGGCTCCTAGCAGTAGTGATTCCAACGGTTCTAATAGTCATGGAGACCATGCCAAAGGACTACGGGATGTTACCAAGGATACATATGTTGCTGAGGCGCTGAGACGTACGCAACGTCCATTGCTACAGAGATTGGTAAGGAAACATGGCAACGATCACCCAACAACCTGAACACAACAGACACACAACTGAAACACGCACTTTCTTCCATTGACTCTGAGATTCCCTTCCCAATTTCACTTGAACCACAAAGGAAAGCTCGTTCAAGGAAGATGGTACTCTGCTTGAGCATAAAGGTAACACATACTGGAGCACGCATGCCACTGAAAATTTGTCTGACCTCCTCTCGCTTTCCCCATGCCGTACTTCCTTCTCCCTTCCACAAGAACCACATCCCACGCTTCGTGTAATCCCTCTCCAAGACCTTCCTCTCCAGTGTTTGATCTTGCTTCTGTTGGTCAAGCCTACTTTCCAACAGTCCGTTCACGTCATCCTGACTCCCACACTCAGTTCCTACCAGACAATGGCAATGCCAGGTAAAAAAAGACTGAAGTCTTGAACTCCCACGCTTTGCAAACCTCCCATACACAAATCCCTGGTGGTTCAATGATTTCACTTGATACTCTGCGATATCAACTACGACGTCTTTCGATCTGAAGTATTTCTACCTGATACCTTTCGATCTGGTGCCTTCGATTGACGAAGGAAAACAACATCTCCCACGGGTTCAACATCGCTCTCTCGTCCTCAAAGGTTTCAACATCGCTCTTCTCGAGGACGAGAGAGCGATACCTTCATTATGCGAGGCACACCAATAGCCATGCCGTAAGTACTCCTCGCTCTCTACCCATGCTTGAATATTTGACCTCGAGAATTTGTTTCTTCGTGAAGTACGTACCAGCTAATCAATGGTTTCACACCAAGACAAGAAACCGCACTGGTTGATGAAAGGCGAAGAATCCGTCATCTGGGACTGGGTAAGTAAAACTATGATACAACACAGAGGAATAGTGACATGTTCAACCTGAACCAATCCATCAACCATTGGCCATCTACCATCCCCTCAAATGCGCAGTAGATTGCTGATACTGGAACCTGAGATCACTAGCTTTCCGAGACCTCCTTCTCGGATTCCCTCTGGCACACAATATTCCAACATTGCAACAATATCAACACAAAATATCAATTTCAAAAGATACTCCAACACTCAATCGAGACTTGGATGAGTACTTCCTCATCCAAGGTATGTCCTCGGCTCAGCGCTTGTAGCCCTGGACTGGCTCCCCAAGTCTCATGGTTTCTTCTCGATCATCTTCGCACTGATTCCCATGTAGCACTTTACAGAGTCAGAAAAGAGGACATCCATACTCCAAATTCGTTGACGGTGGTGTTGCGGGCATGGTTTCACACTACGTCGGGACCCTGCTTCCCAAGCAATCTGCATGACAAGAACCATCCCATCCTTATGGGATTCGGCCGTTCGGGTCGAAGGACAGAGTTGACCCCAAGAAGAACAGAGGCGACGATAAGGGACCAAGTAAGTCTGTGATTCACCTTAGTCAACGAAGCCCAGTCTCCAGAATGATCCGAAACTAATACTTCGTTGAAGTAATGGCATACTTCACCCTCTTTATCCTCCTCCTAGCTCCTTGGCTCTATGCCTATTTACAATTGCTATTTGCTCATCGCTGAAGAAGCCGTCCACTTGGTTCTTATCGGATGGTGGACATGCTGGTCCTCCTGATGAGGAGAGCATCCTTCGCCATTTATCCACACATCATTTCGCTCAATAGATCATTCCATTCCATCCATCTATTTATTTCATATATTCCTCTATTCCACATAATATCCTATTCACCGTATTGTTCCCTCCATGGAGATTTGTGGTCGCTATGAAGACAGCATATGGAAGCGCTTGATCGAGAGGTGAATTCTGGAAGACGGAACCAACTGCGGGTGTCAAACATGATAGGCATCATAATTTAGTAAGTTGATCCCGCTCCCCCACCCCTTCTCCCATACGAAAACCTTGGACGGCAATCACAACACCAGACAGAGTGATACCCTTGCCTCGCAAGGCTAACGCCTTGTAGACTGCTTCTTACTACCACAAGGGAGAGGGAAATGACCGGAAATTTCCAACTGATCGTTCCCTTTCCCTCTCCCCGGCACAACATCATCAACACTCGCCGATAGCCGAGCCTCTGGCCAGCTCTTCACTGCGGCCTAGGTATGCCGAGGTAAGTAAAAGTTTGCCTCAACCGTCACCTTGTCCATGCACCGGGAATTTCTCTTCAACCTTTCATACTTCATTCTACGACTTTCAAGCCAAAGTCCAGTTTATTCCTGATCTAGTCAGCCAGTTCTACGAATAAGCCGCAGATCTTTTCCACCTACACCTACACCTACACCTACTTATCTCCTGTTCAACTCCCATTTCACTTCTTCGTTGCCTATCATCTAATAAGTTCACTACGACAAGTCCTCTTCATCTGCTTACACGTGCACTCATAGAACCCGAGACTAAGAAACTCAAGACGGTAATCTTCCGTACCAATGGGTGAGTTCGATATGATATGGTTGCTCAGAGATTCTATCTGCCTTGACGACCCGATCTGTACTAACACAAACGAAGATGTCAAACTTGTCCCTCTGCCTGCACACCCCCTCCCACGCTTTTCTTACTGTTCTATGGATATCCTACATGGATTCGCTCGAACGGACGAGTCTATCACGATAGACTGCCGGTGTGCAGGCCTGTACAAATTTGGCAGGGGTAAACCTCGCCAGCAGCTCGAACCGCGAGCAAGAGGCAGGGCCCTCAACTCGGACGCGATCAAAGTTGCACTCACTGAGCTATATAGGTATGGAATCACTTCTTGGTGTTTATAAGCTTCCCCTGAACTAAATTCCACACCCTTTACCCCCGCAGCACCCGTCGAATCCAAAGAAACGGTCCGACATCATTTCTGTTGATGCCAAGAAAAGGTCCCTGGACATGAACCAAGACGGCCCCTATCCAACTTCATGTTGGAAAGCCGATGCCGTCGGGAACTCCCAAAGTCTGGGCTGACAACTGGGCTGCAATGTGCAATGCACTCCCATATTTCAGGGCGCAGCAAGCTCGAGATGAGCTGAAGCTATCAGCACACTGACCAGTGAGAGGAAGCGATTGGGGTTCGAGACGGGTTGGGCCGGGTGCTCCCTCACGCCGGTATATAGGTATGTTGCCTTGTGGGGAGCCAGTCACTTCCTCTTGTATGAGATTCCGTGCGGATATCTTATACATCTATCCACGTACTATAACAATGTATTATGACTAACGATTCAGTCATTCTTAGGCTTCATATATACTATGTCCGACACTCAGAGAACAGTGGTCGAAGCACTTATGCGGCTTCTCGTCTCATGAGGAGCCTAAAGTTATAGCCACCACAGCAAATTACTTGCTCTTCAACAGTTCGCCGTGAACGTCTCACTCTGGACAACTCCTGCTTTTCAACGGCTTGCTTTCGACAACTTGCTTTCAACGACTTTCTTCAACGACTTGCTTTCCCTTGACACCACCCTTGCTCAGCTCGCGCATACTGCTGCGGAGCGACCATGCAGTCATTCCCTGTACATCGGGGCTAATACGCCTCGGGGACATCACTCCCCCCAAAGTCCGATGCGATACTCGGGCTGGGCACTTTGGCTTCTAGCCCAGTGGCCCTCAACCATTAGCTTCTGTAAGATACTCAACTAATTCAACGCGGCTTAGGAGAGATCACATGCTAACAGCGCTATCTTAGAACGAGGGCATCCGTCTCCGACGGGCCTCGAAGAGCGATGACCTCCGGGGTACCAGCGAGGAGACCAGCAAATGTTCAATCCGAGCATTGAGACGCTCAAACGAGCTCTCAGCAACCTGAAGAAGAACAGGTTGCAGACGCAGGGGACTAAGATGATGGCCGCCGCCTCCTTAGCTTTCGCTTTCGCCTTCGCTTTGCTCTTGGCTTTGCTCCTGCTTATGGCGGGCATCCTAGCCTGATCTGCACGGTGGCATGGAAAAGTCTACATTCGACGACTCCTGTGGAAAGGGCAAGGACTTGTGCACGTGGCATATTACGTGCCTGTGTGACAGGGATACGAACATCGAGTCCGGAAACTTACTCGTCCGACAGCTCGTCCCGTTGACGACGACCTATATCACTTACAAGGCATGCCTATACCCCCCTCACCCACTGCCACCCTCCTTTCATATCTCCTTGCTTATCTCATGGCTTGTCATCCTATCTACTCTCCTGGCTTTCCTTTACATTCAGTGTTCACGTTCTATTCACTTTGCTTCTCTTCACCTTCTGCTCACCTTGCTCCTCTTCGGTGTCTCTGCTGTCGAGGAGACCCGACGGAAGCATGTTTGCGACGATGTGGAAATGCTTCCAGCATACAGCTGTTATTGCTTGCGCTTTAGCTATTGCTTCCACTCTTGCAAAGATCTCGGAATAGCTCTTCAACACCCTGGGCCACCAGAAACACCCCTACTTCACCTGGCTCTACACACCTGTGCCATCTGTAACTTGGCTTTTAACGTCGAGGACAATGTTACTCAACAAGAAAGCTTCAACAAGCCACTTGCTTGTGCTCTTGCTTCCGCTCGCGCTCTCGCGCTTGCACTTGCACTTGCTGCTGCTACCATTGCTCGCTCCTCGCTCCATCACCGGCATGATTCGGGCCGCATCTGCAGGCAACATCAAATCCGGGCACTACACTCGCCTAGTACCGGGGCCATACCAGCGGCCCCAGGGCGCTGGCCCGAATACAAGACTACTGGTGGCCGGGCGTTCCAGCGCCGCGCATTCTGGGGGGCAGACTTGCCATGCATACAGATACCCCCACGCCACTGCACCACTTGGTCGCTTGAACGGCGTGGGCAGGTACCGTGTCGAGCCGGTACGCCTGAGGGCACAGTCGACAAGAGCGCCAGCGCCAGCGCCGAAAAGGAGAGCTTGATTGGACGGCGTGGGCTCGCTATGCCGGGCCCAGATCGTTTGCTCCACCATCAGCTACAACATAATTCTCACGCAGCACCCACACTACCTAGATTACACAGGTAGTCGTCACTATGCCGGCGCTATACGAGCAGAGGGGGAAGCCCTGGAGACAGTCGGGACGTGGATGTCGTCTGCATACGACACTGTGTACAGTTTTCGAAAGCTGGTGCCAGCAGTTCTGGTGAGAACGTGCTTCCGCAACGGGCATTATTCAGCCCGAATGATAATATCACCCACTCTCAAACTAGGGAGTGGGTTGGCGGAGACGTTGGCCAGCATTTCTGAGGGCGGCAAAACCACGAGGACGGAGTAGCTGGTGCAACTTAGCAACATCACCTACTATCAACATCGACAGCAGTTGAGACTACAACCTCCTGTTATTTCTTTTGCTACCCTCGCTCCAGATATCTCTATCCACATAGCATCGGATATTCTCATGGGATAGCTTTAGCTCTTGCTACTTGCTACTTGCTACCTCCTGTCTCTTGCCTTTCGACAACCAGCCGAGATTCAAGTTCGAAATAGGCAAGAAGGAGCACTACCGGTACCCAGAGCTGGTTCTCGAGCGATTCGTGAAGGACGTGGCCCAGCTAACGCCAGCCATGAAGATCTTTATCGGGGGTATGCTCCGCAAGGACCCAGCCTCGCGATTCTGCGCGCGCGAGGTTCACACCAGCGCGGAGTGGCTCGCGGGGTATGGCATGGCAGCAGCCGATTCATATTGTACTCAGAGTACCTTGGACGGGCTTGCTTGCCACTTGCAAGTTGTCGCAGCTGCGCGTGTACGACTCAAGATGAGGCTGCTGGCATCGACGCCGACACTCTCGTTCGCAAACCTCCGGGCAGGTAGCCCGGTGCAGACCTGTGCGGTTTATATGGCGGCGTTCATCAACGATACTGTGCTCAATACAACCTACTATTGCATTTGCTACCGCCATACGAGTCAAAACAACCAAGCGGTGCTTTTTCAGCTCTTGCTTTAGCTCTTGCTACTTGCTTTCACCGATTCGGACACTGTCATAAACGTACTTCCAAAGCGGAAGGGGGTCTATGATCTCGACTGGTTGCCTGCTACTTGCTTGCAACCTATTTACGTCCAGGTTACGACGTGCTTGTCACGTGCTTGCTGCTTGCTTGCTACTTGCTATCTGCTGCCTTCTGGCAAGATCGCATACTAAATCCCAAGCGATGGAAGCCGCTGCGACTTAAACTGGTACTGCTGGCGCCACCAACAGCGAAATGGGGCGTTGAACTGAGGACTCTTCGCCTTGGAAAGACGCCTGGGGCTTTACTATCATTACTGGAGAGTAGAACCAGGTGTAGGCCTGGGAGATCGCGACAGCAACTATATTGACCGCGATAGAGACAGATACAAGTCCAGGGGAGACCCTGAGACCACCAGCTCTATGAGCGGCGCCGGGCGCGGCCACGGGGCCACCCAACGCATGGGCGGGTCTATGGGCCCCGGCGGGTTCGCGCCCAAGGCGCGTGGCTGGACGGATGACTCCGATGAAGAACTTCGATATAAGCTCCTATTGTTGCTTTCACTATCCTCCCTTTAGCTACTACTATCCATATATCACCTTACATCATCTTTTTTTCACTCTTCGTCACTCCTTTGTCATCACCCCTTTATCATTACCCCTTTATCATCACCCGCTTATCACCTTCTATCTCCTTTTATCACCTTGTAGCTTTTTCTACTTGCTACTTGCTACCTAGCTTTCAAGCATTGCTGGCACCTTTGCTCGACAACTGCGACCTTGCCAAATCGGCAGAGCATCAACGACTCTCCAAGCCCGCACATGCGGCCCAGGTTCCGTAAGTACCCCCTGATTGACAGTCAATTATATATTACCTCACTGTATTTTCAGGCTCATCCCATCCTTTACTGACCTGTTTATAGATGGGAACCCCCGACAGGGTCAGTCACCTGTGCGGGGGCACATATCTAATACGGATTCTCCTTGATGGGGGGCGGTGGCCCCCGTGGGTTTAACGAGGCACCGCCCCCCATCTAATACGAGATCTTGATGGGGGGCGGTGGCAGCCGTGGCTTCAACGAGGCACCGTCCCCCATCTAATACGAGATCTTCCTTGATGGGGGGCGGCGGCAGCCGTGGCTTCAACGGGGCGCTGCCCCCCATCTAATTCAGCCTACCAACGAAAACTACGATAGCAGTAGCTTTACCGACTCCGAACGGGACTCTGAGGACATCCCCCAGCCTCGAGAATCTCAAGTGAACGTGGCAACCTTCCGCCAGGCTTGCACGCTTGACCCGGAGACCATTCACGGCTCCGCCCCTCAAGTGCCTCGGAACCCTTGGACAAACCCACCCTCAGCGATGTCCGGCTGGAATCTAAGCTTTGACTGGGGGAGGTCCCAAGCCGGTGCTGGCGCTCCGACCCCTGGCTGTGAGCGGCCCTTACCCAGGTGAGAACTCCTTCCGGCAGCCACACTTACCCAGACTCGGGCCTAGAGAACTCTGTCGTAATGCTATGACATGACGAAAGGCTTATATTTTATCCCAGGAATCTACAACGCTCGGCGAGTCCCCAACCAACCGACGACATCGCCTTCCCGACTTGTGAGGGGCTTGGCCACTCGCCCGTCATGTCGAAGACGTTTGGGCAGTGTTTCGTGCACAAGGCATCATGTTAGTCGACATGTGCATTTTCGAGCACGTCAAGAACAGCAACTCATATGTTCGTCCCTCGTCAGAGGACAACCATCTGTACAATTAAGCAAGTTTATCCACCACATAGCTCAGTAAGCAATCCCCAGATTATGCCCTCACCCCTGCTTCACATCCAGATAACCCAATGTTTTGCTTTCGACTCCTTTGGGAGCCCTCGAATCAGCTCCTTGCCCTTTCCAGAGACTCTAATACACCTGGAAATGATGGATACTAACATCAGATTTAGTAGCTTTTGCTCATCATTGCTCTGGCTCCTTTGCTGGCACCGACTACCAGTGGAGATGGCAAGATCGAAGCAGGTGGGGAGGGCTTCCCACAACCACCATTGGATGGCGGGCCTGTGCCTCGAGGTGCCTTTGATTCCGTGGTTCATCCCGGTGTACCAGCAGTAGCGCTGGCTATATCATGGTGCGCCAGCAACAGCGATATGCGACCTCGAAAACGGTTCTAATCGACAAGAACGTACTTGCTTTCATTCGCTATATATATTCAATTGCTATTCATCGACAAGCATCTTTCTGCAGAGTAGTGCTCACTTGCAGACTCTATTGCCCTGGCGCTAAGTGGCGGGAAGGGGGGAGGGTGGCACACCGTTGGAGAGCGTAACAGAGGCGGGGGGCCGAATACCCAACCCGATCATGCGCAGAGACCAAAGCGTCTTGAGGAAGTCGCTGGATTGTGGAGGACCTAGAGTCCGAGTGAACGATCGTTGGTCAGTATTCTGTTCGCGATGGCCTACCTAGAGCCACTTGACTAACTACCTAAGTAGGTAGGGTGGCAGTGGTCATGAGTCAAAGACAGCCAGTCCCGATGACCGGCTGGCCAAACCGCAGCCTACCCCGGGCATCTGAGAAGTTTCTAGTTGCTGGGAGGAGAGGGGGTCGACTTGAGAACGATTGCGGCAGCAATGGCATCGTCGGCCTTCACAACAACGTCGATTCAAGGACGAGAAGCTCTGGCTTAACTTGCTGGTATATCTGACCCCGATATTCCACAAAGTTCTGCACACATGCTGACCACCCTGACAGTTTTTGCTTTTGATAAATAGCTTGATTTTGCTTGCTTTTACTCGCTTCATCACCAAAACGCAACTCAATATGGCGACTACATGCCCGCTTCGTCACGAAGAACCTATGACGATTATGTGACGAAGCGGGCAAACCCATGCCAAAACTGTGCCCTCAGAGGCTCCCGGACTCTACCGAAGCGAGAGTGCGCACCATGAGCTATGATGCCTTTGGCTAGCCTTGCTTGCTTTTTGCTGAGAGAACGGCGATTGAAGCCTGTTCAGTGCGTCTCACCAACGTCACCGGGAGGTGTGGATGATGGAGGTGGAGTGCTTACCTGGAGGCCTGGCCGGCGTTGCCGTTTCGGCTGCCGATTCGGAGAACGGTGCCATCTGCGGATGAGTATCCGCGCAGCCCGCCAGCATCATCGATCCGGAACTCTAGGGTCGATTTGCTGCCGTTCAGCAGGGCAGTTCGCTGCTGTCCAGCAGGGCAGTTCGCCGCTGTCCAGCAGGGCAGTTCGCCGCTGTCCAGCAGGGCAGTTCGCTCCCGCCCGGGAGAATCTTGATGCTGCCGGGCTGCTGTTCTCTTTGGAAATGCGGCACGGCTTGCTTTTTGCTCCTGACCACCTGGTCATGGCTACTTGCTCATGGCCACTTGTTCCCGCCATAAGCTTCCGCCAACCCTGGAATCGAACGGAAAGTTCCGATGTGGCTGGGACTGCGGCTTGCATTTTGAGAATCGCCGCGCCCATACGGGCTTCACCCCAATCCAGGGCATTCAGCGGCATGGCACAACCAGAAAACACCGGGGTGCGAAAGCTAGGGCATGTGACGACGTCCTCCCTGGACGTGTCGCCTTTTAAGGCCCATGGAAGGGGCGACCGTTTGCCTGCAGCCTACTTCACTGGCTTCTCGACTGGCTTCTCGACTGGCTTCTCGACTGGCTTCACGACTGGCTTCTCAACTGGCTTCTCAACTGGCTTCTCAACTGGCTTCTCGACTGGCTTCTCGACTGGCTTCTCGACTGGCTTCACGACTGGCTTCTCAACTGGCTTCTCAACTGGCTTCTCAACTGGCTTCTCAACTGGCTTCTCAACTGGCTTCTCAACTGGCTTCTCAACTGGCTTCTCAACTGGCTTCTCAACTGGCTTCTCA
>JAKJXP020000076.1:37424-214979 GCA_022225965.2 Diatrype stigma
CTCAACTGGCTTCTCAACTGGCTTCTCAACTGGCTTCTCAACTGGCTTCTCAACTGGCTTCTCAACTGGCTTCTCAACTGGCTTCTCAACTGGCTTCTCAACTGGCTTCTCAACTGGCTTCTCAACTGGCTTCAACTGGTCTCTCCACTAGCGTTCTACTGGCTACTATACACGAGCACTCTGTGACGTTGGACTAGAGTCCGGGGGACGAGGCGAGCATTGCTCTCTATCTTGATGGCAATATCGGACATACTCTGACCAAGGCGTGGATGAGCCTTGCGGAAAAGGAGAGGTTGCAATTTCGAAAGCTGAACTCCAACACCCGCCACGAATGTCTGGACCAATTCCCATTCATACCAAAGACATTCGGGGAGTACCTGATCCGTAAGGAGCAACATGTGTTCGAAAGCATATGGCGAGCACTGCTATCCAGCCTATCCTTAGCTTGCTACTTATCCCTCCCTACTTTGCTACTTATCATTAGCTTGCTATTCTTGGCTTGCTATCCTTAGCTTGCCATCCTTAGCATGGAGTGCCAGAAGCGCAGCTTCACCCCCTCGTCCGGGTGCGGGTGGCCCACGACAGCCGCCACACGTGCACCGTCGAAATCAACAAACGGCGTCAGTCGGCCTGACGGCCGCACTCAGACCGGCCTGCGAGGGGAGTATACCTCGGAAAACCTGCAGGGAAAGGAGAAGGGGTTGGAAGCCGCCGCCCCCCGCACCCAAGCGAACTAATAACTGGGAGGGGGGGCGGTGCGCTTCAGCATGCACTAATACCAGCTCCGGCTCAATTGGGGGCCTCAGGAAGGGAAAGAAAAGCAGGAGAGGGTGTCATATGTACTGTTGATTTCAGAATCTGGAGAGAGATTCCCCCAGGTGGGCAATGTTTGCCTTAGGCTACAATAGGCCACAGGAGACAACAAGGGGGCCGCTCGGTCGTACACATGCAGCCAGTGCTACGAGGAGCCATGACCGAGCGGCCCCAAACCAGCACAGCGAGCGGCATTACTTGGGTTATTACTTGGGTGATTGCTTGGATTATTGCTTGGATTATTGCTTGGATTATTGCTTGGATTGCTTGTTTTGCTGTAGCATATTGCTAGATCGTATTGCTAGATATCAAATTTTTGAAAAACCATCTCGTGTTTTGGGTGCTCTAGGTGTTGGGTGTGCTCATACATTCGGATACGCAAGTCTGCTTTGACGTGATGTGAAGCTTATCAACAGAAAGCAGATCGTATCAAACGGCAATTTTCAATCGATCTGCCTGATGATAGGGAGATCATGAAATCCCCATCCTCCAACATACGCAGTGAACCATACACGTTTCAGGTGCAGTTATATCTGTTTTGTATATCACATTAACCGTAAATACAAGACCAGACAACATAGAAAGGGAGAAGAAAGAGCCGGCCATCCCTTTTATTCTTGAATGGATCCTCGCATCTAGAATAGTCTAAGCAACGGACGCTCAATGTTCTTCTCCCTTTTCTCTCCCCTCTCCTTTCCTCTCTCTGTGGAATGGCGCTCAAGACATACATAGCTAGCCACCCTAGTCAGGAGAAGAACAAGGAGCGGGAGAAGGTAAACGACAGTCGAATCCAGGCCAGGCCATCTCATCTCACCTCTCACCTCAGATCTTGCTGCCGCCTCCGGCAGTCCTCGTCCCCGGTAGCTGAGAGAGCACGAGCTTGGTATCGGGGCCCGTCTCCTTCACGAGGCGCGCGACGTCGCGGAACTCGGCGGCGGCAGCATCGCCCAGCGTCTCGTACAGCCAGCCCTCGCTCGTCGTCACGGTGGCGCCCTCGCCCCGCAGCCGCGCCAGCGCCAGCGGCACCTCGGGCTCGTTGCAGCTGCTGACCCCGTCCGCCAGCACGTAGACGTCGTGCCCGGCCGCCAGCAGGTCCATCGCCGTCTGCGTCACGCAGATGTGCGCCTCGATGCCCACGATGACGACCTGGGTCTCCGGCGCGGAGGAGAAGTCCCCATCGTCGTCGTTGTCGTTGTCGTTGGGGTGGTGGTGGTTGGCAGAGAAGTGCTGCGCGAGCTCCGGCACCCACATGCTGAACCGCGTCTTGTCGATTATGGTCGCGCCCGTCTCGGCAAGAGGCGCCTCGAGCTCCGGCACGGGCCCGCCGAGACGTGCTGCATTCTGCGTCGTTACGTAGACGGGGATGTTGAGGATCTTGGCGGCGCGGAGGACCTTTTGCGTTGTTCGGAGCCTGGGGGGGTTTAGTATAGTTATGGGAAGGGATAAGGGGAATCAGACTTAGAGGCGAGGCAAAGTAGTTACGTAGTTACTGTGTTAGGGAAGGGGTGGATGTAGAAACTTGTGATATATATGTAGATGTAGATGCAGGTGTATGTGTGTGTGCGTGCGTATATCTCAGACTAGAAGAAGAAATGAGGTGGTGACATACACCAAGTCAAACCCAAAGATCGCCGGGCGAAACTTGTCTTGCAAGTCGCAGACACTATTAGATGATTGGCCCTCGGTTAGCAAAAGAACCACAGGGGATTAGGTAGGTAATCTTGAGCTCTGTCGTAAGTATGACATGACTGACAATATCGCCTGGTTCTCTACACGGTATTGTCAGTCGTATCCCTTCATAAAGCAGGTTTGCACCCACTGTAAGATTGAAGACTTACTGATACGTCGTTCAGGGGTTGCTTTGTCTGCCATGGTGGACGCGTATTTTGAGGATGGTATGAAGCTAGACCAAACAGGTGGCTTATAGTAGAAGAACGGAGAGGTCCGATTTGTCACAGGTCTCAAAGTCCGCCTTATGCTGGTAGGCCGCAGGAGCATGCTACTTAGTCACGGAATATCCAAGCAAATTTCGAATATTTATTAGCAAAGAACCCGAAGTTCTGGTCGGTTCAGTCGGCTTGGGGATGATGGTGAGACCTTTCATCCGCATCTGCTCATATCCGGACGTGGGGTTTCGGTCCCAAGGATGTGGGGGAGGGGGGAGGGGGGAGGGGTCCACGGCGTCTACGGGGTCCTTTTCTCCCTCTGATTTATAACTTTCTATAGCTGATTCTTGGCGCCTACTGTGGTCTTCCAAGGTTACTGGCCAATTCGATTCCAAATGAGCTGCATGGTGGGGTTCGACGGTAGCTTCTTTGAATACTACGTATATATTCTGTACCTATCATTATGTAGATTGTTTCCTGAAAGGGTATATCTGAGGTATATTGATGCTGAACAGTTAAGTTGCTTAAGGGCTGCGTGAAGCGATAGAGGCATAAAGGGGGTTCGTCTATCATGACATCCACGAAGTCCTTCATTATCTATTCATAACCCATTCAGGGAGAATTACATGAGCCCACTAGCAGGCGGTGTTCTCGTTTAGTGCCGCGTATCGCGCAATCCCTCTCGGATCTGCTCCAGGGGCTGGATCTGCCCGCCATCATCCCGGAAATTCGCCGGGTCGAGCCATGCCGCGAGCGCCGCGCCCACAGCGCCCTCAGTCCAATCGCCGTCCGTGACGGAGAACCAGGCAGTATCCCGGTTCCGGCCGCGCACGATGCGGTGCTGGCGGAAGAGGCCCTCGTAGACGAAGCCGAGCCGCTGGGCCGCGCGCCGGCTCGGCCCGTTCAGGGCGTCGCACTTCCACTCGACGCGCCGGTACCGCAGGTCCTCGACCGCGTGGCGCATCATGAGCCCCAGCGCCTCCGTCGCCGCCGTCGTGCGCTGCAGGAACGGCGCCGGAGCGAACGTCACGAACCCGATCTCCAGCGACCGGTGCGCCGGCGCGATGTTCATGTAGGCGACGAAGCCGGCGGGCTTTTCGGTGCCGGTTCCGGTGTCGCTGCTGCCGCCGTTCAGAGAGGAGGACTTCTTCGGCACAATGGCGTAGAAGACCATGTCCGTCGATCGCTGGTGCGATTCGAGGTGCGCGGCGAACTGCGCGGGCGTGGCGATCTCGTCGCTCGATGTCGGCATGTAGGCCCACACGGCGGCGTTCGCGGGCCCGCATAGTCGCGCGTATAGCGCCGGTGCGTGCGCGGCCGCGTCGAGCGGCGTGAGCGTCACGTACCGGCCTTCTATGTCCTGACGCTTCGGCCACTGCGCGGGTCGTGGGTCGTCGACTGGGGCGCCGAGGGGTGGTGACGGCGGTGATGGCGCACCTGCGGACATGATGGTAGATATATAATTAACAACTGAAACGAAGTAGATCAATTGTCAGATGTGAGGGCATTTAGGTAGTTATAAGACGTAAGTAGCACTTGACTGCAGGTTGGTATAATGAGATGTCTAACACTATAACACTATTCGTGATGTATTGATACACTCTCCTAATTAGCTACTTATTTATACATTCATCTAGCCTATCAATAGGAAACCAAATCAATCGTAGGGCGCCGGTCTGAGTCAATAAATGCAGGTACGAGAATGCCCCCTATATGCTTAGTGTCCGATGACGGGCTCCTTGCCATTCAGAGGAGTTCTGAGGCCGCTATTCCTCCTGCACCGTTGCTGAATCTGAGGATGGAATATAATTCAAAGCTACTTACCTAGGTTACCAGCCTGCCAGCCAGTCAGTCGATCAGTTAGTCAGTCAGTCATAGAGCACCTTATCGGAGGTTCCTCCAGCTCAGTCAGCTCGCATAGAACTTCCTAGTTCGTCATTGAGCATGTATCCACTTTCTATGCTCTATACTTCTTCTACCATAAATGCCTAGGAGAACGAAACTGTCACACACTTCAGTGGTGCAGCTTTGGGTTCTGCGTCAAGGTTTGTTTATATTCGAATCTGGTGTAAATGTCTGGCAATCAGTTGTACCATCGAGTCGTTGCATAATATGTGTGTCTCTCCCTTCATACAAATAGGTAAGTGCTCGAGAGACCAGTAAATCATTGAGTGGCTGGCAGCGACATAATACATCGATTTTAATCTGTAGTCTGCGGCATCACAGGACACCCGAGACGGGTGGAGGGCTTGAAAATATGTGTCTTTTGCATCTCAGTGTCTTAAACCTCTATAAGTACCTCTATAAGTAGACAGCACGACAAATAGATAGATAGCTGGACTTGACATTTTCCCAACCAGGCCTAAGGCAAACATAAAACAGACACCTTCGCCCGACTCAACCACCCAAAGTCGCCCCGCACGGTAGCCTTCCGCACGTTGTGCAGCTCGTCGAGGAAGGCCGGGACGAATGTGCCGGGCCCTCGCACGTCGTCGCGCTCCGCCGCCAGCTCTGCCGCGATGTTGTAGTGCAGCAGGGCGGCGACGACGGCCGCAAGCCTACTGTCGCCCGCGCTGCTTTCGCTTCCCTGTGACCCAGCAGCAGTAACAGCAGAGACGTAGGCCGAGATGGTCGTGCCGAGACAGCACCCCGTCCCCGTCACCATGCCGAGGTACTCGTGGCCGTTGTCGACGGCGAGCACAGCACCACCACCACTACCAGCAGCGGTGACGTAGTCGGTCTTGCCCGTCATCACGACGACGTTCTTGCGCAGCGTCGCGAGGTCTCGGATCGCGGCGCCTAGCTTCTGCACATCGCCGTCGCCCGGCCCGCTGTCGACGCCGCGCTGCTGTGGTGCCTTAGAGCTAGAGGCGTTCGGGTCTAGACTCGTGGCCGCGATGCAGGACAGGATCTCGGCTTGGTTTCCCTTCAGCACGTCGATGTAGCCGCCGCCGAGGATGGTCTTGGTGGCGGACCGCCGGACGGCTGTGGCTCCGGCTCTGTGTGTAATGTGTGGTTAGTTTGGGCGTGGAAGTTTGGTGTGTAGGCATTCATGCCAGACATGAATGAAAGGGTACAGTCACGAGAACCCATAGTATAGGGAAAATTCAGTGTTCGTATCCTGTCAAAGAGAAAGAGGAAAAGAGGAAGAGAGAATGAAAAAGGGTGGTGGGTGTGGAGACAGGGCGAAACGAGAGGATGAAGGAAAACTCACCCCACGGGATCGAAGACGACCGGCCGTCCCGCGTCGTTATACGCCCGGAGGGCCCGGAGGTAATTGGCGAGGCCGTCGGGCGTGACTGTGCCCATATTGACGACGAGGGCGCTGCCGGGGATGGCGGCCAGGTCGGCCGCCTCCTCGCCGTAGTTGGCCATGATGGGGCTGGCGCCGACGGCGAGCGCCACGTTGGCCGCCAGGTTCTGCACCACGAGGTTCGTCATGTTGTGCGAGAGCGGCCGCTGGGCGTCGACGGCGCGGACGAGGTCCGGCACGCGCGCTAGGATCGCCGTTGCCTTCGCCTCTGGGTCTGGGTCTGGGTCTGTGCTCGCTTCTTCGGGTTCCTGTGCTTGTGCAGCAGATGTGGATAGGAAGTGCCGTGGCGCGAACGCCGGCGGGGTCTTCACGAGCCGTAGCAGCTCCCGCGCCGCCGCCTCCGGGTCCGCCGCCCCCATGATGGCGCTCACGACTGCCACGCCGTCGAGCGAGTGCCCGGCCCCCGCCGGGTTGCTGCTCTGCCACACCACGCGTGACGTGTTGGTCGCGTTGATCCCGCCGATGCAGACTGTCTTCACGGGCGACTCGGCGGGGATGCGGAGTAGGATTTGCTGCAGCCCGTCGACGCCTATGATGCTCTTCGTGTTCTCCTTTCTTTTGGATTGGAGTAGTAGGGGCTTGCTGTTAGTGGGACTTCGGTATATACCTGTGACTGTAGTGAAGAAGTGTATCTAGATAGGGGATAAAATAGACTGGGAGGCTAAGAAGAAAAAAGCAAAAGAAAAGGGGGAGGGGGTTCTCACGTTGGCGTTGCAAACACCGTCCCTATTCCCAAGTAGTCGGCTCCGCCTTCAACTGCGGCCTGCATCTCCTCAACATTGCTGACCGTGACACCGATGATCTTGTATTTACCGAGAAGTTTGCGTGCCGTTGCTAGATCTGATATATTTGCCATTGTCAGTCAGTTGTCGATCATGGCATTTCGTAGTTCAAATCCTCTTCTCTCCTCTCTTTCCCTCTTGTCTCTTGGCTATCCATCCCCCCCTCCTCCTGAATCTTTCTGTCTCTGGATGGTCCATCTTCATCTCTACCACGACGAAAGTAGTCCTTTTCATACAAGGCCAAACGACGTCTCTGCCTACCGCACAGCTAGATGATCCAATTCAGACGCAACGACCCACCAATCCTCATCATAAAGAAACAACCAACACCCGCGCATAATATAACGTGCATCGAAGAATAATGACAGGTAAAAACAAAACACGAATCGAACATAACATGAAAAACCAAGCAACCATGTCAAAAAAGAGCCCGAACCGGACAGCAAAAACACAGATTGAGAAACCGAAACCAAAACTAACCGAGATCATCCTGCCCAACATGCACGCCCTCGCAGCCCACAGCGAGCGCGACGTCGACGCGGTCGTTGATCAGCAGGGGCACGGCGAAGCGGCGCGCTATGGCGTGCAGCCGGCGCGCGGTGCGGACCAGCGCGGCCGTGTCGCCGTCCTTGTCGCGGAGCTGCACGCAGGTGGCGCCGCCGCGGAGCGCCGCCTCGACCGTCGCGCACAGCTTGTCCTCCTTCTCCCTCTCCGTCGTCGGGCCGGGGCCGAGGCCGAGGATGGCGGGCGTCGAGTCCGTGACTAGGTACAGGGTGCAGTAGTCGGCATCGTGCCACTGCTTTGGGCTTGTTGTTGTTGTTGTTGCTGCCATATTTACTGAATCACTCGGCTTTGTGTTTTGTTGAACTGACTCGTCTTTCTTTTTTCCCTCTTTCTTTCTCCTCGAGCCCCTTTTTTGCCTTCCGGTGTATTTCTTAGGTGGGGGCTCTCTTTACCTGATTTTCGCCTTTTTTTTTTCCCCTTCCCCTTGCCCCTGACTTACTGGTACAGTGTGTAGACTCGGGATGCTTTGAAAACTTAAGTGCAGTTTATGACCTCATCGGACGTCCGGTTGCCAAGGGTTGCAAAGCGGCGAGAGCGGCGTCGGCGGTGGTAACTACTGGAGTGGTGTATTTAGCTTTACATACTTAACTACGTAGGTACTTACTATAGTAGCTGGAGTAGCAGGGTGAGGCTTTTATGTAATTAGCGGGTCTTCCTAGCATCTTCCATGTCGGGAGTTCCAGTCAACTGGTTGCAGGTATAAATAACTCAACTCCGAGACCTACCTCGTGAAGTATTTTGGGGAGTACATTAAGGGGTAATTTAGAGCAATAGGTATCACGATCATCGCTCGCTAGTCACAAAACAGTGCAACGGTACATCTACATGTTCTCAACTCGTTGAGTAACTTTCTTATTTTTCTTTCCTTTGATCTCTTCCGAACCACTGGTCACAGTAGCAGGAACTAAACTAGGTAATTTGCGAGGCAATGCAAAGCAACTGATTAGCCTCTGACAGGAGGATGTGTGCATTTGTTTGTTTGTTTTCTTCATCTAATAACAATCGCGGTCGTAGTCAGGGGGGAAAAGCCAAAACAAATATACGTTCAAATCACTCGGCTCCTGCGGCTGCTGACGTTCGGGGCTTGGTTGTCGATGATGCCGGGTTCATCCAGGAGAAAGCAGAGGCTCCGCCGACCGGGTTGGCAGACGTGCGCGGAGTGCTGGGCGTGCTGGTACGACCTTCGCGCGACGCTGGGGTAGGTGTCGATTTCGATTCTGCGCTGATGCTCACCGCTCGCTTCGACTCCCATCGAATTGTGGTGCTGCCGCTGCCGATGCTCTCTGGTCCCCCCTGGCTCTTGCGCCGAGTTTCACCACTGCTAGTTTTGGGGGGCTGAGGTGGCTCATGAGCTGCTCCTGTCCGCGCTGAGGATGAGGTACTCGATCTCATGGGCCTGAGCACTTTCATAGGGCGCCCTGAGCGTGCGGGTGGCTGGTACCCACTAAGGGGCGCATTCTCTTTCTGCTCGTTGCCATTGATAGCGGCAGCCTGACGCCAGGGGTTCCAAATGCCGCTTCCACTTACCGCCGAGGGTCGACGTGTGCTCTCCCCCGAATTGTCGCTCGGTTGGGTTCCCTGTCCCTTCACGGAGGATTCGGAGCTACCTATATCCTTGTCTTGGCGATCATTTTCCCCGCCGCTCTCTGACACGTTGCTTGCTCCGACGCTTCCAGTCGTTTTGGCCAAGCGGTCTGAAGATAGAGGTGCCATCTCATGCGACTCTTGATCACTCTGCGTGTCCTTGGCCTGAGCCGTCTCGTTGGCACTGACGGTCGTTGACTGTGGCTTCGGGTCGCCTAGAACGAAGGGTCGCGCTGTGGCGTTGAGTTTGGGCTTCTCTGGAAGTATCGCCATGGTACGAATGTGTTTGAAAACACCATTATCCTCGGGTCGCACGAATGGTATCGACAGCTTCTCGCGATCGTTGCTGTAGAGGGTCAATCGGTTCTGGGAGAATAGGACATCGGCCGAGTGTTCCCTCAGAGTCTCGCTGCCAATGAAGATACGAAGGTTCTTCTTGGCCTCAGGATTCTCAGGTTGGTCCATGCCCGCCACCTCGAATGTAGCCATGAGACTCGGCATCTGAGGCGCTGGGCTTATGCCCCGGGAACTCGAATGTGATACTGTAGCCTCAGTAAGGTAAACGGGTAAGCGAATCCGATGAACACCATCCAGATCTCTGTGGATGTCATCAACCAAGTCTAGCTCCTTGATTAGAGAGTACTCTAGCACGGATCTCTGAGAGCCAGTGCATATATCGGCGTACAGCAAGGTGTCATGTGCGAAGTTGGCAGTGAGCCAGCAGCGAATGATCGATGGCACAGAGCCCAGCACGAAGAAGCTTGGAGGCGGTTCCGGGATGCCAATCGGGGAGTCATCCTCGTGGCCCCCTGGTGTGAAGGTGGTATCCAGACCGAGGCTGCTCCCACGACCCGAGGCTACGGAGTGGTGAGAATGAACTGAATGGACCGAGTGGCCAGCGGAACTGTGTCGACCGTCCGATTTATGGGAAAGCGAACGTTCCATCATGCCATGGTTACCAAGGACACTGCCAGGTCTTATCGGACCAAACTCATTCGACTGCCGACCATTCTGCGCCCAGCTAGAGCCTTGTAAAGCACTCTCGTCAAAGCGAACACTGTTGGCCCTGGAAGCTGCACCGCGTCTTGTTGGCTCATCCTCGGCGTCAAGGTGTAGACTACCGATGAGACTCTGCCCTTGTTCCTCGAAGTTGTCGAACATGTCGCTCGGGGGCATTTGAAGAGGGCCTGTAGAAGCATATTAGAAATAATGGTCATCTGGAGAAGACAGCAGAAGGCGCACCGTGTTGTGGTGTGCCGCCTAGCGCACTCGGAAAGGGAGAGTTCCAAGCAGACTTGATAGCTGCATCATCTGCCTGGCGTTTTTCCAGGCGAGACAGTCTTTCGGCATGGCTATTCTGTACAATCTGCATTTGCTTGAGGTCCATATGGACGCTGTAAAGTTCTTCCCGAGTGACTGGATAGCGAGGATCCATTCCCAGCCTCGAACTAACTGCACCCGCTTCTTGACTGAGTCGATGTGGTGACTGAGAAGGGCCAACTAGGTTCAGATTGACGTGAAGAGACGGAAGAGGCGGCTTCGAGGCTACAGAGTCTGCAACGTAAGACAGTGAAGAGCCCAGGCAACACGCTCATAGCAATGACCACGAACACGAATAACAAGGTTGTCGCCCATCGACGTACAGTCTCATGCGAGAGAAAACGTCTGGTCTCGTCGTTCGCTTCCTCACAATTATATCTAGCCTCGAGCTATCACTAGTATTGGTTCGATGAGGTCCGGTAGCCCCTCCACATCGCAGAGGACCAAACGGTCTCTTCGCGAGGTTTGTCTCGTGTTGTGCCCCGTCCTTGTTTCTTTTTCTACTTCACAATATTCACAGTTTGGTGGTACTATAATAATCAAGGACGGCTCGGGGCAGGACGTCAAAGCTCTAACCAAGCCCTCTGAGCACAAACACAGTACGTAGATCGAGAGGGCGGGCAGGTATATAGTCGTAACACGCTCCTATACGTGATGGTAGGCGTCGAGAATTATAGGAGAAATTCTAAAGTCGGGTATCCCGTTAAATCTCGACTCGACTCGCTAATTCAGGGTGGACAGAGCAGTTGGTGCTTTCTTAGGCCTCGATGTCGAGTGTGCGAGAGGTCCTGCAACGGGTATGGATAGATTGGGGAATGCTGACCCTTCGTGGCAATTTCTTCGGAGACGGTTTATCTGGGAACCTTGAATGTTGAAACCAGGGGTGGTTATCTAGGGGCAGATTATTATGAAATGCGTGCACAATTAATTAAGTAAGCTCAAGCGTTCAGCTGTCGGTGTTGTTATTGTCAAAACGAAGTTCCAAGTTAGTGGTTCACTGTGGACTTGGGATGTGAGAATGAGATTGGAGAGCTGGAGGTCTGGAGGTCTGGAGGTATGCTTGGCGTAGATGATTTATCTACTAATGAAGGTGGGATGGCGAAAGTCTTGATCGTTAAGAGATTGAGGTGAACTGGTGCAGCTTTTGCTTCAAAGAGCATAGAAATTTCAAGTCGAGGGTTGAGGGTCGAAGGTCGAGTCGAGTCGAGGGTCGAGAGTCTAGAGTCTGAGAGTGGAAGTTGATATTCCTACATGTGTGGTGTCTGGTGTCTGGTGTCTGGTGTCCGGTGTCTGGTGTGGTGTGAGCGGATATGTAGGCGTAGCCACAGGTAGTCTGTATGTACTATTATACGTATTTCGTAGTGAGTCCCACCTCACTCGGTTGCTTGACAACGGAGATAATTGGGGTAGCTACTAGGCGTTATGGCCGGTATCCAACGGCAAGGCTTCTACATGTACAGTACAATACCACCAGCATACATGTATGTAGGTATATGTACAACACTCACTTACACGCACACATTCTGACACAGACTAACCGCCTAGGTAGGTACTACATCTCTATAACTACCTGCCTACATACCTAGTCAACCCTGCTAGCTGGCTAGGTAATCAACAGATATGCAGCCTGTGGAATTACTACATACATGTACATATGTAACTACCTACATATGTATGACTTGTGTTGTAAGCCTGCGGCTATCCACTCAGGAAAGCTCTAACTACCAAGGTACCCCTTGACCCCACCCGTAGTTTCCATACTCCGAAGCACGGGGAACCAATGACGACGGATTAAATTGGCAGGGAACCTCTCTGTCAGCCATTCAGCGCTCTAATGTGAGCCCACATGCACAAGACGAAGAAGAGGAGGAATTTCGGCTTAGATTGATAGGTAGAATCCTGTCGAGATATGCTTCTATCTCGCATATTCGGTTTAATCGGAATGTTGTCCCACGGCTGTACTACTAATAACAGGCTCACCCCTCCCCTCCCTCCCTCAACAAGCAGCAGGCTCTAGTCATGAAGCGGGCAGTCCAGTTGGCCCATACCTACCTACACAATCAATACTGCGGTACTGCAATACACCTTTCGTGATCAGATTGAACCAGGGTTCACCGTTCGCCACGCCGGGTAGATATAGCCTTCGGTTGTGTCTGGGAACGGTCCGATATGAGGCTTGACGAGGTCGAAAAAGGCCTTATATGCCTCACCATTCATGTGCAAACCATCGGGGAGGAGGGCCTCAAGTGCCCCTCGCTTTCCTCCAGGGTGACCTAGAGGAGGACCGCTCGCATCGAAGTCCGGAGTCTTGGAAATAGCCAGCTCCATGACAGCCTTGTACAGGTCAATCAGGGTGACGCCTGCGACTGCACGCGCCACTTCACGGGCCGCCTCGGTGTAAGTGGCACTAACTGCAGCATGGCGAGTGACTTCCTTGTGCCCGTATTCTAGATCAAGCTGGGTCAACCGGATTTCATCCAGTGGTGGGGGTGTGACCAGCAAGATTTTAGGGTTGTGAGCCTTGATGCGTTCGTGGGTGATGATGGTGGTCAAGTTCGCCTTATACTGCTCAATAGGGATCCCTTGGGTGTTTGTTGGGATGGGAATAGAAGCATCATTGGCCCCCAGCAGGATCACCTATATAACCATAATAGTCAGTCGCTTTCATCATAACATCATGACACCGTGCAAAAAGGTTGCCGAAGCAAGCTCCGAATACAAAAGACACTATCAACACTTACTATGTATTCGATCTTGGGGCCAGAGGGCGAGAGAGGCGGGAATATCTCTGGCAAGATATCAAGAATATTCTTCGTGTTGTAGCCTGAGAATCCTCTGTTCACTACATCGAGGCGTCTAATACAGTCTATAGTAGTCTTAGTAAAGAATGGGTTATTCTCAATGGTTAAGGGTGACCTAGAGCGTACAATCTTGCAGAGCACCCTGGAACGAGAACCCATCCTGGGGCTGGCTAGACTGCTGCAGGAGCGAGTCACCAAAGAGGACTACCTGGTTGTACGGCTTCTATATTCATGATAAGATAAGTCAGTGTCAGCTTCGTGGTGTGTGAGAGGCTGGCTGATAACTATGATCGATCACTTACAGCCATCGTGTGAACACAACTGATAGATTGTTCCTGAATGAAGAGGGGGGCACTGCAAATAGTAGAGAATATGGTGTCGGCAAGGAATATTGAACGGGCTAGCGGAGGGTTGTTCCAACTTATTCCCACATGACTATAACTATACTACCTGCCCAACCATGCAAATAATGAAGTTGAGCTATACCGAGGTAATGATGAGTTGTCATTAAACAGTGGATTGTGTGAGGGAGCAGGTAACTAACTACTACTCCTCCTACGAGAACAAATATAACCGCATAGCCGCTATAAACTTTACTTCCAACACTAGGAATGAGTACCAAATTAAGTACCTAGGTATATAGTATTACGTATATTTATAAAGTGACAACAGCCTCAACGTTTGAGCCTACCAACTACCGCGTATCGAAGTAACTCGCAGTATAAATGATATCTTGTTGCAACCCAATCACAACATGAGGGGCTTCCACTCCCACCTGAATCTAAGATCGACTACGAACTATACCTACCGACCTATAGGGGTATGAACGAACCTCGCAATTATAGAGGGGCAATAGTAGGCTAGCAATGAGCTAGCGATGCAGGGATTAGACATTAGCCGCACCAATTAAGGTTATCGTATCTTTTTGATTGGTTGCAAGTCTTATCGGGGAAATCCTGGTCGGCAAAAGTATGTCCGACCAAATTTTAAGCTGAGGATAGGCTTGACCAATAACTTTTTTATGCCTGCCATCTTCTGTCCGGTCTGGGTAGGAACATAAAGAAAAAGAAGGCAAAGTTCCATTGCAACTATTCACGATCACCCGAGCAATTGTCCGCCCCCTTCAACAACAGGTTTCATGGACAGTGAAGGGAGCCAAGATCCCACAAGATGACGACGGCCTTAGCTGCGCAACTGGCGCAGATTGCTACGAGCTCGAAGTCGTCGCTTGACGTGAAGGCGCAGAAAGCCGCCCATTCGAAGTCTCTGATATTCGAACCCCGAGTTGCCGCGTCGCAGAACTTCCAGACCCTCTACAGCATCTGCCACGAAGGTTTCGAGGACTTGTGCAATCTAGACCCGAGGTTCACCTACTTTGGCAAGACGATATTCAGCGAGCAGAGCCAGAATGAAGACCGGACCCAGATGACGGCTGCCGAGAATGCGGAACTGGACAAGAAGATCGATTCGTTCCTCCGTCTAGTTGGCGCACGGCTGAGGTTAATGCCGGCGATAAAGGCGATCGAATGGCTCGTACGAAGATTCAGGTATGTCCCGGGCCACTCGTCGAATGCTTCTTGCCCATTTCATAGAGCAACCGCTAAACGTTTCCTGGCAGAATTCATGAACACAACACGTCCGTACTTATATCGACGTTCCTGCCCTATCATACTATACCGGCATTCACAACCCTCCTGTCGATTCTTCCGAGCGATCTCCCACCTGTGTATAAGTTTATAGCCCCCTATGCTCGATCGTTGACACAACTTCCTCGAGCTGTGATAGTTCACCAAGCGATCCATCATCCCGAACTTCTCACGACTATCTCGACATACACACTGGACTGCTCCAAGGCACAACAGCACTATCCTGCTCTGGTATCTTTCTGGGGCGGGATTACGACAGAAGCTGTCAGTGGCATGCTTGACCTTATGCGGTCTGGCCGCCGCAACATTCAAAAGAGTAACGATCAGACATTGCTGCACCGAATAGGGCCCATCCTAAGCGATGCCTTGGTTCTGGATAAAGCCCCTGATTTGCAGATCGCCTGCTACATGGTACTTGCCGTCTTTGTCGCCAAAGGTGATCTTGAGGATGGTGCAATCAGTGCCCTCATGGAGCAACTTGTCACTGGCTGGTCCACCGATTCTTTGCGCCCAGGCCTCGTGTGTCTTTCCATACTCGCCCACTATCGATCAGCAAAGCAACTATCCGGCAGAGTCACCCGGGCCTTGCTCAAGGTGCAGGGCCTTCCCCAGCTTCTGGTGGACATTGGAAAGGATCACAATATCGGGAAACTAGCAAACGGCCTATGCCTTTCACTGGTCGATCGGCTATCCAGAAAAGGAGATGTCAAGGGCCTTCCCGTTGTCGAGTCCATCCTTTCGCAGCAGTTTCTGAATGAACAGCAAACAGCCGTGTTATTCAAATCTCTCCTCTTGGCAGCTCACAAGATAGATGACCAAGTCGATCCGCAAGGCCTCGCGAGAAAAGTGCTGGCGTCTACCATCATCGGGCTTACACGAACCGAGGCCAGTGCTCGTGAAATCTTCACCAAAGTCATTGCCGACACGGATGTTGACGTGGATGCGTTAGAACTGAGACTGGATGCCGAAATTCGGCCTCGAGCTATCGCAAGACACCCTAGCGAGGATGTCGTTATGAACGACAGTGAAGGCGAATTGACAAATGCCGAAGACTTCAGCACTGCTCTCCAGCGAGTTGGTGCTTTACAGACCAAGTCGACAGATTCATGTTTACAGTCTTTCCGTTCGGATATTTTTGTAGACTTGTGCGCTGTCTATGTCGCCTCATTATCTCGGCCTGAGGATGCTGCTGCCTTCGAACAAATTTCCCCTTTGCAGCGAGATCAAGCAAACACCACGCCATATTACCTTTCGTTCTTCATGCGGATATGGTCCGGCCCCTATCCAACGCTGGCTCGAGTTGGGGCTTTGGAAACTACCAAGGACCGTCTCAAGCAAGGAGATTGTGCGGGCATAGATTTCCAAGCCATCCTTCCATACTGCATAATCGCTCTCAATGATGCTTCTAGGAAGGTTCGCCGCGCTGCTGCAGACTTGTTAATTGTTGTGCAGGGCTTGTCTGAGTCAGTTGACAGCAAATCGGATAGTCCTCTCCGCTGGGGTCATGATCGGATGTATGATGATATGAAGTCAGTCGCATGGTTGAGCCCGGAAGTCAGTCGCAAACTCATACATACCATCCTCGTCCCATCCTTGGAAGAATGTGTACTTAACGCAGATCATGTCCTTGCCGTGGTGCAGAATGCTTTGGCCAGCAGCAGCTCACGAACCTCGCTAGATGGAGCTGAAAAGGACAAGAAGCACCACCTATCCCACGGGACACGGCTCTCAATCCTTACTTTCCTAGCTTCTCACGTTGTTCACACCCCTCTCCTGGTCGTCAAACTCCGGCTTCTTACACCTATGAACAAAATCAAAAGCATATCTGGCACTTCGCGCACTCAGCTTCTTCTTCCATTACTTGAGTGGTGGTCATCTCTGTCTGCGGAAGACGCTAAACGAAGTTGTGCGCAAGAAAAGGTTGATGAGTTGGCTATCGACCAGAGCAGCGTCGAAGTAATACTCCCTAATGATAAAGCCGGTCTAGAGTTCTTACTAGGTATTGTCGATACTGGTAAGCTCGATACGAGACTTGGTTTACTGCATGCGGTATTTGCTCGCATTCATGATATGTGGTCATCCATGAAGACGGAAACAAAGCATGTGGTTGCCCATCACATGCTGGATCTGGCTCAGAAGGGCTGGTCTGAGGACCTTAGCCCTGCCTCATCAGAGGCGGCAGATCTCCTGAAGGGTGTGGAGCTGAACACAGACATTTTGCTGTTCTTCCTCGAAAGCCTAGAACCGACGGCAAAGATGGCTACCGAGCCTTCGCCAAACAAGAGGAGAAGAACGAGCTCATCTGAGGCTCACCGTGGAATCAGCACACAGGCAACGCCAGAACTCGCATCAGCGTTAAAGCAGGTGACGTTCGTTTTACAGCTTGTTGAAGGGTCTAACCCAGAGAACCATCCGCAACTGCTCAATGCCCTGTTCAATACTCTCTCCGAGCTCCAGCACTTCAGAGCACTCGTTGGGTCAGAACTCGGTTACCTTCAGAACCTCGTGCTACGAAGTCTGCTTGCCATGGTCCCTGCATACAAGAACAGCGACGAACTCAAAATCGATCGCTCCGGCGGGCACGGTGATCTGCTTGTCAATTGTATCCAGAAGTCTTCGAGCCCTGCTGTTCAGAGCTCAGCACTTCTCCTTGTCGCTAGTCTAGCCAACGTCGCCCCAGAACTGATCCTCCACAGTGTCATGCCAATCTTCACCTTCATGGGAAGCTCGGTACTACGACAAAATGACGATTATTCCGCTCATGTGATCAACCAGACAGTCAAGGAGGTAGTACCGCCGCTCATCAAATCTCTTCTGAAGGGGAAGAGAGATCCCGTAGCAGGGGCTTCAGAACTTCTCCTCAGTTTTGTGACCGCATATGAACACATTCCATCGCATCGGAGACTCGGTCTATTCATTTCTCTGGTAGAGACTTTGGACCCAGACAAGTTCCTCTTCGCGGTTCTGGCCATGCTTGCTGACAAGTACGGAATGACCGATCAAGTGCTATCATTCAGCACTGAACTTTTCAATCACTTCAACATCGAAACTCAGCTGCAATCGTTAGTTAGCATCATCGGCCTCATCGCGGACATATTCAAGCCGAAACCAGGTCTGTCTTCCGTTCTTCTTGGTACAAACGAGGATGGTGAGCGGGATTCTCAAAAGATCGCTCTACGGCAGCTCAACCTTCTCCCACCCATACTCTCAAGTCGCAAGTTGATGGCACAAGTAAGCAAGCTTGCGGAAAGGGACGACATGGAAGCTTCCAAGGTCCGAGAGCTATACTCGACACTGTTGGAAAATCTGCTAGGTTTAGCAGATTCGTTGAAGTCGCACAAGAGTCTGTACAGCCGCTGTGGTGATGCGGTTTCTAAGTTGTTGAACCTTCTATCCATCGGGGAGTTCATTAAGGCTGTTGAGACTCTCTTAGACAGACCGGATCCCGTCTTGCGGCGTAAGGTTTTGCGAGCTGTTGAGATGCGGATTGACCAAGAAAGCCAGGCTAATGCCAATTCACGTACGGCTTTGCTCGCATTCCTGCCTCAACTGACCGCCATCATCAGGGTTTCTGATGACATGCTTTACAAGCACATTGCTGTCGGGTGTGTTGACAAGATCGCTGAAAAGTATGGAAAGAAAGACCCAGAGGCTGTCACTGCGGCCGCGGCAACAATTGCCGGTAAACAGTGCCTCGGTCAGGATGATGAACGCCTGCGCGTGATGGCTCTTCTCTGCTTGGCATCCCTTGTTGATGTCCTCCAAGACGGTGTCGTCCCTGTTTTGCCCTCTGCCATCCCCAAGACCTTATCGTACATAACGGAAAGTCTACAAGCAAGCAATCCCCACGCGGAGCTGCACAATGCAGGATATGCCTTCTTGACGGCCCTCGCCCAACATCTTCCTTACATACTTTCGGGCTCTTATCTTCAACAGCTTCTCGCGGTTTCTAGCGTGTCTGCGAAGACCAACCTAAGCACAGAAGCCAACGATGCCCGCCTCCAATGTTTAAATTTCCTTGCGAAGCAAATCGACGCCAAGGTCATGTTCTCTGCGCTGGAACAAAATTGGAGCACAGCTTCAGGCTCCGGATTTACGGTAGGACCCCTTGCGTATACTGGAATACAAAATGTTTACTAATACAAATAACCATAGGCTACGCGCGAGTATCTTGATACTCTTGGCCTTGCCATTGACAAGCACAAGAAGAACGTTGTCGAGAAGAACGTCAACACCCTGTCTGCCATCTTCCTCAACATGTTCGACCTACGCAGACAGGAGCGTCTCAAAGCGGACGCCGGGGGCGGCGAGGCCATGAAGAACATCAACCGGATCGAGGAGCTGGTGAACGGCGCGGCGCTGCGGATGATATACAAGTTGAACGACGCGGCCTTCCGGCCGATCTTCATCCGGCTGATGGAGTGGGCCTCGACCGGCCTGCCCAAGAAGGACGCCACGGGACGCACCCTCCGCCAGCTCAGCGTCTTCGGCTTCCTGCTGTCCTTCTTCGACGCCCTCAAGTCCATCGTCACCGGTTACGCCTCCTACATGACCGACGTCGCCGTCGGCATCCTCAACAGTGCTGCTGCCAGTGCCGGCGGCTTCGCGTCCAACGAGGAGAGGGAGCTCTGGCGCAAGACCCTCCACACCCTGACCAAGTGCTTCGAGCACGACCAGGACGACTTCTGGCAGGCCCCGGCGCACTTCGACGCCGTGGCGCCGGCTCTGATAAGCCAGTTCGCGCTACTGGGCACACTTTCTTCCTCCGAAACCGCGACATCGACAGCCACAACCGCGGCGGCAACGGAGCAGCTAGCCACGCAGGACCTGATCCCGGCCGTAGTCGAGCTCGCGCGCGCGGCCGACTCGGGCGAGCACCAGAAGAGTCTCAACGGGGCGCTGCTGCGACACCTGCGGTCGGAGCGCGCCGGGACACGCCTCGCGGCCGTCCGCTGCGAGCAGGCACTCACGGCCCGCCTCGGCGAGGAGTGGCTTGCCATGCTGCCCGAGATGCTACCGTACATCAGCGAGCTGCAGGAGGACGATGATGAGGACGTCGAGCGCGAGACGCATCGCTGGATCGTGGGTGTGGAGGGGGTGCTGGGCGAGAGCTTGGATGCGATGCTGCAGTGATGTGTGTAATGCGATGCGATCGAGGCCAGAGGTCAGAGTCTATGTTTGCAGTGTGAAGAGAAGGGAGAGGGGGTGGGGTCGTTAGTTGATGGTAGGGAAAAGGGGTAAGGAGTCGAAGTGTTACCATATATTTTGCTCTCGGGGTAGGTAGTAACTGAATTTTGGACATTTTAAGTGTTGATCGAGGTCCATGTCGGGCTCTGTCCCCGGGACTAGTGCTCATATATGTGATATGGTGAGTTAGACTTATTTATGCCATAATGACTGACGTCGAAGCTACAGTAAGTGATCGACCTCACTGGCTCGTCATACGAGCAACACGAGCAACAGCAAGGGCACCCCGGTGATGAGTGAGCTACGTATCGTCAATTTGTATGTCTAGGGAGGGGGGTACTATGGCCCTCACGCTCGCTAACTATGATACCGTTGTTTACTTAGAAAGGGTGCGATGTCTGATTCCCAGGAGGCGGGGCGGTAGCGATGTTGCCTGGGACATTGCCATCACCATCATCATTAGCAACCACGCTGCTTGCAGTGTAGGCATATCAAATCAGGTTGGAAAGGGTGGGGAGGAGAAGCAACTAGCAGAAGTAGGTAGAAAAATAAGTTCAAAATGGAATCAAAAAAATTATTCGGGAAAGAACAAAAATGTACCGGGTTTGAATCCGGTACCTTCGAAACTCCTTTCTTACTTCCTCCTTATTCAGGCCCCCATAAGATAATACTTTTCGGTAGTAAGTTTTGGTAAGGCACAACAACGGATCCTGTTCTTATTAGGAAATCTGAAGTCGTAGCCACTCCGCCACTTGGTTTTTTTCTTGGTAGGATCTTTTCTTGTTTTGGTATTTAACCTCTGCCCTCTGGGTTGGGTTCATTGTATGCCGCATATTACCCATCCATTATTCGACTTCGTATATCGATAACAATGGAATAATACCTTGCGGTTGTGGGTTATGCCACTGGAGTAGTTCTCCCATTTCCGGTCCCTATGAACCAAGCTCTTCCCACACGCCTTAGTGAAATCACTTCCGATCAGATCAGCCGTGTGTAGGTAGGTCATCATGGCGTTTAAAATTCAGGTTGGGGTCTTAATATCATGATGACACGACGCAGTGGTACGGTGAAACCGAGGTTACCCCCCTCTCCCTGGGAGTTGCCTACCTTTTTTCGCATCTTCTTTCCTTCTATCTGGCTCTTCTTGCCGTAGCCATTGCACTATGTAGAATTTCGAAATCGTGCAAAATCAAGAATCATTACTAATTAGGTAGCCAAGGTGTTAAGAGGTATGCGTATTGCAACTAACTCTAATTACTTAATTATTACTAATCCAGCTAAGTATTAAGTCTTTTAGGGTTTTTGTTGCAATTATTACTTAAAGAAAAGAAAAAAAAGGAAAAAAAACAAAAGGTTTTCTAATTTATATTTAAATATAATACAGTTATAAAAGTAAATTCCTTAGAAATTCACTTTTTATTATTTAATTAACCAAATGCCTTAGCCTTAATATTTATTGCCTTAGGAATTTATATTATTCCCTTTCTTTAATTAAATCGTCCTCGATTATCGTAAAATTTTCCCTTTTAAATAAGCGCCGACGATTCTATTTTAAAAGCCGCTTATTGGCGTATTAAAAGCTTTTTACGAAATGCTTATCTTTTACGTAAGCTGGGAATAAGTTAATGCCGTTATATTTGTTTTATAATTATATTTTTTCCGGGCTTCGTAAATAATAAGTATTTTCTTAATAACAATTAGCGATAACCCAAGGTTTATCGTAATACGGCTTATACTTTTTTTTGTATTAACGTATGCAAAAAATTTAATTACCGGGAGCATAAATACGAATAAGGCCTTTTTTTTTTTAAAGATACGCTTTTATTTAATTTCGTAAAACCTTTATATCATTAAATCGTAATTTGGCTAGCAATACTTTATATTATTTTGCCAATCGGCGTTCGTTTTCGATCTTTTTCCCTTTTGTCGGTTTACGAACGTATTCGGAATATTCGGTTCGGGGTTATTTTTAAAAAGGTTAAATGCCGTATAACAAAAAAAAAAGGCTATAACTATTCGGCTTAAATATTCGATTATATATCGTTATAATACGTTAAAATAATTTATTAAGGTTTTTCGGCATTAAATTTGCTACGTATTTTCGAATTATAAGATATTTTAAGTCTTAATTAATTTTCTTAATTTTATTGTTGCTTTTAAATTTTGCGGGTATAACTGGTTTTATTTTTATATTATGCGTTTTATTTCATTTAACGGCGGCTTCGTTTACGAAAGCCCTTTCGTTATTATTAATTCATTCTTTTAAATAACCGAAGGTAATTTCGATTTTATCGAATATAAAAATGGTATTAACGAATTAAATAATCGGTATAATTTTAGCTTTAATCCATTTTATTACGTACTTAACGGTAACGAAAATGTATAATGTATTTATTGCCATATAATTAATTATTTATTATATAAAAAAAGCGGAAAATTATATAAGGTTTAAATCGAATAAGAAAAAATCCGGCTTTTTTATTAATTAATAATTCGGGCATTTAATCGTAACTTGTTATGTTGCAAATACGATTTTTAAGTGCCAGAATTGCTTTTAGGTTTTCCGAAATATAATTCCGATTATATAATATCCTTTTTCGTAATGGATTTTCCTTAGTTGCATTAAAAAATTATTATATTTTAAAATTTTTTATAAAGTTTATACGTTTATTGCGATGCCCTTAGAATATAAAGAATTATTCGGAATTCTTTCGTATATTACCGCCTTATATAATTTATTTCGAAAAAAAAAATGCTTATCGATAAAGCTTAATAAAATAGCAGGAAATAAAGCTATTTCGAAACGTAAAAATTCGAAAATGGCTTAAAGATTAATTCGGATTAATTAATCGGGTCTTTAAATGGATTCGATTTCGTTAAGAAATAACTTATCGAAAAGCATCGACGTTTCGGTTTGTTTCGAAAGTTTAAATAAATAATCCGCAAAAACGTTAGTTTTTTTTAATTTATAATAAATACGAATGCCATAATATTTAATGGTATTTAGGAATTTAACGATTCGAACGGATTATTCGGTTTTCGTATTAAGGGTTTTTAGGGATTCGTAATCCGTAATTACCGTAATTTCGTTTTCTTTTATTTAATGCCGCCAATGCTAAAGTGTTAGCATAATTCCTAAAAATTTTCGCTTTTATGTAAAATATCGTAATTATGTATTAATTAATTTTTTCGAAAAATAAGTAATAAAATGAAAAGCGGTATTGCCGTTTATATGCATATAAGGTTATAACAGAACGGCGCCAACGTCGTTTTACGAAACGTCGGTCTTAATTACGAAGGGCTTTTTTTAATCGAACGTACGTATTATTGGAATTATGGTAATCTTTTTACGGATTTTTTTTTAGGCTGTTATAACTTTCGGAAATAAAATTACGCGTTTATTTTTTGGGCCTTTTATTAATGCTATTAAAAAAATTATAAAGCGAAAATAATAATTAATGAAATAGCAAAAATAATTAGTAGCGTTTACGAAATTACGTATTTACGTTATGGTTTCGAATTTAAATCGATTTCGAATGGCAATAACCTTAATAAAATTAACTTCGATTTCGTTTTCGGAAATTAAAAATTTTAAGAAAATTCCTTTATAAATAAACATTAAAAACTTAACTATATTAATAATCATGCCGAAACTTAAAAACCTTTTAAAAAATAAAATTATTCGTTTATAAAGTTGCTTTTAAATGTTTGCCCATACGGCTATATTATCGAATATGCCCGAAATAAATTTTTAAAAAGGTTCGAGAATTTCTTTTATTAATGCTTAAAACGTTATTAAGGCGTTACAAAAACCGAAAAACATAATTACCCATTCGTATAACCCGAATGGAATTATAAAAGCCGTTTTTTTAATATTTAATTCGTATACTTTAATTTGCCAAAAGTTATTTTTAAAATCGATAAAACAATATTATCGATAACTTGCCGCGCGTTATATTTCATTTATCGCATTAAGCAAAGGATATGCGTTTTTTTTTTTTTTGGCATTAAATTCGTAATAATTACAGCAAAACCGTTATATAACGAATAAATCATATTTATTAAATTTCGTCGTTTAACCGGGGGCTTTTTTTGGGATTAATAATGCGAAAAAACCCCAAAGGCCTATATTTTTACGTATTATGGTATTCAAATATGCCTTAACGAAATCCCTTATTACTTTTATTTAAATTGGATTATATTTTCGCGGAAAAAGTTTAATAAAGCGGCTATTTTTTATATCGATATAATAACGCGTTTTTATATTCGTTATAACCTTTTTTAAGGCAAAACCGAATATTACGGGAAATTAATCGAGATAATTATTAAAAAAAGCTTCGATTTCGTTATTTAAAGGTATATTCTTATGCCATTTCGGCTTTTGTTATTTCTTAATGGAATAAGCAAATTCCGTTATATAATTAATCCTTAAAGAAATTATTGGACGAATTATAAGCTTTTTTTCGAATGCATTAAATATTATTATTTCGTTTTTTTTATGTTATTACAGTATATTCCGAATTTATAAAATACGTTTTTGCCGAATATAAGGTTTTTAAGGAAAGTTCCGTTAAAAACCATTTCCGTTAATACCGTAAACTAAAACGTATTATTTCTTAGCATTAAGAAATTCGCGGTTATTAAGACATTTTATTAAATTTTCGGCCCGATATTTTTAATACCCTTTATTATAAAGGATTTCGGAATCCTATACGTTTGGCCTTTGGTTGCCATAATTTCGGTAATATATAAAACGGTATAACCGTAATTTAAAAAAATTGCAAATTTATGCCCATAATTCGTAATAATTACAAATAAGTTATGGTTTTTATCGTAATCTTTATAAAATAACTTATTTTTATTTAATAATGGTTTTTTGTTATTATATATTTCTACCGTATATATTTAGCGCTTTTAATTTTTATTTTCCATCTTTATTAATTTAATAAAATTAGCGAATTCTTAATTAAAATCGCAATCAGGATTTTCGAATTTATCCGCCGAATTCTTTTCGTTGCCGCTGCCTTTATCGTTATTAGTCGTAAAATAAACCTTAATTCGTCTTTTGCCTTTGTTTTTCCAATTTTTTATCGCGAAACGGAATTTAATATATTAAAGGCTGCCATTATTATCGTTATATAGCAGGCCTTTAAATGTTACTTTTTTTCCGAATAATAATTAAATAACTTTAAGAAAGCGAAATTTTTGTTTATAATTCTTTACCTAATAGCTTTGCTTTTCGTAATTAAAATATTTATTATTTGCAATCTTAATTGCGTAACTTTATTTATTCGCCTTATAAACGTTACGGTTCTTATTACGAAAATCGACGATAATACCGTTTTTATCCGTTATTGGAATTATAAATATAACATCGGTCGGCTCGATTTATGTAATACCGGGCTTAATTAAGGTAATCTCGGAAATCGACAAATCATAAAACGATACCGACGACTTATAAAGCTTAATTAAAGTCGACGGCGTATTATAAATTTTCTTTTCGACCGCTTGGCGTATAATATATACGGCTCGTTATATAATCTTTTCGATAAGCTAGACGTTATTTCATAATCGGAATTAATCGTAAATCGTAATTCAAATATTCGACAGGTTAATTTATAAAAGGTTTACGATAATTTCTTTAATTTAATAATAATCGCGATTCTTTTAATTTATTCGGTAAAATGTTTCTTTTATTCGCCGGATATAATTTATCATATTTTCATCTTAATACGAAAAAAACGTAGCGAATTAAATAATAATACCCTTTAAAATATAATGCTTATTAAAATTTTAAAAAACCGCTTTTAAAAAGGTTATTTAATCGGAATTACGATTTTATACGAAAATTTCGATTTGCTTAAAATTATCCGAACATTTTAAAGTAATTCGTTTAAACCACAGCTTATACGAAACAAAGGCCGATATAAATCTGATTTAAATTTCTCGTAACTTATCGAAAATATTTAGAACTGCTTATATAAAACGAAAATTAGCAGAAAAAACAACGCAATTCTTGATTTCATAATATACAAGATTTTCATTTTGGCTTTAAAGAATTACTTCGGGCCAGATTATTCGAATCCGTTTCTTTTAAATTGTACGATACTTATATTGCTTCGCCAAAAATCGTTAAAGATTTAATTTTCCATTAATACGCTTATTATATCCGATAAATGTTTTCGTTATATAAAATAAAGAATAAATAAGTTCGTTTTTATCGGAATTAACTTTTTTAGCTTTAATAAGGCCTTTGCTTTTATTTATGCCTATTTCGATATTTTTAAAAGTGCTTTAAGCAGGAATGTTTTTGGATAGGTTTTATACGTTTTCCGTAATAAGGTTTGTAATTGTTTTTAATAATTCGTTTCGAAAATTGTTAATATTTCCGTTAACGTCGTTTATCTTATTTTCTAAGTAATTCGCGAATTTATCGAGGCGCTAGTTGGTTTTTTTTAACGTAATCCCTTAGGCCTTTAAATAATCGATTCTGATAAGGCTAATTTAGCTTATTAATAAAACAGCAAAAAAACCGGCAATTAAATTGCTAATTATTTCGTTTTCGAATAATATCGCAAGTTTTGCTTGGTAAATTACGAAAAATAAGAAATAAAATAATGAAATAATAAAGTAATAAAAAGAAAGTTATTATTTTTAATTAAATAATATAAATTTGCAAAAATAATTATTTATGTATATTATAATTAATCTTAATTACTTAATTATTATTAATCCAGCTAAGTATTAAGTTTTTTAGGGTTTTTGTTATAATTATTACTTAAAGGAAAGGAAAAAAAGAAAAAAAAACAAAAGGTTTCCTAATTTATATCTAAATATAATACAGTTACAGAAATGAATTCCTTAGGAATTCACTTCCTATTATTTAATCAGCCGAATGCCTTAGCCTTGGCATTCACTGCCTTAGGGATCCACAGAGGGCCATTCCTACCGTTCTCGCCATACGCATACCTTCCGAGACGGAGAGGGATATGTCAGTATTCAGCTAATAGAATGTCACGGCAAAAGCTAGCATGGAAAGAGTTTGCAAAGAACGATTATTAGTATATAATACATGACATCGTGAAACGAGATACCATTTCCGGTCATCCATGAATACATCGTTGTGAATCAGCAAAATACCATATTAATCATTGCCCTATCCCGTCGTACAAAGTATCAGGAACTCTCCATTCTGTACCATCGCACGAGAAAGGTCTGATGTATGGCACACATGTACACGAAAAGTAGCAACAGGCAGTAGCTATGTGCAAGAAAAGATGACCAACTATACCACGCACGATGATCATGGCACACTAGGCCCCCTGAAAACCATGTAATCCAGTCGTCGTCAGTCATTCCATCAATCCGTCCATCCGTTCCCGGGAAACGCAAGAAAATAAAACCAAACCCCTCGTTCTCGCTTCCTACCAAGCCTAAGGTAGGGTAGGGTAGACAAGTAGAGTAGAGTAGAAGTTCGTCTGTTTGTTAAGCAGGTTGTGGAGAAGTGAATGGCAGACAGTGAGGGCAAGACCTAAAAGTGTGCGATGCTGCTTTGCAAGCAGCTCAGGAGAGCACGGCCGCAACCGCGCACGCCACCGCAACAACCATCACGAGGCACGTGCCCGAGCTGCCGCCGTTGTTGTCGCCCCAGTACAGCTGCGGCGGCGTGTGTCGAGGGATGACGCTGCGCTTCTCGCCGCCAGACGTCACCGGCACCGAGGTGTTGGTGCCGCTTCCGCTACCAATGCCAATGCTGGTGCTGGTCGGCTGACCAATGAAGCCGGTGTTGCCAGTCACGACGCCGCTGCCGGTGGGTGCGATGGTCACCGTCACGTTGCCCCAGATGCCCGTGAGGACCGCCACGCCAGAGGGGTGGGGGGTGGGGGTGCTGCCGGGCGCTGTGATGAGCGTCGCGGTGCCGTTGATGCTGGTGCTAGTGCTGGTCTCGTTGCAGACACTGGTGCTGGTGCTGATGAGGCTGCTGGTGCTGGTGCTGGTGGTAGCATAATCATCACCGCCGTATTCGATCAGCGTCGACTTGACCGTGAAGGACCAGGTCCCGACGGTGTTGGTGGAACCAGTGTCAGGGTCAGTCGAGACCGAGGGCACGGGCGAGATCGTGGCGTGAACCGTCGTGGTCGTGCCGTGGCAGGTCGTGCTGCTAGCGACCCCCTGGATCGTCACCAAAGCCGTCGTGCTGGGCGAGATGGAAACTTCGGGGATGGCGGTGCGCGGGGGCGGGGCCGAGAGCGCAGCGGACGACGACCCGCCGGTGGTGGAAGCAGTGCTAACGCTGTTTCCAGAGAAGTCCGTGGGCTCGTCGGGGAAGTGGTCCGCCGTGTCCGTCGAGGTCCCGCCCATGATCGTGGTGGTTTTGGTCGAGATAGGCGTCGCCGCCGCTCCGCCGTTGCCGCCGAACACCGTCTCGCGGATCGTCAGGGTCACCGTCTCGGTCGCGTACTGGATCACCTGCATTTCGGTAGGCGTGGGCGTCAGCACGGTCGTCGAGCCCGAGATGATGATGGTCGTCTCCGGCAGCGACGCGTCCGGAGCGGTCGGCCATCCCGAGGCGCGGATCGCGCTGCTGGCGACCGTCGTGGCCGCCTCCGTGGTCCAGGCCGTCCAGGCCGAGTAGGTGCCCTCTCCCGCGGCCGAAAGCGACACGATCTCGTGGATCGTCTCCGTCACCGTCTCCGTCTGGTACCGCGTCGCGGCGACGGGCGCCGTCGACATCCGCTGCCAGATGTCGGATGTGGAGGACGACGATGGGGGGAGCGACTGCTGCGAGTCTTCGGAGAGCGAAGAGGGGGGAGATGCGGTCTCAGTCGCGGTCACGGTCAGCGTCGAGATCTGCGTCACGACGACCGTGGAGGCGGCAGCGACGGCGCAGCTGGTCGGCTCGGTCACCGTGGTGGTGCATTCGGTGGTGACGGGCTTGGGGATCACGGTGACGGTCGTACTTCCGGTGAATCGGCCCGCGTCGTCGGAGATGGTCACGGTCGAGACAGATAGGGACAATGAATGGGGGAAGGAAGTCGTGACGGTGATGGTGGGCAGCGTGGGCGCCGGGCCCGTGACCTCGTGCGAGGTGATGTGCGGCGCCGGGGTCGAGCGGGTGCTGAGCTCGCCGGTTCCGCTGTGGGTGGCTGCTCCATTGCTGTTTGTGATAACAATGATTAGTTCATGTTGGCGGTTTAATGGGTGGTTATATATAGGGGTAAATGTGGAGAAGAGCATAGGGCGGGGGGATAAATAATCAAGAGGAAATAAGGTTAACTTACCTAGTCACGGTGCTTGTCTGGATGTTTGAAGCAGGAATAGTCGAGGTTCTAGTGGTGTGGATGGTGTTGGTCCCAACAACTGTCGTAGTATGAAGCAGAGTAGTGGTGTTGAGCCAGGTGTGGGTGAACACTCCCGTCGAGCTGCATGTAGAGGCCGGTACAGTGACAGTGACGCTAGATGTCTTTCTGATGGGAGAAGTAGAGACACTACTCTCCGAGACACTGGCCGAAGTCAGTGTCGGCGTGCCGACCGAGGGAAGAGAAGTCGCCGGTCCAATCCCAGTGATGATAGTATCGATGGAAGTACTGAAGGCGAAAGAAATGGTAGTACCGTGTTCTTCCGTAGTGGAAGAGCCCGATTCAGTCGTGCCGCCAATTGGTACACCAGTCAAAGACGAGGTTACAGGCCCAACTCCAGAGGTAGAGCTAGAGCTGTAAGAGATGCCCGCTCCAGTACCGGAACCATAGAAGTACGACGAGATGGTAGTGCTATTGCCATAAGGCGCAGTTGGGACGGTATGGGTAGAACTTCCAGTGAACACGCCAGTGTTAGAGGCCGGAATGGGGATGACGGTCGCGGTCACTGTGCTCTTAATAGTAGTAGGCACGTCGTACTCTCCAGTAGTGGTAGTGATTACGGGAACACTAGAACTAGACGACGAAGAAGCGGGCACGGGCACGATGGACTCGCTGATGTACGTTGCAACCGAAGTGTTTAAGTAAGTGGCCACCGAAGTACCAACGATCGTGACCAGGGACGTCATGCTCACAATGGAGTTCTCGACCGCGTCGGTACTCGCAATGGTCGTCACGAAGGTGCTCTTAGCCGTCATGTGATCGTCTGTACCACTTGGGACAGTCACCGTGGTAGCGACCTTGGTGGACTGGGTGATGTAGGTGGTGCCAGAGATAGTGGTGTGCTCCGTGGTGGTGGTGGTGGAGGAGGGTTGCTCAGAGAGGCCGGTAGGGGGAACATCTCCATAATGCTGGCGCTTGGCTAGCATGGGAGTGACGGTAGGGACAACCGGGTCAATAACAAGAGGGGATGCAGTGCCATCAGGAATAGCCTGAACGGCCGAGGAGGAAGAGGTGTCCTCAAGAAAGCCGCCAGTCTTTGCCTCACGAGCTACGTATGGTTCGTTAGTACTGGGGTACAGAAACAGATAATCTTTAGGAGGACTCACAGGTCTCCGCCTTCCAAGAGAAACTGATGCTGGTGAAGAGAACGGCAAGGAAAGTAGCCACTACGATAGCCATGAATGCCAACGCGAACTTGTTGAAACCTGATGATTACCCATGTTAGATTGATGCAGATCACGGTCATTGATCTAGTTCAAGTCAGGATAAAACTCACGTTTGCTACCACGTAGTGATATAGCGTCGTCATCCGAGTAGACAACCGATGTGGAATCCACCACGTGGTTGTCGCCACGACCATCGGCGCAGGCATAGCAAGCCTGGCCCTGGTCGCCCTTGGGGCAACGAGCAGGCTTCTCGTTGGAAGCGGACATTGCGAAGTTCGTAGTACGATGTCTGATGGAAAGGCGAATGATCAGTAGATGAAGAGATGAGGATCCAGATTAGACTTGAATGCCCTCGGAACGAGATGTTTCAATAGGGAACAGATGGAAATGAAGGATGGAGGTCAAAAGAACGAATGGAAAACCCTCAAGTCAATGGGTTCTGGAAGATGGGTTGGTATCTTGAGATTGGTTTGGTGAGAAATGGAAAGTGTGGGGAGATGATGGGTGACGAGGTGAGGAAAGAGTACGTAGTGGGCAACGACCGCAACAACAGGTACAGTGTATCAGTTGGGCTAGAGGGAAGCTCTTACCTAGTACCTAATGGGATTCGTAAACGAGTGGTGGTTGAATGGTTGAACGAGGGAATCGAAAGGTTGGATCACCGCAATGGAAAGAGTGTATCTGAAGAGAACGTGGTGTTTCCCGTAGGATGGATGAACCTGTCAAAGATGTAAGTAGGGGAAAGTGACGCGTTGTCACAAGTGGCACGTGGGGGGGAAGATGATACAAGGCTTTTGGGACTTGGGAAAACGGTTGCGGGTGGGAGGTATCTAATTTCTGTAATGAAGTTCGCGGGGGCAAACAAACCAGCCAAGGTACGGCCAAACAATCTAGGGTACGGAAGTACAACGCCGGACGAGGGATACTCGGCGACTGTAGATTGCAGCACCAGACGATAGGGAAGAGGTTCCAACTTACAGGCAGGTAGATCAGATTGAAGTAATGATCCTTGGCTCGCACCTACGTGATGGAATAGAAAGAAAGTTGGTTGATAAACCGAGATGAAGGAGAGTTGTACTTGGTTATAAGAGGGCGAGGGAAGTGATCTAGTGTTTAGATCAAGGTGGGTTGAGGGTAGAAACGATCAACACTGCAGTCTGCTACCTAGGGGACTTGCTTTAGCAGTTCCAATCGCGGCTGGCACACCTGAACTTGTAGCTGGATAAGGTAATAATGTGTTTGTATCAACGATACCTACTTGAACCTCCTAACAGCACTTCTGTAATAACGCGGGTTTTGGTAGCTACCTAATACATGTAACTTGACGTTCTAGGTACCTAATCATAGCGACGACGTAGACTAGTTACATATAAGAAGGCACTAAGATGTCATCTGAACATTTCGACTTCTTGTTGATGACCCCATCAATACCTATATGCAGGTAGCAAGGTCACTTGCCATAGAGGACCATCTACGATACAAGTCACCAGACACAGCTACGTATCACAATATATGCTACCTTGTATCAGATAAGAATCAGTACCTTACCATCCTATGCCAATATAGACATCAAGGTTCTCATCTAACAATACATACTGCATTCTGGACACATACGGAAAATAGTGATGATGTTCATCCAGAAAGTAGACATGTAGAGATGTGCCCTTCATGAATTACGACTGATCACCAGGTCTCTCCGTCCCATCCCAAGTGCTATCAAGCTAATTAATTCATCCACTCAATCAGACCAGGCTGTTAACAGATGGACAGCGGCAAGAAATATATCTTTTGGAGCAATACTCTGCAGGTTATTGGAAGCCCCTTTTTCCAATGGCCACGTGACTTAAGGTGCATCATGTATTGTGATCCGTGAGGACCCTTCATCGTAGAAGTCCGATATTGACATTTCAATAACCTGCAAGACTTTGAAGACCAAATAATATTGGGTTTATCTAGCTAAACACGACCGCTGTGGCCGACGATGGTTTCTCGCTTGACTGATGGAACGTTTGTCGTCAAATTTGGATATGGAAAGATACAAAGGTACTTCGTACTTCCAGAGCCGCCAGTCAACATTGGGAGTTTGAGAGCTTGAGTGGGTCCCGAAGCTGAAGCCCAGAAACCCAAAAGCCGTGGTCGTTCCTGCCAAGACACCAAACTGCCAAGCACACTACCCCCAATAGGAGCAAAGCCTCCCACTAGAAACCGCTAGAAACACGGCTAAGGGTGCATCTACATACAACCTGTAGTACGCATACATACACATACATACACATTTCCATATGCGGTTAGCGCCATCACGAGGAGGGCGCGTGCGACCTGAAGTCCTGAACTGAACTTCTGAGTCTGAGGTTCCGCTGTGGTCTGAACCACTGAACTGAACCGACGCCAAATTGATTTTCCCGTAACTGCCTTAGCGGGTCGCGTTACGGCGGTACTTGCACGTTACACCTCAGAGAAGTGAAGCTTGCGACGAAATCCCCCATCCCGCCCAATTTCAAGCTTCTAAGCTTCCGCGTCAACACAAACTCCCCTATTATCACCACTTCTGCCGTCGCCCCCAAGGCCGCGCTGTGCCTTTGAACTGCATACGGCTGCGACGTCCCTTTCAATTAGTCAGAGTACGAAGCCAGATAACTGGTATACGACGTGGTTCTCCGAATTCTGAGTGCTAAGCCGGGTCTGCAATTGATTTGATTGGCAACTTAGCCAGAACATTGCCTATCCTACCTACTTACTTACCTGCCGTCTTTACCCATCTGCCATTGACATAGCAATCGATACCTACATAGTAGTGCCTACTCAAAGCCGCATTGGGTCCTCGGTGTCTCATCTACAATAAAAGACCTCGGATCAATCCTCTTTCCCTGCGTTAGTCTTCTAGTGCTAGATTTGACAGAATCACACGATACGATCGAGTTGCGACGGCCGTCCGACCGACGTGATAGACGGGACAATGGCGCGACATCGGGATGAGCCCCCCGAGGACGAAGACCAAGAGATGGAGGGTGAGCTCCAGAGCCTACAATTCTCTGAGCAGCTTGTGCCCCGCGCCGGCAAAGGGATCGCTATCGGCGAGCTCCTGCGACGGCTGGAGAGGCTTTCTAAGGAGCTCGTCGACTTCGAACAAGAATCGGTCAATACGGAATCGTTGAATGGAGTTGCGAAACAACTTGCCTCCCCTAGCCTGTTGTCGCATAAGGAAGCTGGCGTCAAGGCCTACACAGCATCTTGCCTGGTGGATATCCTGAAACTCTGTGCCCCGGAGGCGCCATTTACCCCTAAGCAACTCAAGGTAGGCAGGCTGAGGTCACCGATTACCTATAATCTGCGTGATTGTGTGTATAGTATAGCTTTGCATAGTGTCTAACGAATCTTGCTTTCTAGGATATCTTTACTCTCTTCATCAAGGTCGTCCTTCCCTCCCTTTGGGATCCCACGAATGCCTACAATACTCAACATAAATACGTTCTCACCTCACTCAGCGAAGTCAAGAGTATTCTCCTGATCAACGAGGTATCAAACTCCGAGGATCTTTTACTATACCTCTTTTCGTCCGTTTTCGACGGTATATCTGGTTCGTCCAAGTCGACGACCGGCGAGCAGGTCGCTAAAGATGTGGAATACCATATGACCGACATACTTGCGACCCTGATAGAAGAGAGCTCTTCACTACCCCCCTCAGTTACCGATGTCATCATGGCACAATTCCTACGTGCTGCGCCCCCAGGAGGACACAGGGATAAGGGAGATCTGGATGGAAATCAAACCACCCTGCTACCCAAGGAAGAACCACCAGCGTATGTCATGGCGAAGACATTATGTAACAGCGTCCATGAGAAAATGTCGCGTTTCGTAGGTCAATACTTCAACGATGTCATCCTAGACGCCTCAGGAAAGGGCGAAAATGTCAACGGACACAAAGACGACGACGAATCCGATGATGATACTCACAAGGGCCCCTCAGAATCTGACTTTAAGGAACTGCGGAAGGCGCATAAGCTTCTACGCGAGCTTTGGCGTGCCTGCCCCAAAGTATTACAAAATGTTATTCCTCAGGTTGAACATGAATTGGCCGCTGATGATGTTCAACTGCGCCTGCTGGCGACGGAGACACTGGGCGATATGATTTCTGGAATTGGTGCCGCAGGCCCGCCCCCTCCCCCCGTCAAAGACCCGGCCGCGTATCCCCCCTTGAAACTCAGTGATGATATAGCAGAGCAACCTACGTCGAGTATACTCACCACCCCCATCGCACCGCTTTCTTTCGCCACGACTCACAAGCAGGCGTTCGAAAACTTCTTCAACAGGAAAATAGACAAGTCACCTCTTATTCGAGCGGCATGGACTACTGCTGCCGGCTACATCGTCTCAACATCCGCTGGGAATATTGGCCTCAGTCGGGAAGATGAATCCAAGTTCATCAATGGTCTCCGAGACAAATTGCTCGACAATGACGAGAAGGTGCGGCTAGCCGCCGTGAAAGCTATTGAAACATTTAGCTTTAGGGACATTATCACCAAGATAGCACCTTATGGAGGTGTCAACAAAGAAGGCTCTGTCCTATGCACGCTCACAGACCGCTGCCGCGACAAGAGATCGTCTGTCCGAGTGGAGGCTATGGCCCTCCTCGGCAAGCTCTGGGCCGTGGCCACAGGTGAGATCGCGGCTGGAAACGAATCGGTGACGGCAGCACTGTCTGGTATCCCCTCGAAAGTCTACAACACCTTCTACGCCAATGACCTGGAGATGAACGTCCTTCTCGAAAGAGTTATATACGAGTGCCTGCTCCCATTGGCCTTCCCCCCTCCTAAGGCTAAAAACACGAAGGCATCAAATGGTAACTCTCAGTCGCAATCGGCGGTGGAGTCGACGTCGGACCAGGATAGAATACGAGCCGAAAGGATCTTATTGCTTGTGAAAGACTTGGATGACAAGGCTAAGACCGCCTTCAATGCGTTGCAGGCACGGCAACCCCAATTTCAGAAAATCATGGAGAACTTCATCCGCCAGTGCGAGGCCCATAATGGAGGAAACCCCGGGGGTAATAATGCAGAGACAACGAAGCAGAACCTGCGTAAAACAGTTCAGTATATCTGCCAATTCCTCCCGGATCCAGTCAAGGCCGAAGCAGAACTCCATGGCTTCGCCAGCTGGCATGATCGCCGCAGCTACCAGCTCATCAAATTCGCAGTGTCGCCTGAGAGCGATTTCAGGACCATGCATAGAGCAATCAAGGAGCTCTTCAAAAGAGTCAAAGATTCACCGAAGCCGCATATGCTAGATACCTTGGTACCTCTCTTGTATCGCTCTTCCTATATCATGTTCAACAAGAGCCATCTCTCGACGTTCCTAGACTATAGCAAGAGCAACAAGGATGGCCTGGGCACTATTGCCCAGGAGATTACGACGGAGATATCGCAACATAACCCTGATCTCTTCAAGTCACACGTTGGGGAGCTTTGCAAGGACATAATGGGAGCCGCGCCATCAGCCTCGAAAGAGAACGACTCTACCATCGTCGAGACACTCAAAGCCTGCTCGTCATACTCGAGGAAGTATCCGCAAGAGCTGCCGGGCGATCGCAAATTCAACCAGGCATTGATGAGTTATGCATTGTACGGACAACCGGCGAAGGTGGCAAAGTATGCCGTGAACATCCTGATGGCGAAGAAGGATGACAAGAGCAATGTCTCTGCCACAGATCTATTACAAAAGATCATGAAAGATTGGGACTATAAATCACCTCATTTTCCGAGCAAGCTTGCCGCAGTCAGTCAATTGGAACTCTTAGCTCCTAAGGTGACAGCAGATTCCAACGACCTGAACATAGATGTAATCATCAAAGACATCCTACCAGAGGTACGAACTGATGCTCGGGATTCCGATCCCGAGTGGGTTGATGATTCGGCGCTTGATGAAGAAGGCCAAATCAAGCTTTGGGCGTTGAAGTTGGCCGTCAATCGATTACGGGGAATAGAAGACCCGGAGGAAGCCAAAACGGTTGCGCCGGCTGTCTTCAAGCTTCTCCGAACCATCCTTAAGGAGGGTGGCGAGATGTGCAAGGTTAAGGATACGCCTAAGCACCACAAGGCCCGACTCCGCTTGCTTGCTGGGCAGTCAATCCTGAAGTTATGCACGTTCAAGCAGTTCGAGGAACTCTTGCCGCCTCGCGACTTCAACCAGCTAGCCTTCTTGGCGCAGGATCAGAACCAAACTGTACGTCGGTTATTTGTTGAGAAGCTCCAGAAATACCTCGTCCAGGGTCGGCTGCGACCGAGGTTCTACACGATCATCTTCTTGACAGCCTTCGAGCCGGTGGCAAGTTTCAAACAACAGATCGAGACTTGGATCAAGTCTCGTGCCAGGTACTTCCAAACTGCGAAACAAACCATCATGGAATCTACGATAGCCAGGTTGATCGCACTCCTAGCCCATCACCCAGACTACAGTGCCGACCCAAAGGACCTCGTCGACCATGCTATATATTTCCTCTTCTATATCAGCAACGTTGCCACAGAAGATAATTTTGGTCTAATTTTCAAGTACGTTGAGCGAGTGAAGCAGGCCCAAGATGGCCTCGACGCATCTCAGAGTGAAAACCTCTATGTGCTCAGTGACCTCGCACAAAGTCTTCTGAGGAAGTGGCAAGAGCGGAAGAATTGGAGCTTCCAGGCGTATGCTGGTAAAGTTGGTTTGCCAAACGGTTTGTATGCAAAACTTCCCAGTCACGACGTGGCGCAACAGATTGCGGAGAAGCAATATCTTCCTGAAGAAGTGGATGAACGCCTAGATGAATTATTGAGATCGCTCGACAAGCAAAAGGTACGCTCGCGAAACCCCAAACCACAACTACTACTTGTACTCCGAATTGACATAGTTGGCGCACAGAAACGCAAGAGTGCCCACGAACGTTCAGAAGGCCACCCTGCCCAAAAGAAAGCAAAGGTGATCAGGCCGAAGTCCTCGGCTAAACCCAAGACGGTGACAGCGAGACCTCTGAAGAGCACGAAGAAAACCACCGCCAAACCCTCCAAGCAGCGAGAGAAGTCAAGGAAGACCGCCGCGTCGTCGAGCCCGGCGGTGGACTCGGCTGATCGCAGGCGTAGTGGCCGAGCGAGAAAGAGTTCAGCGTATATCGAACGGGACGACTCAGAAGACGACGATGATATGCTAGAAGGTGTTGCGGAGTGGGAATACTACGACAGCGATGGAAATAAGATAACCGCTGAAGACGAAGACGAAGACGATTCGGCACTATCTGAGGTTGGGGAGGACAAGGGGGAGGCAGAAGCTGAGTCCGAACCAGAGTCTGAACCTGAACCTGAACCCATAGTGGTGGATGAGGGTGGCAAGGAAACTGTGGCACCTAACGAGGCAGCTAACGAGGAGCCGGAAAGTGAACTGAGCGAGCCCCCGGAAGATGATGCAGAAGAAGAGGAGGGAAAGGATGAAGAGGAAGAAAGGGAAGAAGAGGAACCCGAACCACCAAAACCAACAAATGGACGCAGGTCGCGGTCTACCGCTAATGCAGCGGCTGCGGCTTCAAAGTCAAAACCGATCCCTTCTAGACCAGCAGTTAAGCAAAGTGCTTCCAAGGCCAAGTCACCAGCTACTAGCAAAGCCAAGGCAAAGCCACCGCCTAAGGCAAAGCCAACCAGCACTCGAAGCACAAGATCCAGAAGGGCAGTGGCGGAGGATGATGCGGGCGAAAATTCCGAGTGAGACCGAGACAACGCGGTTGATGCTATTTAGCTAGCTACCTACCGGAAATGGGAGGGCCGGCGGCATGGCTGGGAGATTATATACGGGGTTGGGCAGAGCATTTCAAAAATGTACCTTGGCGCGAAGAGTTTTGTTCTTTCTGCTTTTTATTGTCTATCTATCTTCCCACACCTTTGCTTGCAATCTGTCTGGAGGTTCTCACGGACGTTACGGCGGAAGGGGGAGCTGGGGGTGGGGGTGCGGATGGGGTTGGGAGAGGGAGTGTAATGAATGAAATTGATGGCTGACTACTTACCTACCTACTTCTACCTACGGCGCACGACTGATTGATTGATTGATTGATTGACTGATTGACTGAATTGACTGACTGGTTGCCTTGATCGGGCGGAAGGGGGGTGTTCTTGCTATCAATAGAATCTCTGATGTTTGTTGTCGGTAATGATGTATTACGGTGTAGCGATGCTGTTGCTGCTGTATAGCAACCCCCCCTCCTTGATACCCTGATACTCAATGAAATACAAAAGCCAATGAAAAAAGAAAGAGAAAGAAGGGAAAGATACCGTGTGGTCCTTTTCCAAGCTTGTCCTGGGCGGTGCCGCGAGACTTCCATGGACCTATGCTACCCGAACCGGACTGGGGCTTGTCACGTCCTTCAGCCAAATGCCAGTCAACGAACTACAGTTACAGAGTTAATCATCTATCGAAAAGCCAGAAAGACCACCAACGGCTAGCTAATACTACGTAGGTATGGTTATGGTAATGTAGTCTGCATGCAAGCCACAGGAAGATTCTAGGCTAGGCTCAGTCAGGTCGGGTCGCTTTAGGAAGCTCTCACTGCACTGCCGGTTGTGGTGCTTCGGCAGTTGATGGGGAGCGAACGGTCCAGACTCGATATCTATTATCTCTATACCTAGGTATCGAACAGCAAGTAGCAGAAGCAAGCATTGTGACATTAGGAGTGAACCTACCTACCCGCCTGTCTCTACCCTACGTCCGGAGCGGGTAGCATCGGTACTCTCTATCTGCTGTGTCCGTCTGTGTTGTGCTGCTGTGTTGTCTTTCGGAGGAGGGGGCTCGATCATAGTTATATCCAAAAATTATGGCTGGCTGGCTGGTGAATTGAGGTTGTGGATGGATGAACGGGCGGAGTTCCCAGAGTCGAAATCGGAACCGGCCGTCGTGAAAGGTTAGTGACCGTGGTGAGTAGCGGGCGGCCAGCACCTGCAACGGCTCTATGCCTAGGCCAATTTCCATCAATCACCGGTCTTGCTCTGCCCCCTGAATAAACTATCGCATACTGAATTCAGGTATAGGCAGATAGGGTATCTGCTGGTAGGCGGGTAAGTATAAGGCAACTAGAAGGGAGGTGGTAGCATAGCATGCCCAGCCGGGGGCTAGATTGTTTATGGCAGGCGGGCCGCTCGCAAAAAAGGGAAGACAAGAGAAGGAAGAAGAGAAGGAAAAGGCAGACAGGATTACCACGTCTTGTTTCCAACATGGGGTTTCTTTATGTTATAGACAAAACAATAGAACTAGTTCGTCATCGGTATGAACTCGAGGGAGAGAAAGGAGGTGCATGTAGTAGGTAGGAAGTTAGTTCGTTCCGGCGAACACTTTCTACCTAATAACTATACCATGGTCCCCCTTTCTCTCTTACTACCCTACCTTGTTCATAGCGCTCGCGAGTTTCTGGCTAACTAGGTGGTAGTGACGGTCCCGGTCGCATCGCATCGCATCGCACCTTATCTCGCGGCCGTTACGGGCGTAGCTATTGCCCGAATAAGAAGGCAGACAAGGACGTAGTACCTACCGACTGCTTGGCTACCATCTACGTAATCTATCTACCTATATACTTGGCTATGGCACGTTTTGTTCCTCCCCCATTCTTCGATTCTAGAAACAGGGCGATAGGTAATAGACTGGTGAATAGATAGATAATCATGAGATGAGTGTCTTGGCTACACTTACACATGTATGTATATATACCTATATGGACGATGCAGTGATGATCATGGCCTTTTCCTGTGCTTCTATTCACTCGTCTTGCTCCACCACTTCTATTACCTATAGTTAGCCCATCGTCGTGTCCTGGTTATAATCTGGCTATATATCGGCCCACGTAGTCAAGTCATAGTCCACAAATACGCAAACATGGTCAAGGTGACGAGCATCGCGGCCTTCATGGCGGCAGCCACGGCTGCTGCCGTTGCTACCACCACTACGGCACCGCTGCTGCCCAGCAGCGAGGAAATCGCCGACGCCACGAGCCAGGGCCTCCGCCTCGTCAAGACCGCCGACGAGGACCCCGGCACCTGGATGACCGAGGAGGAGAAGTTCGAGAAGCTCGTCTCGAAAAGGATCGGGTTCGTGGACATCACGGACACGCTTGTATGTTTTGGGTCTTGGTCTTGATTCGCCTTCTTGCTTACCTGCCTGTCCCCTTGATGATACCCGAGTTCCCCCTTTTCTCCTGCCCCTTTTCCGAGTTCACATGTTGTATAGTTTATCTCCTATATAACCCCCCTTTTGACACCTACCTGCTTGTCTGCAATCCTGCTTGCCTGCCTAGTTTCATCCAAAAGAAAGAACAACAGGAAAGCATTGTAGCTGATTGATGTGATGAACCTTCCCAGGACCTCGAGGCGCAACACCTGTTGCGCTTAACCTCCTCCACCACGACCACGGGACGAGCAAAGGCAGCCTTCCCGTCGGGCCCGTCGCACCAGAGCGAGGCCAGCCCGCTGGTGGCGCAGGCGCGGCAGGCGAACCTGGAGACGTGGGCGAACGGGCTGGCGGCCATCTACAACCGGTACTACCGGGGGTCGTACGCGGCGACGAGCGCCAGCTACGTGCACGACCTGGTGGTCGACGCGGCGTCGGCCAACCCGGCCATCGCCGTCCGCCAGTTCGCCCACAGCTACAACCAGCCGAGCGTCATCGCCGTGCTGCCGGGCGCGAGCGACAGCGTGGTTGTGGCGAGCGCCCACTACGATAGCGTGGGCACGTCGACGAGCGGGCGCGCGCCGGGCGCGGATGATAATGCTTCGGTATGTTTGTTGTTGTTGTTGCTGCTGTGTGATGCGGTCTCTGTCTGTCTCTTGTGGGAGATATCTGACGGTCGGTGGGTTGGTTGACTGGTTGGTTGGCTGGTTGGGTAGGTGGTGGTTTAGCTGACGAATATATGATGATCAGGGCGTCGTGGTGGTCCTCGAGGCGCTGCGCGTCCTCGCCGAGGCGGGTTTCGAGCCCGAGAACACACGTGAGTGACTCCTGGGGATTGTAAACCCCCACCCCCCTTACTCTGAAATCTCCTATAAAAGGAAAGGGGGAGGGGAGCAAAGGAGAAAGAGAAGAGGTAAAAGAATGAAATTGACTAACACCATCCACCCGCCCTCAACCAAAACAGTCGAGTTCCACTTCTACAGCGGCGAGGAGGGCGGCCTCCTGGGGTCGCGCGACGTGATGCAGTCGTACGCGTCCGACGGCGTCGACGTGCTCGCCGTCATGAACCAGGACATGACGGGCTACTCGCCCAACAACGTCATCGCCGTCTACACCGACTACGTCGACGCCGCCCTCACCAAGTTCGTCCAGACCCTCGTCCCGGTCTACAGCTCTCTGCCCCTGTCCACCGACGTCTGCGGCTACGGGTGCTCGGACCAGTGAGTTTCTCTCTTTGGTATCTTCTTTACTCTCTAGCATGACAGGATACAACTGTATCATGTGTGCTGGACTACAAGTGCATACACAAGGGAGTGAGAACTATAAAGAGAAGGGGGGCTCCCGGGGTGGGATGAGCGATGTGGTTTCCTCACTCACCCACTCACTCTATAATCTCCATACCTATTGCAAATCAGCGAACAAATGGTAACTATCTGACAATGAAACTAATCATACCAATCAATAACAGCGCCTCGGCCCGCTCTGCCGGCTTCCCTGCGGCCTACGTCTGCGACGAGAACTACGACGACTCGAGCCCGTACATCCACTCGTCGCAGGACACCATCTCGACGCTGAGCTTCCCGCACATCTTGGAGCACGCCAAGGTGAGTGAGCTCAAGTATTTACTTATCTAGTTCACGCTGCTGCTGCTTTGCCCCCTAGCGCCAGCACCAGCAAGCAGAGTAGTAGTAGTAGTAGTAGTAGAAAAAGAAGGTCGGAGATGGGACAGGCTGATGGAAGTGGGCGCGAGGGCGGTTGCAGTTGTTGCTACTACTTATTTCGGTTCTTGACGTCTTGGTCTCCTCTCATCCCCTCGCTTATCATATCGAGATTTGCTGACCAACTCGCCGGTTCGTCCTGCAGTTCACCATCGGCTTCCTCGTCGAAGCCTCGTACTTCTGAGACAGTTTCGGAGAGAAGATAGACTTAGGATGGCTTGGTTGGTAGTACTGATCTTCGTTATTATTATGCTGAGTAGGTACTACGTAGGTAGTCAGTCAGAGGTGGAATAAAGCAACCCATTTACTGTCGAAGCTCATACCACTGCCACTGCCACGGCAACCAACCAACCTCCTACAACACCCAACCATATAAACCCGAATAAGCAGCCAGTCTCTTAACAATTCAAGCCAGGTTGGTGTAGTGGTTAGCACATTGAAGATTCTTGCCAAAGGTCAATTCACAAAAAGTGAAGGCCTTGGGTTCGATTCCCTGTGGATGTCCTGATCTGTACACCGCAAAACGGGTAACTCTTCGCCCTGTGTGAAACAAACCACACCAAAAAAACACACCACAGAAGGAAAGAGATAAATGGCAAGAACCAGTACAAGACCCAGGTTCGATCCCTGGACCAGGCAACTGAATTATTTTTTTGGGCTTTTTCGGCACTGCCTATTTGACATGGACCTACGAAATCAGCACCTGGAAGTTGGAAGTACTTGCCTACCCACCTGACTTTTGCTTCTCGCGAGTCGTGATTTGGGAATGCATATATATGCGTACGATCGTAGCCTCAAATCACTTACAACTCTGTGGTTCTTATCCCGAGGTAGTGAAGTCCGCAATCATTACTTAGGCACTAACACCTCGTCGCAATAAATCGTAAAGCCGAAGTACTGTAATGAATGATATACCGTTATTGCATTATTCACCTCCTTTATAGATCTACACAGGTATACATACGTCCTTAAGTCATGCCAACGCCGGTTGGGAAGGGTTTTTTCTTCCCTCTTGATCCAGTTCCAAATCCCCCCCTTTTTTGGTATCACGATGAACAAACCCAACCTTGAAACCCGTGAAACTCCACGCAGAAAACACTGCTCCATTGTTCGTTCTCCTACCGCCTTGTAATTAAGCGATTAGTCGGTGCCCAGTATTAAGTATACCCCGAGATTGTCATTTCTGTCTTTCTACCACAAATCCAAGTCCACAATTCTCCCACACGAAGAGCAACTTGCGGTGATACGCTGTGTGTAGTGTTGTGTTGTGTGCTGTGCAATTGCGGGGTCTTGTATTCGTCTCCTGTTCATCACCGCCTGCGCGCCTGCTCGCGCGCCTTCCAGTTGTCGCGGATGCTCTTGGCGGCGGCCAGCAGGTCCTCCTTGGTGACGCCGTCGCGGATGCTCCCGATGACGCTCTCGACGACGGAGATGTGGTTGCCGTCGGTCTTGTCGTCGCGGAAGCGCGAGAGCCGCCACCGCTTCTGGTCGTCCATGTAGACCTCGACGACGCGCTCGTCGAGCGGGTCGCCCAGCCCCTTGAGCACCTCCCACTCGGCCTCCTCCAAGTGTAGCGGCGCGTAGAACCGGTAGGCGTCCGGGGAGTCGCGACCGTGGAAGGCCATCAGCTCGACGGCGGGCACCGAGTCGTAGTCGACGAAGGGCTCGCCGCCCTCGCTGGAGTCGTCCTCGCCGGGCTTGACCACGGGGAAGCGCAGCTTCCACAGGAAGTCGATGGTGTTCTCGTCGGCCTCCTTCCACTTGAGGATGTGGGGGTCGGTGCCGGCCTTGTACTCGCTGCGGAGGCAGGTGAAGATGAGGCCGTCGTTGCCGTGGCGCAGCTGCTTGATGACCTGCTCGAACATCATCTGGATGCCGTAGGAGACCTGCATGCTCTTCATCTCGACGAAGAAGGGCTGGAACTGGCGCTCCTCCGGGTACTTCTGCAGCAGGCTCTGGTAGGGGTGGAAGATCTGCTCCTGGAAGTAGCCCAGGCGCTTCGACAGCTCCCGCGACATCAGCACCTGGCCGTCCATCACCAGGCAGTCGAACACCAGGTACCGCGGCTCCAGCTGGCCCTTGCCCAGGTCGTCCACCACCAGCTCGCCGTCCAGCAACGTGGCCTTGTGGAAGGCCTGCTCGCTCGTCGGCGTCGGAAAGTGCAGATTGCCCGAGTTGATGAACCAGTAGTCGTTCTTCCGGTCGATGAGGTAGTGGACTTCATTGCCGCCCTCGTCTTCGGTGAGGTAGAGCAGGTAGCGGATGCCGTCTGACTTCTCGCAAACGAAGTAGCTGTAGTGTTGAAAGGAGATCGCCATGATTAGCCCTATGGTCCGTGTACATGTGTGTGTGTGTGTGCGCGCGTGTGTGTCTGGATGTGCATGCAACATGACTGAGAAGCACCGATCGACTTACTCTTCGCGTCGTAGCTCATCTACGTGCTTCCTGGTAAAACTGACGGGTTGCGCGCCAGGAAACCCAATCTGAGATCTGCCCAAGAGACTGGCGACTTCCTGGCGCATCGTCCGCAGCAGGTCGCCGCTGATTCTGAGCCCGGGCTCATCGATGGACTGTATGGGCGCACCTCCGTCCATCGTGGAAGAATTCGGCGCACTCGAGCACGGTGATGCGCCTCTCGAAGACAAGGCGTTCGAGGAGCCAACCGCGTTGTTCCAAGGAAGGTCGCGGTTAAGGTTAAGGCCGAGGTGGGGGTGAAGGCGGAGGTCAAGGTCGAGGATGATGTTTTGGATTCGGGAGGCTGCCGCAAAGAAAGCGAGTCTTGGAATTGGAAGTTCGTGGTCTAGGTAGGGAGAAACAAAGAAAGCCTGCAGCTACCAGACCAGCCACAGCAAACAACTAGCACAGAACGGTATGGAATGAGGAAACTACCGGAGCAGGCGATGACTTAAAAGCTTCTACGACCTATATCTTCGACTTCATGTCGTCGCCGTCGTTGTCAATCGCATGGAAACCTTGAGGGGCTGGATGATGGATAGACTTCTGGCTTTTAGCTAAGAAGATATGTTAAATTATTGATGCTGATTGTAGAAAATGCCACCGACGGCGGCCACTTCCTCAGCGTCCGCGTCGCGATCCCTGGCTGTTGCCTACCTACATACTGTAGGTACCTACTATACCTAAGCTAGCAAGAGCTTTATCGGCTTATCGGAGCCACATACACCTGACCCCTGTGTTGTATGTACTATGTCTTTGGCGCACGTTACAACCTGTCATATAGTAGGTACAATACCTACATACCCGGGTAAGGTATCATACGCCCCGCTAACTCAAACCGTTAGCAGCATCCAGGTTACCTAAGCACGTAGAGACCACCGTACCTACCTGGGCATGGCCAAAACTTCCAAATCCTTAACTAGCTACAAATGCCCTTTACCTTCACTAGACAAATGATACCTGTCAATGGTATAGGCCAGTCCTCCTATGACCGAGTTTGTTTTTTAAGTTAGTATATGCCATGTCGAAGAGATGCCCATACCGCAAAATTCCATTGCCATTTGTTAACCTTTAAACGACTGAGGGCTGCCATATTATGGGGGTTGATTCCCTTCGATTCCCTTCGATGAGAACTCGATTTGGTACTCCAATCGGCCAAGAAAGGGTTTGGCTGGTTGATGGCATCGTCTCTTCGGTCGAAGGGTAGTCTACTCAATGCTGGGCCGTGGCGTAGCTCGCCAGTGAACACTCTTCGATAGCAATCCAGAGAACTTGACCGAATGATAGATAGTGAAACAAACTATGGTATGAAGAGTGGGAGTATTCACTTAGAACTATCAGATATAGTAGTATGATATAGTACAGCATAGCAAACTATAAATAGCGACAGCTACTACCTTTCGGTGCCTCTTTGGGGTAGGTCAGCTTGCATGTTGTGCTTTCACCAAAGAGCTGGACCTAGCATCTTGCGGCATAGCTAAACACATACCTACCAGAAGACGACTTAGCAAAACCAGACTAGGTATATGCAACAATTGCTCCTACTATGTGAAGGGACAGGATGACGGTATTTCCAGGCCTGAGATATGAAGCCACAATTAAACTCGAGGGTTACTGGCTTCCGACCCCGTTGATTACATGATTCAACAGGGTCCTAAGCGTAGAGGTTGACCATACATAGACTGAGTATTACGAAATATATCGCATGAGAGCTTGCCTAACTCCAGGGTGAATCCAGGGGAGATCCAGATCCAGGGGCGTGCGTACCTTACCTACAATATCGAATATTAAAGGCCGTTGTTGGTGTTTAGGATAGATACAGGGCCATGCGCCGGTAATCATCGAAGGGCTGCCCCCCAGAGATCTGCGCGCCGACCTTGCTGGGTCCTCCTGAGCCCTGCCCTTGCCCTGCCCTGCCTGCAACCAGCAAACTAGTAGTTGAGCTGGCGTACAATACACAGTACAGCTGGTGTGGCTGGTTTGCCAACCGAACGGCCGGGCGAAAGCCCTAAAAACCTGCATGAGGACGACCACAGAAATAGAAACCGAGGAGGAGTTACGCGTACTGCACCGTAGTGCGTTACAGTGACCCGGGCAGCGCTACCGGATCGAAATGGCCTGCATACTTACTTAAGTACTTACGTACGTACGTAAGTATGCACAAAACTGTAGCTGACGGAACCTGATGTCCAGGGCGGCGTGTGGGGGCTGCGGCTTTTGAAACACTCGAAACATTCTCTGACTTCGCTGACCTGGTTGGACTTCGGTAAGCCAGGCTCTTTGGCTAACTTGAGCTTACCATGGCGGTGGCCGATTGAGTAGAGCGGCCCATCTCCCGGTATTATCTCAGGCTTGTCAGTAGATGAGTTGACGGTATAAGCGTAAGCTGGCCTGCAGCGTGGGCGGCACACATCACTGGACGCCCTGGACGCCACGGCAAGGTTTGGTCCGAGTGGATGGGCGTGATAAGGTAGCATAGGTATGCGGGACGGAACTCGGAGCCAACAAGAGGTTCTGCTTCGCGGCGAGGCGGCCTGCGATAGGAGGTGTGCGGCTTTTCGTGGCAGACGGTCGCCGCGATCTTATTCGCCCCAACGTGAAACATGCGCTAGTTAGCAGCCGCAGGTGAAGAAAGAGAGATGGCGCGAGAGACGGTGTCTTGGGATGCTATAAATTGTAGGGGCGGATGGGAGGACTGGGGGACGGGTATAGAGGGCCCTTGTTTAGACTAGCAGGCATTCATTCTCCTTCTATATAAGGGAGCAGTGATGTCATGTTTATTCGATACGAGGCGTTATGATCGAAGAAAGCCGACTAAAAACCTGGTACGTAGTAGGGCAATTCTTGATACTATGTACATAGTAGGCATGCAGATGTCGTTAGTCTGGAGCTTGAGTCGAGTCAGGGGCAAAAGCTGCCGGGTACCTGCTCGGAAGCTCCAAAGAACGTTGATGAAAGGGTCGAATTCGAGCGTTGCAAGCAGGAGCCGTTGTTCTGCAGAACTCCTTGACTGGCTGGCCCGAAGACCTCTCTCTGCAGGCTGGGCAAAGTGCATGCAGGTCGAGGTCACATTAAGGATCTGGACTTGTGGTAGGGCAGGTCGAGGAGCAATGTTTCAGATTCTGAAAAGTCGCCGTCCGGCCTGGTGATTGGTGCGAGGGAAACGCCCAGCCTGTCCTGCCCTGCTCCAAACATGAATGATAGCACGCCTCTTGGCATGGCACTCTGGCACTCTGACACTTGGAGAGGAGGCCCGCATTTACGGATAGACCCTTGGAAGCACAAAAGGGAGGGGGTCGAACTTTCAAGGCCATCCAATAGGTAGCCAGCTTATTAGTGGCCGGGCCGGGTGATGGCGTACCTGATGAGCGAATTCGCATGACAGACCTGAGAACTGGTGTTCTATAAATGCCCAAATCGAATTACTACATACCTGCTACATAATCACGAGGAATATAGGGGCTCTCTCTTGGGATTTTAGTCGGGACTTCCGCACAGCAGCCGATAGATACTTCAATACCTACTATGTAAGTAGTCACCTGCGCGGGCATGCGGGTTAACAACGTACATACATTATATGTATGCGCTGTCCGCTTTCCTTTTATAGTTACGGAGGACGAAGGGGCTGCCCCTGAATACAAAGTGGAACTTGCAGCCATCGACGGCCATTGGGATTCGGTGGTCAATGGCGCACAACTCCATAATACCACTAATGTGGGAGAGTTGTTGATAATATTGATAATCGAGTATCGCCCTGAACATCTGGCACTAGCAATCACTGCCCCTCGAAGTTTCTTGCAAGACGTCATAACAAGCCACCGGCAGTTGACCAGACGGGTGTGCCCTAAGTAGATGTGCCCTAAGTAGACTACAAAACGTCTGACTATCCTCCTCGGTAAGCATCTCGGGCTCATACGAAGTTGACTCGAAGCATAGTTGCTTATCAACGTCTGACGGCCGGGCAGCCCGGGTTATCAGCATGCCCCCATACGTATGTAGGAAGATATATATACTGATATATAATTTCATACTGTACGGCAACCGGATCTCGGTTGAATATATCGGATATATATACCTATATGTAAGCGCGGGATAGCTCTGACTGGCTGGATCATGGCCTCTGTGCCTTGAGTGTCTTGCCGCTGGCCAGGACGGCTTCATTGCCGGACCCATGAGGTAACGAGGACTGAAGATCGAGGCGGGGCTGAGGTAGATCTGCAGACGTCCATATGTAGTAGTTAATTGACGACTATCTGTTCCAATATACGCAGTCCGTTGAGCGGTTTATAGCCAGACAGCCCAATGGCCAACCTCACTCGATGCAGGGCTATGTTCTCGAGTCCAGGTAAGGTAGGTAGGTAGGTATGTGGTAATGTGATGTTGGCCTTGGTCCAGTACCAAGTACCATTCCCAGGCGGTCCCAGGTCCCAGATTGCACAGATGCCATGATTAGTTAGGTAGGTATTTGTTTCAACTCCAACTCCTTCATCAGGCCAGACGAACCAAAGATGCAAAAGAGTTTCCTGTCCTAAAAGAGAAGCATGAAGAGGATTTATGTATAACTTTCAACTTGGTAGGTAGGGACTTACATAGGTAGGTCATTGGTGCGGGTGCAGATATATATGGAACTGAAGTATGCGATGATCTGCCTCTGCCTTCCAGTTGCTCACACTTGATGCTGGATGCTGGAACGGATGGGAGAGGCAGCCCTAATTGAGGCCCCTAAACGGGCAATTAGTGCGCGTTTCAAACTGAACCTTGGTCACTTCAAAACCGATTCGACCCACTTTTGAGTCTTCCTGGACGGCGAACCCTGCCACCTAATTGCCTACCCACAGGTACCACCGCCTGAGCATTCAGCATGTACAGTACCCCTATAGTCGCTACCTCTTTCTTCATACATGTATTGGCCTGTTGGCTTCCGGTAGGTAGCTCTGGATCCCCGATGAAAGCAGGAGATGCAAAAACAATTGCGAGATGCCATACATATTGACTTGACCTGCCTACGTATATGCAGGCCTCACTGGAAAACACGGACCAGAACTCGGCATCCCCCACTAAACTCGAGTGTTCCCGGAGAAAACTTGTCAAGTTCTGATATCAACCTGCATGTTTAGCTGGTCCTGCTTGCTGGCTGACAGGGCTGGTGAGTAACCGACCGTACAGGCGTAGGTATCTTGGGTATGTGGTATTCTTAGCACTTAGCGCATGTAGGTACTTGTACCTACCTACATTTGGATGGTGGATGGGTGGATGATATCGTAATTGAAAGTTTGTCAGTCCTCAGTTGTTGCAGATAGGATCAAACCCCCAATTTTCCGGCCCACCATGTCTGCCATTTAAGGATTTATGCTTCGTAGCTTTTGATAACTATACTGTATTTATTTCTTGGGTAATACTAACAAGACGGGAAAAACTATCTGGCAACTGTCTGGGTACATAGGTAGGTACCGTACATACATATGTACTATGTACGTGTACTTTACACACTGCACACCAGGTAACACCACATACATACAACCTACCTTACATACATACATACGCCTACACAACTGGCACAGTACTAGTTGGGGGCTGGCGTACTTCACACAAGGCATTGACATACATACGCACACACGCACACACACACACCACCACCACACCACACAGAATACCTACGTACATACATACATACCTACATACATACATATACGTACCTAACTAACGACCTCTGTATGTACAATACATGTAGTTACCCAAGGTACCTAAGCACTAAGTTACCTAAGCCTTAGCTCCCCATCCTCTATTTTCTCGTTTTTGTCCAAAATCATCATCCCCTTCTCCAGGCTCTGTCTCTGTGTCCGTCTCTCTTCCCAGGAACCTCAACCCTCCTCCTACTCGAACCTCAACCTCTTTCCCGCCCTACATATTGGGATCTCTAATGGAGCCTGTATATTGATCTCGGTCAGATTTAATTTTTTTTTATTCCTGACTCGGCTGTCTCTAGTTTCCTAATCTCTTTTCGGGTTCGGACCACTATCATATCACCACCACCGCTACTACCACCACCGCACTAGTTTTACCCTATCCCCACGATTCCACGATCCCACGATCCCACGATCTCACGATAGTAGAAATAGTGACACTGTATTACTTCCGCAGTACGAAGTGAAAGAGAAGAACAGGCAAAGGGGGGAAAACAGGACAGGTCTTCACCAACGACCGCACGGGGATTCGGGACGCTCAGAATCCTGCAGAACCAAGCTTAGCTCGGAGAGCTCGACATCTTCGACCCCGACCACTCCTTACATCATCGCACCCTGGCCTCTTCCAATTTTTTTATTCAAAATCAATTTTCGAGAAGGCTTTGAAACAGCCTGGAGCACTCGGACTTTGTAATAACCCCAGAAATATCAACGGGACCACTATATTCAGACGACCGACGCTTGGACACTCCTTTGCCCCATTCCTCGCCTGCGGCCTCTTGTGTGTGCAACCACGGTATAATTCCCTGAGACACGGTCAATTCTGTTCTTCTGTTGATATACGCACATGAACGCACTGTTCTTCGCTGCCTCTGTTTTAGCGAGAGAAGTGTCTAATTAGAAAACGACGAGCTGAACCTCACCGCGGTGCTCGGCATCTGCGTCCATTTGACGTTGGACTTCCTCTCGGATCCCACCGCCATAAGAGAATCACCCGAGTAAGGTTGATTCAATTTTACCATCATCCGCAGAGAGCTCTTATACAAGCTACTCTTGATGAATAGTCGGATGAATAATCGATAATGTCAACTTCTAGATCTGAGCATATGACTTTTGGCTTTCCTCCTAAATCATCCAACGGTCAAGCTCCTTCAACCTCCCCCACAACCGCCGCCAACTCTCCCGGCGAATCCAGCATTAGATCCTCATTCATGTCAGGCGTCATCAATCCATCTGCCAAGATGTCCGGTACCACGCGATCAGGGGCTGGTTCTCCATCGCACGAGACACCTGGCTCGAGCAGACTGTTCTCCAAAAGGTAAGCCATATCAGCATTGGCAATTCCCACCCCGCTCTCTATCACCAAACCATAGCGTCCTTTTTCTGACAGCGTTACACTGCCATACAGAGCTAGAGAGATCCAAGCCCAAGAGGGTGTCACCGGCATGCCGGCGTATCCATGGGGTGGCCCGCCCACCAGTGGAAATTCGACACCTCTACGGGAGAATATCCCCGAATCACCTACTGACGGTTTCCCCGACTTCGCGCCTCTCCCGACGCCTGACTCCCTACCTTCGACAAGGCGTGCCCGAGCAGGTACTGTACCTTCGCGCTTTCCCGTGGGTGCTGTAGGCACTGGGCAACCAAACTCTGTCCCCTCTCTCTCCTCGCATTCTTCCCGCCCGACTCCTTCCCAGAGCCCATTCAAGTCGCCGTCGCCCAACCTCAACGAGAACACCGATGCCCCACGATCGTCCACCCTCTTATCGAGACTCCGAGCGGGCTCAATGCCTCAGCGAAGTCCATTTGCGCAGATCCCGGGTACCAGCTCGCCATTCGGCCCGTCGGTCTTTAGCACGTGGAACCCTACAGGGCGCGAACGAGGCAACACTCTCGCCAGCATAGCGAGTGTGGGATCGAACGGACCCAGCTCCCCTGCCCAGTCGGCAAAGGAAGGACCTGGAGACAATGACGTTCATATGAGAACTCTTGACTACCTAGGTTTGGCCGAAACGCCACAGCCAGCTCGAGCCCAACTGGCCAGTACACCTTATTTGCCCGGGCTCGCCGATTTCACGAAGCAGGCCAACCGCTTCCGCTCGTATTCCGTGAACAACAAGGATAAGTATGCTGAGGAAGAGGATGATGAGTACGAGCAGGGCTTAGCGCTCGAGTATGCCCAACTCCAAGACCAATTGGCTGCTACCAATGCGGCCATCCACAGCCATAACCTCGCAGTTCAAGGCCTTCAGGCTTTTGCTTCTCAGGCTACGGTGACTCGACCTCGAGCTCGAACTGCCGGTGTTTTGGAGCTCCAAGGAGCAGGCTCTCGACTGCTTCGAAATTACTATCCGACCCCTTCTCGTCTCGATAGCTCCATGACAGCTTCGGACCTTCAGTTGCCCGATGAGAAAGGATTTGATGATCTTCCGGCTGCCGTGGCCGCCATGAACTTGAACCGGTCGAATAGCCGCAACAATGGTCTGTTAACCGCGGAAGAAGCTGGCCTCGAGGGTCCTACTAGTGCGCTGTGGCTGGGCAGTATCCCTACTTCGACGACGACCTCAACTCTGACGGAAATGTTTAAATCATACGGTCCCATTCTGTCTGCCCGAGTCTTGACACACAAAAACTGTGGCTTTGTGAACTTCGAGCGGGTTGATAGCGCCATCTCAGCGAAGGCAAGCATGAACGGCAAGGAGATATTCCCAGGCGCCGGCCCCATCCGTATCAATTTTGCGAAGCCTCCGTCCGCCTCGAACACACCTGGCCCTGACGGATCGTTTCCTAGTCCAAGCCCTGACCCCTTTGGAAAGAACCAGGATGCTGGTGTGTCGGGCACGACTGCTCCAGCCACTGACAAGTCTGCTGCCGCGAATGGTGCAAACAGTGCTCCAACCATACCACCTCTCCATGAGATGACTGGCGATATTCTACAAATTGTGAAGTCCTTCGGGGCTACTGATGACGATACCTTCAGAATCTCCCATAGTCTCCAACAGGCCATTCAGTTCAACACGTTCGCCGATGAGATCCCTCCGGTCCGCGAGCCGACTCACACCCGTGTGCACGATGCACCGAAACTGAGAGACATCCGCAAGCGTATCGACAACCAGAGCTTGTCACAAGCCGAGATCGAGAGCATTGCTGTCGACATGCTTCCGGAGATTGCGGAACTCGCCTCAGACTACCTTGGCAATACTGTCGTTCAGAAGCTCTTTGATAACTGTTCTGATAACCTGCGGGACGCTATGCTGGCCGAGATCGCGCCTCACATGGCCGAGATCGGTGTGCACAAGAACGGTACATGGGCGGCTCAGAGAATCATCGATGTTTGCAAGACCCCGCACCAGATGACTCTGATCGTCGACCACCTGCGCCCTTACACGATTCCGCTGTTCCTGGATCAATATGGCAACTATGTGCTACAAGGCTGCTTGAAGTTCGGAGCACCTTTCAACGACTTCATCTTCGAGACGATGCTCAGCAGAATGTGGGATGTCTCTCAGGGCAGATATGGCGCACGGGCTATGAGAGCGTGTCTCGAGAGTCACCATTCCACCAAGGACCAGCAAAGAATGCTCGCCGCCGCGATTGCACTGCATAGTGTGCAGCTAGCCACTAACGCGAACGGAGCCCTGCTATTGACCTGGTTCTTAGACACGTGCACGTTCCCTCAGCGACGTAGCGTCCTAGCCCCCCAGCTCGTCCCCTACCTGGTCCATCTCTGCACGCACAAGGTTGCGTATCTCACTGTGCTCAAAGTCATCAACCAGAAGGCCGAACCAGACGCAAGAGACACCATCCTCAAGTCGCTCTTCTTCACACCGAACGACCAGATTTTGGAAGCTATTCTCAGTGATCATGCTTGTGGTGCTACTTTGATTTTCAAGGTTCTCACGACACCATTCTTTGATGAGAGCATCCGAGCTCAGGTTGTGGAGAATGTGAAGAGCGTACTTGTTCGCATCAAGGCCCAACCGAACCAGGGCTACAAACGCCTTATGGACGAAGTCGGCCTCTCCACTAGAAGTGGAGGCGGAGGTGGTGGCTCTCGCGATCACTCGGTAAGCCGTAACAACACGAACGAGCGGCAACGACCGGTGTCCAGACAGGCTCAGGCGAACGCTGCCGCGGTGCAGCAGAACTCGCAGTACAGCAACCAGTACATGAATCCACTCAACCCTAGTGCCAATGCTGGTAACTACGATATGGGAGGGTTTGCCCCACCTCGGAGTGATGCCGAGTCTGGGTTGCAGCCATTCCCGTCGTATGGGGGCCAAGGAGCGATGTATAATGCGAATAACAACGCAATGCCGCCCATGAACATGCAGCAGCTGCAATACCAACAGAGCATGATGGCACGCGGGGCACCGCCGCCAGTGAACAACTACATGCCCCCTATGCAGTCTGGATACGGTGGCTTCAACGGCTCAACCCCTCCCGTCGATCAGTACCGTAACCCGAATGGTGCAAATGGCAGCCCGGCCCAACCTTCGGGTGCTCCAGCTGGCTTTGGTGCGCCGCCGCCTGGGTTCGGGATGCCGATGGGCATGGGAGGCTACGGCTATGGCGGAAACGTCCCCTACATGCAGGAACAGCCGGTTAGTGGAAGACGCGGACGCGTAGGTCAACCCCACCAAAGAAAGAAATCGCCTCGACCGTAAGGGTCGCGTGCTGACTTCTCTGTGCTCCAGAGATGAATGATGATTTAATCTTCACGCCTGTTGAGCAGTCGGCTGGAGGTGCCGCAGGAAGTAGACCTTCCTACTAGTGCTTCTTTCACGTCTGTATCCGAAAATGGATTGTTCGCGTATTTTGCACGGACACGGACGGAGTTGGCCGGGTCGTTCTAGTCCAGGAGAAAATAGTGCAACCTCCCAATTTTGAGAGGATAGGGGGGCTATCCCGGTCGAATTGCTCTTTTCCACCGCGACTCGTCTACCTCAGGCGCTCGGACTTACGGTGGCAGCAAGCAGCATAGGGCATTCTATCGGTACATATTTGGATTTTAGGACACGGCCTAACGGCGGTCCGGGTGCGCGAGGGGGTGGGGGGAAAGAGGGACGAGTTGGTAGATACGCCCCAATTATAACATTTGCGAGATCGAGACCTGTATCTGTGTATATGCTTGTGTGAAGAGCAACGGTGGACGAAAAGTCTTTTTTTCTTTTTCTTTCTTCTCTTCTTTTACTTGGTCGTATTTCGGCTTAGCACTTATATTGTCATGTATGTCTTTGCGTGTGTCCGGTTGACGACGGGGTTGTTCATGTTCGTTTTTAGCTGCGAAATGCGTCATATAGAGAGCAAAGCAAGTAAGGATGTGATGAAAGCTGTCATCTATCATCATTGTACCCCCCTTTTTTCTCCATTAGACATGTTTCTTCCAGGCGCCTTTCCTGTTCACGTATGTATGTTAGGGCCTGAGGGTCAGAGCAGAGGTAGAAGCAGTGGTAGGGGCAGGGGAGGGGGAGGGGGAGGGGAAGAGCAGAGTTCGCGTGCTTTTATATTTTGCCTTTTCTCTTGTCTTTTTTCCTTCTATTACATGTCCAGATGAACGAAATGAACGAAACGAATCCCTATTCCACACTATATATACAACGCAATGAAGAAGTCCCTAGATATATCCTATATTATATGAATACGCTGAATGTCATGTCGCACGTTTGACAGAACCAAGCTGTATTGGGTGAGAAGTAAAATTGATACGAGGAAGGGGGAAAAGAGGATCATATAGTGATGATTATGGCTCTTGTGTGCCTCTACTTGATGACATACTACTTGACATTCGGGTGTTTATCTATTCACTTACCACGGCTAGGTGCCTAGGTAGGTAGGTAGAAGAGGGAAAGGCCATTGTACTGCTAGTTGGTGGGTAGTTAGATCCCTACATAACGTCCCTATCTTGTCTTATTCTGTCTATCCACTTTGCTTGCTTGGTATGTCTGTCGCTGACGAAAGAGGCAGAGGAGGGGGGAGGAGGTACGGCGCGGTGCAGTACGCCGCAGTTCCCTCCTCTCTGACTGATACCCCCTCTATCTACTCCCGACCGACTACCTGCCGGCTTACCTGCCTGAAAACCTCGATTGTTCTTATCTTACCATCGTTGCCGTTGCCTACAGGGACGGTGGTGCCCTACACTTCTGTTATAGCTAACACAAGTTTCATTGGAAGATTGGTGTCCGACTAATCTTCTACCTAGCTACATGTGTCTGCCTGCCTATCTACACCGTGGAAATACCTAGGCGGGAGAGTGGGACGACTGACTATATCAGCCAGACGTACACGTGGACGAGCGGTGGACCGGCGGGTATATAGAGGCTATACAATACTTTATGTGTGTGTGTGCTCGTCTGGCCATGCTGAATAATTCTATGGCGTGGCCATGGGAAAGGGGAGGTAGGCAGATACCTTTGGTAGGTGCTATCATAGCTAAGGGAGACAGGACAGCCAGATGCTTGCCATATATTCCTCCCCGTTCGTTTGTTTCTAATTTGATCTCCCCTCTCAACCACACCGACCCCCTAGCCTCCTACTAGAGTAAAGGAGTGCTTTGCTGGCTTTGTAGCTTACGGCGGGAAATCACAGTCTTATATCAAGCATTATAGAGTATCCATTCAGGAGTTGACATCCTGCTGTTCCGTCTCAGCACGGTAGAGGGACGGAATGGGATGAGGCTTGATGGGTAGGTAAGTTCGATGGAGCCCAGGTAGGGGGAAGGATGGGCCGTCGTATATATATCATGTCATGTTCCTGCCTCCTTCACCCAACGGAGTCGAGGAGATGGGGACTCTATATCGCTTGTTACCTCAGCTACTAGCCCACGCCGAGAACATAGTCACTGCCTTGCTTGATTGTGTGGGCCGACTACTGCCGAGAGACAGACAGACAAGTAAACATAATACATAAACAGGAGATATGATAATCAGATCCTGAGTCTCTCCTTCTCTACCTCCATACCTCACTCACTCACACATGCTCCCTCTGTCTTTTCTCCCCCTCTGTCTCGACTAACGGCATCGGTATCATTACATATAGGAGTTCTGCCAAGAGACCGACCCAGCGGATGACCAACGAGGTAGTTAGACAGGAACGGAGTACTTGACTGTTTCAGCTAATAGGCATGTTGTAACGTGGTAGACAGATAGATGGGGAGGACCCGTCCACCCATCGGTAGTATCTTTACACTGAGATGGTTAGTTAAAGGTGACAGTGGCAGCAGCAGCAGCATATATAGGCTACCTCATCCAAGCTGCCAGCCAGGCTTTTGACCTGCATCACATAAGAAAGGTTGAATGACGGGGAGTTGGTCTGTTCCTCTGCTGCTACTACGACAGTGTTTGTTTGATCATGAATCTGCACTTGATACTCATTCACTGTACACGTACTTATATATACCTTCCATGTAATATAACAGTAGTCACATCGGGTGATCGTTCCTGATGATCAAAGTCACAAGCCATGAAACACACACACACACACACACACACACACACACACACACACACACAAGCATACGGTCTTCATAAGCAAAATGTTTCTCTTAGCAGTAGCAAGTAGTATACGACTAACGTGGTGAAGAGGCGGCATGGTATGGTATGGTGTATAGAGAGGTTGGAGTTTGGGAGAGATGGACACGACGGAGGTTAGGGTAGAGGGCAAAGGCAAGGGTTGGAAACAGATGGTCCCTCGTCGGTAGAAATGAGGAAAAAGGTGAAATGCAAGGGAAATGTGACCCGGTTCCCCTTTCCTTCCATCCGTCCGTCCGTTCGTCCGTCCGTCAGTCAAGTCAGGAAACAAAAGCAAAACAAAAAATCAAAGTCCGTCCGCCCTGCGAAGAAAACGCCGTATCCGAATGCCATGCTGTGGAATGATGCCAATCTTTGTCTTCTCGCTTCTCTTCTCTCTTCTCAAGCCCTGTCTCATCTCTCCTCTCTCCGGTCCTCTCCTCCCTTTCCATACCAACTTCGTTCTTCGTTCTTCGTATACGCGTCTTCCGTCTTCGCTTTCCATATACCATCCCGTCCTCTTCCTCAGTGCCAAGAAGAACCGCTATCACGTCGGGGATGAAACGATAACCGTTGCCGTAGTTGTCGAGTTGGCAAGGAAGAGGATCAGGACGCAAACAGAGAAGCAGAGGTGGGTCGCATACCAACCAAACAAGGGGCGAGCAACGCTTGTATGGAGTAAAGCAACACGAATAGCGAAGATCCTTCTCTTGGTAAATAACGCTATGATCGCTGGGGGTGGGGCAATATCGAAATAAGCGTCGGTCCACCATGGTGCCATGATGATTGCCGGCCAAGTCTGCTTCATCGTGTGTCGTGTCGGGGGTTCTGTCTCTTCCTCTCTAGTAGTACAGACGGGTTGTTACGAAATAAGAGAAAATAAAGCCTTCGTTCCAGATTCTTCGCGTGGGCGAGAAATCGACCAAAGTGTCGGGTTGAAAGGCAGGTATTAGGTAGGTGTTCTGGTATCATACTGAATAAGAAAAATGGATTCGAGAGGGTAGAAGTCAAAGCGTGCTTCATTGTCGATGCCGCGGTTGTTGATCGGCAACCCCTCTGCCATATGAGAAGAATCAAAAGGCGTGTATCCTGTTACGCAGAGGTACGGAAGGCGCCAGGCAAACCGTCCGACTGCAATGAGGCACGCACGAGTCTATACTGGTATAATGATGAGAGAAACAATGACCCTAAGACACAATAGGCTGTTCGGCCTCTAGGCAACTATAGCATGTTGTAGTCGCCCTTCCGCATGGGTATCAATGCCCAAAGTAGGATCTCTAGAAATATGGTGGTCGATAGAGCTGAACCCAGCAGATGAATATGGACCTCTGATGGTCCGGACGGTGTGGGTGATGATTCGGCGGTCTTTAGTCGACCTGCATAGAGGAATCCTCGCCGGCACCAGCTGATTTGTCGCCGACCTGACCTTGGGCGGCAGCGCTATGCGCATTGGCACTGCGGCTGAGATCTAGGGTGGCATCATCCCCAGAGAGGAGGTCCGATGCCGCCGAGGTCTTTTCAGGCGTCTCGGCTGGCGTTGCTGGGTGAGCTCCTGGCGTCGCGGGATGAGCTTTGCTTGCTAAAACTTTAGTGATCGCATTCTTAAGCGAATCAACTTGAGCAAGCATGGCATTCAGCGAGGTGACATCCGCGGACGCCAGGTTGCCATTGGCAATGCGTTCAGCATCACCGGTGGCCATCATCGATACCATAGTAGGGCTAGCCTCGGACTATAGACGGATTCAGTCAGCTGAGCTCAGCAAAAACAACAAGTCCTAGCATTTCACTTACGATCAGGGCGTCGACTAGCTGATTGACGCCATTGGTACCGCTTTGGGACAGCTGAGCCAAAATCAGTGCCGCCTGCTGGTCTGCAACAGTTCTTGCACTGGGTGCAACTGCCAAAGCAGGTTTGGGCGTGGCAATCCGTGCCTGGGTCTTGCTTCGGTTCTCATGGACACTGCGATGGGTTAGCTACTGATGACTATATCACTGCAATGGTTTGTTCGAGGTGACATACCGAGAGAGGAAATCTAGCTTGACGCCCTTCTCGGGCACTCTGAAGACGCGACCGTAACTTTTCTCATGTCTCCAGGCATCGTAATCATCGTCGTCGCTGTCCTCTTCGATCTCAATCCAGCCGTTGTTGGCCATGCCGCGGCTGTAGATCTGCTCGATGATGGGCGCATGCTTGACCTTACGATACTTGTGTGCCGGTGCCAGAATTCCTGGAAGGGTGCGGAGCAGGTCGTCGACATGAGCAGGGCACCGCCATGTGCGGGGCGGGGGAGGCACGGCTAGTGGAGGATCGAGGCACTCCAGATGCCAGTTGAGCCCACAGCCCGGAATAGAACAGGGGATCAGAGGTCGGTCATCGGCCGCTGCTTTGTGGCATGGATGGCATAGCGCCGGTGTGCCGTCTGGATTCTTCACTCGGAAGAAATCGAAGGATTCTTCATACCCTTTCTTGGATCTAGCAGACAACCGGGGTCAGCTGACTGGTGGGTACACGAGGGGAAGGGGAGACTATGGACTTACTTGTTGGGCTTGACGACCGGGGCGCTGTCCTCGTATTCGCCTTCAGGACCCGTCTTCACCCCTTCAAAATGGTCCCGGACATCCTCCGGCAGACGGAAAGATCGGGGATTCTTGCGCTCCAGGACGGCCAATAGCTCGCTGAAAGCACCCTGCCGCTCACCGATGGGCGGACAAAAGCGCTGCAGGCATTCGTTGCAGTACCATTCGTCTGGCATGTGACCCTCACTCATAGGAGGATCGATACATAGAAAGTGGAATGAGTAGGTGCAACCATCGCAACAGACGAGTTCACCATTTCCACCACAGGTGTAACAGGAGTCGTCATTATCGTCCTGGAACATGTGGGTTAGTAAGGGGGGACGTGGGGATGTGGGAGATTGCTATCGCAAATTTCGGCAAAAGCGGGAACGAGAAAGAAAAGCCGGCGGCGAGTCTTGGGGCTAAGCCTTCCCACACACGCGCGTGCACACCCTCCCTTAAGCCCGGCTCAACGCGAATCCACCATCACGTCACATCCAGGGTGAGGGAATAAAAATAACAACAAGATAAAAACTCTTCGCCAGCACCTCCAAGGGACTGGAGAAGAGCTTGGAATACAGGATAGAAGGCTTTATATATGAGTAGAATGACGAAGAGAGGCATACTGACCTGGTTTGTTTGAGCGCCATTAGCCGCAGGGCTCGGGCGTTCTCCACCGCCACGGGGAATTCCCGCAGATGTGCCCTTTTTCTTCATGGGCCTGTCGTGTCAAAGACACACGTTAGCAAACCGAAGCATTCAAACGGATTCAGGCCATATCTTGTTTGACACAAGGGATTGGGGTGCTTTTGGGGGATACAAGGCTGAATGTAGCCCAACGTGAATCATGTGGTGCCACATCGCCACTCTCTTGTTGGGCCCTGGGCTGTGTTTTCTCCGTCTTTTCTGACCATGACAGCGAAGCGTCCAGTAGGACACATCGTATGACGACCACAGTAACGGAGAAACACCGGCAGCCAGGTTGTAGATAGATATCAAGCAATGGAAGTAAACATAGACGCGAATGAAAATAAACATGAAATGGAAAATGAAATGGAAAATACTCACGAAGTCTTGACGCGTAATCCACCACGGGGCTTCTTGGCCGAGTGCAGATTCGAGGGCGTAGCCGCTCGCGAATTGCGACGCGAGGACGAGGGCTCCAACCGAGACTGGAACGATGCGGCAGTAGGCGAGATCGAGTCGTCCATCTCATCGTGATTCCGCTTGGCCGCTCTGGCCGCTCGCGAGCTCAGAGCAGGCGTTCGCACCGGGCGCGGCGGCAGTTCCGCGGGGGTCGCTATCACTGCAGGAGGCGGTGCTGCCACTGCGGGTAGCACGTCCTGCTCGGGGGGCTCATTCAACACAAGGCCGTCTCGTACGAAACTATCTGCAGAGGTGGTAGTGGTGAGCCGGCGGTTCTCAGTCCGCTTCTCTGATTTGATGCTCGCCCAGTTCTTCGAGGCGTTGTCCAAATCGCCAAACTTGCTGGGGAACTTCAGCGACGCGGGTGTCTGACGACTACCTTGATGGTGAGACGTGCCGTTGGTGGTTACAGCCGCGGGCGTGTTTTGGGTAGTGGCAGGATGAGTCGCGGGCTTAGGCGACGCATTCTTCTTTTTGGCCGCTGATTTCTTCTGGGGCGCGCTGATTGGCTGGGTTGATCCTGCCGGGTTTGGCGTGTCATTTCCCTCGGCAGACCTGGGGCGCGAAACGGCCAGATCATCGTCCACCTGGTCCATAAACTCCTCAAAATCCTCCGGGACGTCGTCCGGCACCGAAGACAGCGAGGAAATGCTGCTGACAGATCCAGTTCGCTTTTTCTTACCGCGTGGCGATTTGGTGTTCTTCGTGCCGTTCGGCCGAGAAGAAGTGGTAGTAGGCTTCATGACCGGAGCTGCCGAAAAAATGGAGGAAATTTCACGGGCAAGATTCTTGGCGGCAGGAGCTTCAACAGGAGGAGCCTGTGCAACGGGTGCCTGAACGGCAGGAGCCTGAACAGCAGGAGTCTGGACAGCAGGTGCCTGAGCAGCAGATGCTTGAACAGCAGATGCCTTGACAGCAGGTGCCTGGATCGTAGGAATATGGGTAGTAGAAACCTGAGTAGTAGGAACCTGGGCAGTAGGTGTATGGATAGTAGGTGTCTGAACAAGAGGAGTCCGGGCAGCAGGAGTCTGGACGGCAGGCACAACAGGGGCCGCAATAGTGGCAGCAGTAGGTTGTGCGGTAGAGATAAAACTCGGGGTAGAGGCAGTAGAGGCTCTAGGAGTAGCTTCTGGACGTAGCGCCAATCTGCTGTTCATGCTCATCGCGTCGGCGCCGATTCTGGCATCAGGCCTGTTGGAAATGACGGGAGCGAAGGGACGAGTGGGCGTATCGCTGGGCTTCTCGACCTTGATCTTCTTAGTCGCACGCCCATCGGCATCCGGTGCGACCTCTTTGAAGACGCTAAGGTCCATAGTCACGAGAGCAGCAAATGGTGCTGGTCTAGGTTTAGGGATGGGGATCTCGTCAGGGACGAAGTACTCGAACGCGTAGTTGTGCTTCTTGCCGAACTTCTTCTTCTCGCTAATCAGGCGGCCGAATTCTCTAAGCGTTGCTGGGTCCGCTCTTTGATGATGGACGTCTCTGATCATGCGTATGAAGCTGGGGTCGGTGGCCTTCTCGTCATAGAGATTACGGAGGGCATACGCTGTGGGATAGCGAGAATGCTCGAGGGCGTGCTCCACAGCTTGCTCGATTATCTTATCTACCTCCAGTTGCTCCTCGTAGAAACGGCTGGGAGTAGTAGATGGGGCAGGGTGGGGCCGGGTAGGGGAAGCGGGCGTTGACGCGGAAGCCGCGGTTGGAATGGGGGAGGACGCAGCGGCAGGTGGCGGAGGGCTGGGCCGCGCACTCTTCCGTCGGCTTGATTGCCGACGGGTAGAAGCCGCATTCACTCCGGCTATGTTGGTGTTCTGAAGAGATTGTGGCTGGCTCGTGCTATTTGAGCCGAAGGACAATCTCGGGGGCTTGGATGAAGACTTCTTGGGTACATAATCGTCATCTTCCCCATCATCCACCACGGGCAATAGGTACGGTCGGGAGGATGGCGATAGTATCATCACCTCCGGGTCTTCCACATCTGGAGATACACCGGGGACGAGGGGAGGGGGGGTGTTGATATCGTCTGCGATGGCGATAGGGGCAGCAGCAAGCTCTGTTGTAGGCTTGGGCTTCTTGAGCACAATTTTCTTCACCACGGGGGTGGCGCCACCGTGCGCGTGGTCACCACCGTGCATCGCCGACTTCTTGGCGATTGCTGCCTTCGGCAGCGTACCTAAGGGTGCCATATTCTCGACGACACCTGCTTTCATCAATCCAGCTTCCTGGTAACTCGCTTTGTTCTGCACGGGCGGCTCGAGCCAGCGCTGCATGAATGTACGTTTCTCGTTCGCGGCGTTTCTGCTATGGCCCGAGGGAGAACTTGTGGGATGGAGAGGACTCGAATATCGCGACCGGGTGGATTTCGGATTTGTGGTCATGATGGGAAAGGTCGGGAAGTAGATGGTGGGTGGTAGGAAAGGTGGTGGTGGTGGTTATTCAATTGAAAGTTCGGGTGGTAAGGGTGAAGGCGACGGACTGGCAAAGCCCCCTAATCGCCTTCTGGGTGGGTATGCAAGCGTGCACCTTTTGCACCCTTTTGTACCTTCGCGCGCACTTCTGATTGCTCACGTAGCCGTCGATGGAAAAATAATACTATCAGAGAGTTAGCTGATGATCATGCATTTCGAATATCTTCGGGTTGATGGCCTTACTCCTCTGCGCGACTGTTCTGTCTGTGGGTTGGAAAAGACGGTTGTCGCGTCCCTTTTTATTTTTCTGGCTGGATGTGGTGTTTCAAGTCGCGCGATAGGGAGAGAGCTAACCAGGTGGAAAGGGATGTGGTGTAGGTAGGGTGCTGGGTGCTGGGTGCTGGGTGTTGGGTGCTGAGTACTGGCTGCTGGCTGCTGAGTACTGAGTGCTGGGCGCTGTCCCAAGCCGGGGGATGGGAGGAATCCAAAACTTCGGACCTGGCGGCAGTGCTAACTCGGGCTGCTTGAGGTACTTTAGTGAGTTGGGCCCAGTACTCACGCGTCGCTACGGCTAGCTAGCTACAGTACATACATACAACCGATACATACGCCCATATATGGAGTATGCCTACATACAAGCCTGCCTAAACGGCCTGAATGACCACATAGGGGCGCTGGACGCTGCTAGGAGCCCACCACTGGTTATTCAACACCTGTACCACCTCACAGCGCGCTTTCGCTCTTCGCCTTGTACTGGATGTTGTATTATTAGACCCGGATCTGACAAGGGGGGATCTACGAATACCGCATGTATGCTGGGTAGAGGTCATCAAACATTCAGCGCTCTACGCAGTAACAGATTTTTGTCATGGATTTTTATCATTTTCATTTGGTACTAGCTAGGTAGAAGGGCCTCGTATATACCTGTATCTATAGTGAAAATACCGCATTGAATAATGGTAGAAAACTGGATGGCCCAGTGTCTCATCAATTGCTGGTCAAGGTTTTCCAATTGTTTGGCATTTTGTACCGACCCCTATTGCTAGTTAGGGGTACTTTGTACCTCGACGATAAAGGGAAGTGAATGTCACTGATGGCTAGGAGGTACTCGACCAACCCCCCCTAGTACAAGATTCCATCGCTTTCATTCCAGATTCCGTCCATCGTCTCTTTTCTATCGATTGTCGGTTTCTCATGCCACTTCTCATCGTCAGTATCGGCACGTGTATACCTGCCCGCCTGCCGACCTACCTACTTATAGCTTGCCTGTCTACCTGCCGGCATCATTCCATATCCACGTACACATGTACCGGTATGATGTCCTAGGCCATGCGAGTCTCTTCCAAGGTTTCCCGTGTGTCTGAGTAGCCACCTACGGTTGGCTTTCGTCAAGAGCATGCTTATTACCTTCCGGGCGAGAAAGCGCCCTAGTCTTTTGACTTGGTTGACTTGGTCACCATCCCCCTATGGTTTGTCACCTGTACACTCACCCGCCCCCCTTTCGCCGCTTTTGCCAAGGTTCCCGAGGTCCCGCATCTCTCTCTTTTCTCCCCCCTCAACCACCTCAACCCCCCCTTCTCCCTCTGTCTCGCACCCCCTCCTCCCGGGCGTCTTCGTCTACCCACAAGGATACCCGAGTGCATACAGCACAGCCAACCCAACTCCCTTCTCTGTTTCCCCCAGCGAATGCTCAATCTCAAAATCATGCCCAAAATCATGCCATCACTCAGCCTGTTTGCATACTACGTAGTACATCGGTCACATTTGTACATTTGCATCGGAATCGAAGCCTGCGATAATGACTCAAATCATAGAATAAAGTCTGCAGGCGCTGGTAGCATCTGATCACCTGATCACTATAGGCAAGGAGACACGGAAAATAGTGGAGTGGCAAGTAAATCTGACTTCACCAGAAAGTGCCAATCACTCTTTTGTCATTTTTTGCTTCTTTTTTCAGGGACACCAACCAGACTAGCTCTGGTGCACATAACTGCTCCTTAGGTTCTTAGGAGGTCGAGGTTGACTAGATTGCAGGTTCGACCGATGTTGAGCCTGCATCTAGTTACGGCGTAGCCAGACCGATCTCCACCATTCCTGGGTTGGGGCTTCAATCCCCTCGCGACCCCCTGAAGATCGATGCACCCACCGGCACTCTTTTCGCGGATGGCCATCACCGCAAAAGCAAAAGCACCGTCAACACCGTCAACACCATCATCGCCGTCATCGCCGTCATCGGCTTTTAGTCATGGTGCCCCCAAGCTATCCACCCGTTGTGCTCACTCGCCACTTTCCTCGTTCTCCCCCTCCTTAGCAGCCTTCTTGGCGGGCTTCTTCTTCTTGTTCTTGCTCTTGCTCTTGTTCACTGCTAGCGGCTGCTCGAGGATCTTGAGAACCTCCTCATCAGTGATCTTATTATCTGTCTGATACTTGCTCACGTCCAATGGCGGAGGTGCACCGAGTTTCGTGATGCCATTCTTGGTGATTGCTGTTTTCCTTGTTAGCCCACTTTCCGAGAAATTCTGCCTAAAACGGGAAATTTACCGAGCGTGGTCAATAACCTGGCCACCGGGGAGTTGTCCTTCTCGCCGACCAACTCATATTGGCGGAGGACACCCTGGCGGACACCATCAAACAGTCCAACCTTAAACTTCGTGTCCGCTTCCTCCTCCTCGAGCTGTCTTGAGCTGAAGGGGAAGTGACCGAACTTGGTCTGAATCGTGTGGAGAGTCTTACGGGCCGTCTGCGACTTGAGGATGTACGTGGTGGTGGTGCGTCGATGAAGAGTGGCGCGCTGCTCCAGGGTCTTCACTTTTCCAGATCCTAAGCTTACGCCCATCTCTACGCCCCAGACCTCGCCGATTTCAGGCACACCGTCTCCCTTGGTACCTTCGGCCGGGGCTAGCACGATCTTCTTCTCGCCCTCAATCTCGTCATGCTTGAAAAGCCATGAAGTAGTGCTCTCGACCAGGTTGCAGTCGTAGCTCTTGACCACCTTTTCTAGAAGCTGGGTGATTTTGGTCTGCGTGGGAGCCTTCACAGCCGCTGCTTTGGCCTTCTCCTCATCCGTTCCGCTCGCCAGTAACCCAGGCGGGGTCATCAGCCGTAGAAGGAGTTCGTTCGCATAGTATGTGGCGAGTATCAAATCGGCAGTGCGACCGGTAACGGTGTCTTCGGCGCCGACGATGATAGTATCGCAAACTATGGAACCGAACCCATCGATTTGCGCTCCCAGCTGAATCTTGATAGCCTCTCCCGATTGCAACTCGACGTTCGCCTCGGCAGCGTCCGAAGCCAAAGGGGTGTAGGGTGTCACATACGACGATGGCGATACAGTCGTCGGGTGGGCGAAACCTATGACGTATTCTCAGTAGATAGCCCAGTGGCACACCACAGCCATTATTGGACCAGGAGCGTACCCTTGTACTTGGTAGTGCGGTAGACCTTGGCTACCTCCTCCTCAATGAGCTTGTCTCCCTTCTGGCAGATGGTGATGATCTTCTCGCCGGCAACGCAAAGCTGAGACACGGCGGCAAGGACCTTCTCGGAGATGGAAGCGGCCGTCTTCCATTTGGTGAGATTGTCTGGGTTGGCCAGAGTGTAATCTACACATGGCAAAGTCAGCTCAATTGTCCAATCCCGGCTGTCGAATCTCGAGGGGCCGGGTCTCGTGCACCAAAACTGGCGGGCAATGCAAAGGGGGACGGGACAGGAACACAGAAACAGAAGAAAAAACGGAGTATGGCGGGGTAGTTACAGCTAGGTTTCGAGCTGAAGGATAGGAGCAGGAGAGCAGAGGAACGGAAGAAGCAGTTGGGGAAAGCGTGTTGGTGTTGGGAACAGCGAGTTACGAACCGACTTCTTTGGTCTCCGTCGTCATTTTGTCGGCTGCGTCTCTGATGAAAATTCTGAGTGTTGTATGGAGAGGCAGAAAGCGTGGTTAGGTTCTAGTCGATGTGGTGGTTGAGTTGGGTAGATACTTGAACGGGTGGGCAGGTGGGCAGAGTGGGTATGTAGGCAGTAGGCAGTAGGCAGTGGCAGTGGCAGTGGTGGGTAGGTTAATAGGTGGGTATGTAGGTGTACGAAGTAGGTATTTTGTATTTACACCTTACGTATTCCAGATTTGGTGCGCTGCGGGGCTTTTGTGTGAGCTCGAATTGTCAGATTGCATGCGCATGCGCCTCTAGTTAAGCTCTTTCACCCTCCCGAGGTCCTCTGCTCCTCTTCCTTGATAGGCTGTGTGTCATCGATATAGGTACCTGCCCACCTAGACCAGGACGCGAAGAGGGGCACGCCTCGAAGCTCAAGCTTCAATTGACCTGCATATAATGATGTGTGTAGAGGTAATAGATACATCGGTACTTCATATGCAAGATGACCTCGGGAGTCTAAGGTTCCAATGATCTTCTGGCTCGCACGTTCTTCTCTGCCATGAGATATACCTAGGCAGGTAGCTATGTGCAATGCACTGCTCTCTGCTTTTACGTCGCACCTAGGTACATAGGCATACAGACAGGACATTACATGGGTACATGCCGGAGTGATTATACTGGACTCGGCAGTCCATGTTTTGTGGCCCTATGACGATACCTGCGTCATATACCCCTTTCTTACCCAGGGCAGAATCATAAGCCAAGAGAAACGTTCGAACAAGGCTTTGGTTGCAGACCAACAATTAGTTGCTGGCTGGCAAGATACACGAGGTCGAATACAAGTCTAGAAAGCAAAGCTGACCTCCGTATAAGTGAGCCTACTACTCATCTCATCTATCGTTTCTTAAGCTTCTTGCCTGTCTACCTGGGTATCTAGATGGTAGGCTCTGCAATCGACCAGTCAGCCCAGCTTCTAGGAAGTTGCAAAGTACGTAGGTACCTGGGTACTCTTAGGCATGCTAGAATGTTCGGTATACCATGACTCATCATCTGTTATCCACGCAGGTCACAATAAATATAATCAAGTGCCTTCGTCTTCATGCTTGCTTTGCTCGTATCTACATAATCCAGATGGGCGATTGGAACTGGGCGATTGGAGGTCGGTGTGATATGAACATGGTCTCTTAATTACTAACAAGTAACCGTCCTCCTGTTTTCTCGCCCAAGTCCCAAACGTGCGCCCTCGCCTGTCGTCAATCCGGGATACCTTATGTACAAAATGATACGCATAATCCTATACATACATCCATCCTGCCTGCCTACATATAACATAACATACAGCCGAGGATTTGAATATTACGTATGTGGGAACGTCTGCTTATGCTCTCTGCGGAAGGTGATGATACCCGTGGACATCACTTACTAAGGAAGTAATTCCTTAGTAAGTGATGTATGCATGTATCAAGCTTGGCGCTGCTGCCATTTCCGCTTCTCTTGCTGTTTGTAATATAGGTCTTTCTCTTTTTGCTCCGCTCTCTCTCCTCCTCGTACTGTTGTCCTTGCCATATCATATAGTTGTCTTTCCCTTAGCCAGCGAAGTAGCAGCTATGTGAGAACGGTGAAGTAAACGTATAACGTCAATGAAGGGTAAAACCCTCTTCCCGGAGCATGAAGACTAATGTACCGGCGCCAGGACGCCCGCTGCCAACTCCAGTCTCCATACCCGGGAAAAACACGGGCAGGTGCCCTTGTGTGAGAGGGGCTGTCCGAAAGTCGATTTCTAACAACCTGCACTACACATACGATGGTGATATGTATATCCACCGTGTGGCGCATGCAGTCACAGTCGATTATGAAGTTGAGAAGAAGCCGAGAAGGCTAGCATGGGCTAATCCATCGACAGCAATGCCAGGGCGACGCAAAAGTCGTTCCGCGTTGGTATTGGCGATTTCGCCCGTAGAAAGAAAGCTTTAAGTGTCGTCGCTTGAAACATGGCTAGACTCAGGTCTCTATCTGATTCACGTTATTTCAGGAAAAATGGCAGATCCTGGCGAAGCCCGGCTGGAAGCAGCGTTAGACGCGCGGAAGTGCCTCAAGCCGCCGTACTATTATTTCCGTTATTCCGTAACCGGGCTTCTACTTTCTCCTTGTGCTGTTTGTTTTTAAGATGCACCTCGAAGTTGGACGCCGTCATCTCGGGCCCGGGCGTATAGAGCTTGCCGGGGCAGTCGAGACACTTGATGCGGGGGAGGAAATAGAACCGAACATTTGGCGGGATAGCACCCGGCTGGGGCATTGAGACTTGTCCGCCAGTAGTAATATCCACTGCAGAGTAGCGCATGAATGCCTCGAACAGGTCGTTTGCATATATTTCTTCTTGCTTGAACCTGTCAAGCGCCGTTACCAGCCATGCTGGAGGTGGGGGCTATGATGTGTTGTGAGTAGGATGGTCAGGACATCAAAATGTATCACGATATCGATTACAGGTCATAGCGACTACTGGAGAAACGGAAAAGGGGGGTTTTGGAGGAGGGCAGGGGAGGGAAGGATCTTACAGGAGCTGGAGAGGGTCCACCAGTCGTAGGGGGAGGGGCTTCTACACGACCAATTTGCCCAGTGGGGATACCATTGGAAGGGGTTCTCGCAGGGACAGTAGATGTCGAAGCATTGGGAGTAGACGGGGGTGGCATGCTATTCGGTGCAGATGTACTCGGTGCTCGTGAATGGGATAAGGACGGGGTGTGGTGCCCAGCTGGGGTGCCTTGTTTTGTTATCGGCTCGCCACGAAACAGCTTCCGGAGTTTGTCTTTGGGCACCTTCAACGTCACTAGGTGACGTTGCGGCTCTTCGGTACCTTCTCTGGTTAGCTCACGCCCAAATCTCCTAGATGTTCGTGTCTCGTGGTGATGTATCGTTGCTTCGGGGGTCTCTGAGCGGCCGAGGTTTGCCATGCGTTGCTGCGCGGCGGATGCAGCTCCCCGCATACCTCTCGTCCTAGCTGTGCCAGGTAATTGTGAGGGCAAGGGGGAATCGGGTGCTGAATCGTCGCTTTCGTCGGAATCTGAGAGGTCGCCATCGCGGGCACCTAAGCCCCTCTTGCGAGCTGTGCCGGGAGCGCCTGCTACGCGCTTGTAGAGCCTGCTGTCTTCCACATTAGTTGCAGCGCCCGGTAACGTCGACGACACTACGAGCGTGCGGATCGTCCTCTGTCTCTCCTTGAGGTCTGGCAAAGACGGTCCACCCCTCCTGTTTATAGATCTCTTCTGCCTCCTTTGTTCCCTCGAAAAGACCATCTCGTTCCTTTCCAAGTCAGCCTCGTTAAGTTCGTAGAGGTATGGCGCGTACTCCTTCGCTTGTTGCTGTGGGCGGAACACGGTCGGTAACGGGGATGGGAGGAAGGCAGCGACCAAATCAGGATCCTCGATCGGCCTGCCGTCGAACGGATGGCCTATGCTGTATAAGCTGCGCGTGAAGAGTTGGGTCTGTTCGCGAATGCAGTGGGCGATTGCGGTGGTGAACTCGCCGGACAGCGCAAGGTCTTGGGCCATGCTTGCGGCGAACTCTTCCGGCGAGTTGAGAGGGTTATTGATCTCCCACTCGAATTGATCCACAAGGGTGTGTTGGCCGATGGTGATGTTGAGCTTGACCAATATCCTCATCTCGTCGTTCTTCCAAGCCGAATATGGCAACTCGGGATCCAGAGCATCTTCATCGGAGTATACGAAAGGGTAAAAGTCGTTGAGCTGTTCGTGCAGTTGCTGAACAACCTGTTCATAGACTGGTTGGAAAGCGGGTGGTTTCAAGCCCATATCCTCGATCAGCTGCGCGGCGAACAGCTCGGCCGAGATAATTCTCTCATGGAGGTTCCAGGTCAACGTATCGCGCAACTTAATCTTCTCCCAGTCAACATCCAGCCGCACGGGGACCAGCTCCTCATGCTGGTTGGCCTGCTGCTTCATATCTTTCCGCTTCCATTTCAGAGGTGGGGTCTGTCGCTTGCCTGGCCTGGGCTTTTGCGTCGGATACAACAGTCGCGAGGGCTGTCCTGGGCCGAGCTCTGTGCGCCCGTTTCCATAGCCGCTATAGCCTTCTCCGTACAATCGACTGGGCGGGAACCAATGCCTGTACTCATTTCTCAGCAACTTGTAGTCTGCAATCTCCTTGAATTGATGCTTGTTGTGGTCATTGAGGCGGTTCTTGTCTTCGCTGAGGGCGGCCGAGTGTATCTGATCGCGGACTATAGCTTGGTTGACGAGGACGTGGGTGAAGAAGTCTTTGTCGCGAACGGAGATACTGTTGGCTTTCGCATTGGGATCGGAAGCTGGCGCATCAGGTCTGTCCTTGGGTGTGGACGCGGAAGAATGTGCCTGGTCCGACTTAGATGAGGCGCCGGCGGTTGTTGTCGCGCCTGTCGCGCCGGCGCCAGTGCCGCTCGGTTCTGCCGATGATGAATCTTGATTAGTTGCCATGATGATGGCCTTGGGGGGTCAAGCACATAGGCAATGGAACCCTGTCGCGCGCGTTCTCTAGTCAGCCCGCGCAGGAGCAGGAGGTAATTCCAGCTCGGTGACTGATGTCTGATGTCTGATGTCTGATGATCGACGGTCGACGGTCGCACTTTTCTCCCGCTACTCTGGCCTGACGCTCTATACTTTGTTGTACTATTGGGCCGAGCTGGGTTACAATGGCACTCGTATCTTCAGGTGTTAAATATTACAAGTCTTGGTATCAAAGTAGAAGCGCAAGTTTGTCATCTCATGGACATTAGGTCATGTAATCGATGGCAACGGCTGGATAGTTGTGGTTGCAGTAACAGCCGTGCTCGATGGTGTGTGTTGGCTGTTGGCGTTGCTCAACTTTTTGCCATGGAGCGTGGAGCGTGGAGCGCGGAGCGTAAAGTGTAGGTAGAGATAGAGCGTAGAGCGTAGGGCGTGGACTCTGGAGCGTGGACTCTGGAGCGTGGCTGAACTGGGACCGAACACTGCGAGAATGAAGGAGACGGGGCTTGGACGGAACGGAAGTGCGAGGTTGAATCCACTCTGCCACGCTGCCACGGTCCGTCCTCAGTGCTGACTTTTTGCCTGTCAGCCTGTGTTATGTTGTAGAAATGGCTGGCGGACGGGCTGGTAGGCTGGTAGACTAGCCTGTATGTATGTATGTACAGTATGCATATACATACACAGGTACCTGTGTCGCTAGACGCTAGTAAGACGCGCTCGCGATATCCAGATTGGTTTTAGGTGGTGAACCGTGCACACTGACGTTACAAACATGGCTAGGGGGTTAGATAAGGACAGGAGATAAGCAGGTACTTCGTAATTTGTACTTGAGGCCCTTAAGAGATAAGGGGCTCATAATTGACAAGTCGTGTTGGGAGCAACAGGCACAAGTAAGCAACCAATCGAGGTGGCAGTAGGAGAATCTGCTATGAATATACATGGTGAAAGAAACTTGTTTATTAGAGAATATACAGCAGACAGTAGAAGCTCTCTATGACCTCATGTAGGCAGTGTGACTAAGCTACTCGGCTCTGCTCCGACACCCAGGAGTATCCGGCCTTGAGGACGATGCTGGCCTCGATGGTGAAGACCCCCCAGGGAACGTCGACCCTGACCATAAGTGCCTCGAGCAAGGTTTCCGCCCATAATGCCATGCAAGTTCAACAGAGGGTGCGATTCCATGTTGTCTTCACCGGCTCAGAAGGAGAAGTTGGCATATGGGACATAAGTCATCTTCATCCACTTCCTCTGGGGTTGCATCTCAGCCTCCAGTGAGAGCATTTGATGATGCCTGGCCTCGCTAACTACGACCATCACTGCTATCAGCATTTGATTCCCGGTTTGAATGTTCGCTCTCGTCCCTTAACCCGGATCGCCTAGCTCGGCGAGCAGCTCTCGGGTCCATGCCAACCTTGACGTAGCAAAGCTTTACGAGGATGTTGTTCCTGCAAGCCAGCAAGATGAACAGGCAAGGCCCAGCCTTGTTAGATGGAGTCGTTCAAGGCATATCCCCGGGATTCAAATAGTAAAAGGCATCTTTCGTTGAGCTGTGGGCGGCAATAGGCAACAGCCGCTAAGTAAGCACTTAAGCTTTTATACATTAGCAGATCAGACCCACTCTGAAGTACCGTGCCCCTGAATGCTGTATATACTATAACGATATCCAAAGTGAATTAATCTATCTGGAATGATTATTTTATGAATCTTTTATCAACTCTAGGTACTCTTCATAAGCACCTAAGCAACAGGCTATCCCAGGCCCCCAACTCACATAACAGTATCTTCTGCGAATGTGCGCAAAACCCCTTACCCCATTACCTCCTTTCTTGTGACGTAGCGGTAAACCCCTATCTAATTTACCCCTTTTCTTAGGAAATATCCTCTATCATAATACCAATATCATCAACAGCCTGAGCATGTCGGACGAGTGGTTTTCCGAAAAGCTTGCACCAGATGGCGACACGACAGATGGCGCTCATCCTCAGGAAGTCGAAGCCCTAAAGCAGTACCTCCGGCGCCAACTTGACGCCAAAGAGGCAGCGGCTGCCATCACGAAGCCCGTCGAGGCCAGCAGCGGACCTAACGAGGATCTCCCCCGCCTCTGGGGTCTCCTGGCGGACGCGCTGATCGAGCTGCCCTCCAGGGTCACAAACCTCCTGGTAGAGCTCCTCCAGGCGGTCGAGGCTCTGCCCGAGCCCGACCTCTCCGGCATCGAGAAGAGCAAGCGGCCAACCCACGGGACGCTCTGGCGAGGACTTCCCGGATTCGGCCACCAGTACGTAGACGCCTACCAGTACGACCGCTGGCGCGATAGGGCCGTCCAGGCCCGGGCGAAAGGAGACGTGGCGGAAAGAGACTGCATCCGGACACTGCAGGTGAAGAAAGCGGACGTGGAAGCGCGACTAGCGATGGCAGGTGGCGTCGGAGTCGGCGGAGTCGACATATCCTTCGGCTACGAGTGCGGGACCGATGCTCTTGAGTGCAACAGCAAAAATACTATCTACGACGACGACTTTGTCCTCGAGGTCAACATCTGGGCCGTGGCGAAGTGGTTCGAAGTCGCGGGTGCGCGCTTCCGGGATGGTGCTGCCAGGGGTGAAGAGAGTTGGGCCCTGGACCGGGCAGGCCGCCGGGACGAGTTTGACTTGTGGAAGGGCGGGCGAGCAATGTCTTGGGAGCGGTGGTCTTTTTGGCGAGATCGCCTGGAGAATCTACAGGCTCATGGGGGCGGAGTGAAGGAGGCTGCCGGGAGAGCATTGGAGAACATGCAGAAGGAGTAGAAGGCCTTCAAAGGTTGATTATATGGTATATACAGGTATTCTATCTATATGATATGTATCCTGTCTGTGCCCAGGGCCGTCTTCAACTTATCCCTGGCTTCTTGATTGCTTGTGTCTTTTCTCGTCAGGATTATTGACGTTGGACTTAGGTAGTCACAAAAGCATTGGAAAAGGCCCCTCAAGGTCGATCCAATATCTAAGCGAGGATTCGAAGACCGATCGTAAACACGTCCGCCTGGACGCCCCCTCCCCCTTAAACCCCTAAATAGGAACCCGCATCCAGAATTACAGACCGGCGACTTTACCACATCCCGAGGCGACGCAACCGAGGAAAATACTTCTTCTTGGTGTTCGTCCTCCAGGTCTGGCGACTTACCCCAGGGGGTCAACCCACGACCACGCGGGGCATTCAGAGCCAGCCCGTGCTTATAACTCTATACTAGAAAGCAGCGCCATCTACGCTAATAGGCTCTGGAAGCTAGAGCTCATTGTTTACTTGCCACCCCCTCTAGGATCTCAGCGAGCCCTGCTGCCCAACCCGTTGTGTAGGGGTCTGGAGCAAATGGCCGGTTGTGGGAGGGGTTCGAGGGGAGACTTGGAGTCTATCGGGGAAGTTAGGAGCTCTACGACACGCATAAGGGATCAAAACCCAATCTGCCGAGTTGTATCAAAAGTCAGGCACACTAAACAGAACACAACGGGATATTAGACAGACAGTATCCCAAGAAACACCATCGAGACCGAGAGGCCTAATCGCTTCTGTTCTTTACTCCTATTCCACAGGACAGACAGGATGGCACCAACGCGTATCATACTCGACACGGACCTGTCCACGGGGGCCGGCGCGGACGTCGACGACGGCTTCGCCCTCGCGCTGGCGCACGCGGACCCCGACATCCAGCTGGACCTAGTCACGACGGTGAACGGCAACACCGACGTCGAGAGCGCCACCATCCTGACGGGCGTGCTCCTGAACCGCCTCGGCATCCGCGCGTCCGACACGCCTTTAGTCCGGGGCTCAGCCACCCCCATCATCCACACGGACGAGGAACGCGCTCCGGCGCCCCACGTCCTCGCGCTGCGGGACGACGCGCGGCCGCCGACCCCGGGGCGCTACGCGCCCGTGGCCATCGCCGAGCACATCCTGGCGCACCCGGGCGCGATCACCGTGGTGGCGGTCGGGCCCCTGACCAACGTGGCGATCGCGCTGCTCCTCGAGCCGCGGATCCGGACGGCGATCAAGGAGCTGGTCGTCGTGGGCGGGGTGTTCTTCGGGACCATGTGCTCGCGGGCCAGGCCGGGCTCGACTGCGCGCTGCGGGTGCGGCTGACCATGACCGACAATGAGAGGCTCGTCCAGTACCACCAGCAGTGGTGTCAGTCTCCCGATAGCTTCACCTTCTTCGCCGGGGAGGCCACCAAGGAATACATCGAGCACCAGGCCGTCCGGTTCCCGGGACGGCCAAGAACCGACTCCATCCCCATGCACGGCCCGCTGGCCGTGGCCGTCGTGTCGAGGCCCGACCTGTGCGAGTACAGGGAGATGTCCGTGTCGGTCATCACGGGCGATGGCGAGGCGCGCGGCGTCATCATCGCGGACCGGCTGGAGACTCCTGATCCGCCTGCGCCCAATTGCCGTGTCGCTGTCGATGTCAACGCCGAGGCGTTTCGGAAGCATTTTTTGACATGGATCCAAGAGCTGTAGTTTTATTTTATCAGGGTTACTTCGCCGACGAGAGTTAGGGCAGGCAGGCACATGTTCACCGAATTGTGATTTCAGTGGCCGATTACGCCTCTGGAAATCAACGGTTCGCGCATTCTGTCGCCACGTACGGACTTGATGGACTATTCGTTCTATTAATGCATGTGAGATTCAACACTAGTGAATGATCCTTTGCATTGGAGGTGACGTGACTGAGCCTGACCTGATCGCCCCTAACTCATAACTATCATCCCTGAACACGCCAACCCCCCTGTATATATATATATATCTACCACCCCTACAAAGACCAGAGACATGGGCTTGGTTCAGTACTTTCAGACCTCTCTACAGGCCCACCTCGTAGGTTAAGAGTGTTGAAGGCAACTGTGTTGACCATAAGAAAAGTCCTGGATTCAAAACTGTCGTGACTTTGGTATTCTGAGGGAAATATAATCACACTACCGGTCAGCATAACCACTTCTAGAATATTCTATCGAGGAGACGAAAGTCAGTCATTCCTTTTCAGGGAGTTAATTCATGCCGTTAGCGACGTTGCCTCTTTGATTACTCCCTGTATATATACATTAGTGAAGAGCCTGTTGATGATTGGATATTATGAGCCCTTGTCATTTCGTGTTTCATGAGAGACACCGTGGAAAAGCACCTCTACAGAGCCTCCTAGGCACTCAGATCCTTTCTAAACCATCCTCAACAGCTAGAATTGCGTCAACCTCGGAGCGCCAACAGCCGTTCCAATTCCGTCCTGCACACACCATTCACGAGAATGTCTCTCAACATGGGGATATGTGGCTCTTCCTCGACTATGCCGCCATCCTCCGGGGTAGGTTCGAGCCATTGTCCAATGGCGAGTATTATGTCCTCGAGTGACGTATCCGAACTTTCGAAGCAAGTGGCAAATTGAAACAATACCCTGGCCTTCTGCTGCCCGCAAGGCGTCCATTGAAAGCGACGAAACCACTTTCCCTTATCTATATCCTCCATTGCCCTACTAAGCTCAAATCCAACTCGTTCGAGGTCTAGAATCTTAGGGACGGTTTTCCTGCGGATGACAGAATAGCGCAGCATGTTGAGCCTGACAACTATGTACTGTTCCGCCAACTTGTGGAGGAACCCTTGACGATCTTCTCCCTGGAGACTGTCGTAAACAGAGGCGTTGATGGTTCTAAAGCTGTATAGGGTCTCAAACCAGACTTCCGAAGCAGTCAAAAGGTTGTTCTCGCTCAAGCAAGCTTCTCCGAATCCGATAGCAGCTGTCACGTCATCCAGCACTTCGTTCGCGTCTGTCCACTGGCCCCTGGTCAAGCTATCCTCAATAACGGTGGCGATGCTACGCGAGACAGCGCCGCGTACTTCCACAGCCTCGAGGCCTCGGATCCTCCGAAGAGGCTGTAGAAGATCTTGCTGTGTCTTCTCCGAAAAGAAACCTTCGAAGTGATCATAGCGTGGTGTTATATGAGGCTCGGTAAGCATTGGGGCCACCGTAACGGTCATCTCTATTCTTGCCTCGGGGCTGCCAAGGTACACCCGGCGGCTGGCAAGGCGTCCGCAGAACAGATGCAAATCTCGGAAGAGGACTATGAATCTGAAAGGCTTTGCTTGAGGAGCCGCACTGGGTATACTGAATGTCGCGGGGGCAAACTCCGTAGGTATGGTTATAGACAACACATATCCTCTGAATTGGCGAATGCACACGTCGTTGGTGGTCACGATCGGGATCCGCCAACCATCGACCAGATAATGAAAGTCCGTGAAACGGGGTAAAGTAACGCAGACAAACCGGTTTGTCTTGACAATGATATCGTAGGCTTCTCGGTACACAATCTTACTTGTGCGAAGAATAGCGGCGTTGACACATCTGTCGACAGTGTCGTATGTATCCCCACCTCTAGCCGTTGTCGTGTGTTCGAACGAACATAATAAGATACGATAGATTTTGTTACGTATCTCGGCCGGAAGGTGCCCGAATGGAAACGGCTTTAAGGAAGTAATAGACGACATGGTTTCTCACTCGACGAGTAGGCTCGATTGGGCCCGGAGTTTCCTGTAACGAACTTGTTGATAAAGTTTAAGATGGAAAGGAAGTATTCTTGTGACCGAATAGACTCCAGATTGCCGTAGATATGGGCAGGTAGAGTAGAGAGGGAAGGTGAAAAGTCTGGAAGTACAGGTGGCAGCAGGGTTGAAGTTGACGTGAACAGGTAGGTAATCTTTGTGTAGGTACCTGGGTATTTATAGCACGCGGCGTAACTCTTGAAGACACTATCTCCAATAATCTCGATTTTGATAATACATATATAGGTAGTCAGGTATGGAAGAACCTATGGTACTATGCGCATATGAAGGTGCGGAGAATGGGGATGGGGGACAGTAAAATAGGAAGCTGCACAATGGGAGCACCTACGTATTGTATAGTATTATAGGAACGGGGGACGGTACAATATGAACCTGGACAATGGGAGCACCTACGTATTGTATAGTACTATCGGAATGGTGACAGACCTCGGTTGCTTTACAAATTGTGTATAATAGGTAGGGGGGTGGCCTTCCTCCATTGAAGCTTGGCCTTCCTTCTCTTCCATACAGATTATCATGGACGCTATCCCCTGGAGCTCAGTAGTCATGAGCCGTCTTCCACCAGTGCCATAATGATTCGGGAAACCCGGTTTGATCGGATATTTTCCAATAGATAATCGTCGTCAAGATTTGGAATTCATTTTGCAGATGACCCATGTCAAAAGGTCTTAAGTATGTAAAGATAAAACAAATATACGCCAATATGTTATGTTAACCAACCTATTTACACCTTTGCGGCTTAGCCTTCTCTGTTTCCCTTCTTATCTTCTGGGCTGTATGCCATCAAGAAGGCGGCAAAACGTTTCCTTAGCTACGGGTTTGCTTAGACAGGACAATCCCTTACATGCCATGCCGTCTTTCCCCTCTTATCATTATCGATGTCGACGACGTGACTTCATTCATGAGTATACCGTAACGTAACGCCCGCCCTTATTCACAGAGCCCACTCATTCTTATTGTCCTCAGGCCCGATGAAGGGTTCGTCGATACGCTTGATGGCGTAATCGCTACACAGGATACTGGAATCACGAGACCGTTAGCATACTCGAACGATGACATCTACAAGAAAAAGAGGGAAGTGGGGGCATAGGGGAAGAAAGCCAGACAGCGAGCCAGAAAAAGAAAAAAAATGAGAAAAAGCCGGAAGAAGAAACAACGTACCAAGACCCCGCAACCAGCGCATCCAGCTCCCTAACCACCTCCTCCTTCCTCTCCCCCTCCACCAGCCCCCTCGAGATCAAGACCTGGCAGTCGCGAATCCTTCTCGCGCGCGCCGGCCCGGCCGCCTCCAGGACCCTGCGGCCGAGGCAGTCGCTGTGGAAGGCGTGCTGGCAGGTGGGGAAGACGAAGAACTGGCGGCTGAGCAAGGGGAGGCGGCAGTCGAAGCAGCGCTCGCCGGGCTGGACGACGGCGTACCGGCGGGCGAGCCGGCGCACGTCGCGGCGGATGTGGCGGGCCGTCGCCGCGCTCTCGTCCATGTCGCGCCGCAGGGTCTCGATCGAGCGCGAGTACCCCTCCAGCTGCGCGCACACGTCCTCGCGGAAGTCGTCGATGACGGCGAAGTCGGGAAAAAACGGGATCAGGTCCTCGATCCGGAGCAGGTCCGGGTCCGCGCACCGCCGCAGGAACGCCACCGCCCCGCGGATCGACCGGTCCGGCGCGCTCTTGCTGCCGTCGGGGGACTTCGTGTCCGTGAGCTGCTGCTGGGGCGAGATGACCTGCCGCGCGACCTTGAGCCAGAGCTTCTTCCGGAGGGGCCGGTTGGATGGGCCTGGCGGCCGGTCCGCGATTAGGGACGCGAGCTCCACCTCGCCGTGCGAGAGCGCCAGGTCTACCGCCTGCGGGTACTGGCCCATGCTCGTGTATATGTGCACGCACGACAGGGTGCGCTTGTGCTGGATGCACAGGCGCAGCGCGAAGTCCGGGTCGTAGTGCGGCTCGTCGCCCTGAGACTCGAGGTACGAGAGCAGGGCCGACTCGTCCTTGGACGGGTGCGCGGCGTACATCGAGACCAAGGTGTTGTGGACGGCCGCGTCGGTCGACTGGATCTGGTTGATGAGGTACTGGAGGTAGCGGACGGCCTGGTTCTGGGGCAGGGGTCCGGTGTACGTCCGGTTGTAGTCTAGTAGTGCCGGGATGATCTTGCGGGGCTCGAGCTTCGGGTGCCGCATCATGATCTCCACCAGCTCCCGTCCGACATGCGTCATTAGCACGCTGCTGTACCGGTAGAAGACTTCCGGATCCGTCTGCTTCTTAAGCACATCCAAGGTTTCTCTCCACCGCTCCCGCTGGACCCAGTAAGAGAGGACGTAATTATAGTCGTTCACTGCGTTTGCATAGAACAACAGCTCATCTTCCCGAGCATGGCTGCTGATAACATCATACGTAGTCTTTCGATCTAGATCTGACTTATGCTTGTTCACGAAATCCCGATATTCGTCTCGAACTGCTTGGAGTTGATTCCGCGACTGCTTTGAGCTTAAGTTTTCGACCAAGTCTGCCTCGGTCGTGATGGTATCCTCGAGGGTGTTGAGCTTGGCCATGAAAACCTCAATCAGCCAAGTTGCTATCATCATCCTCTGCATTATCGAGGCCTTCTTGTAAGTAGTAAGTTTCGTGAGGAGGTACTTTCTCAGGGCGTCGTCCTGGCCGTTATCAATAAAGGTAAGAGCAACATCTTCAAACTGTTTGCTGCTTCTGCCGTAGACGCCCGCAGCCTCGACAAATAGGCCCTTCTCGGCAAGGTGGTCACCGGAAGCAATTGCTACGGCATCTTTCTGAGACAGAGTATGGGCATATTTCAGCGCTACGTCGAACTGTCTCCGTTCCAACATGATCCTCCATATGTCTCTATCTTCGTCTCGGACGACGATCTCGAAGATCTTCTGGGCGGTAAAGAGCCAGAAGGTATTCTTCTGTTGGTCCACGTATAATCCCAAGGCTTTATCGCCCTGGTCTAGTGCGCTTTGTGAGAATACAGGCGCCCCCGTCAGCCGGTTAACTGCCACAATGCGATCGCCGATTAAGCCGATGATATGCCATTGCGTCAACGCAATCGCGTCTATAAACTCTGATGTCGATTTCCTTCGACCTGGGGAGTCCACGGATACTACCTGAGGCCGTGGGAGCAATTTGGATTCGGCAAATACCTTATTGCCTAGCTCGTTCGTAGTGGGGATCGTGGAGAGCTTTCCGTGGTAGATACCATGTGAAGATAGCCAGGCAAAAGCCCGATCCGGAAGCACATCCTCGTGCGCGTGGGCGGCGCTGTCCGGGGGGTCTGGCGAGATGGCCAGAGCTGAAGGGGCCACAGCCGAACCTCGTGCCAACTCGTGAATGACAGGCTGCTCGCCATCGAACAGCCTTGTGTATATCGAGCCGCTCCCCTCATGGCCGACCCGTCCAACCTTCCCGACAAGATGAAACATCCGGTTCTGGGTTGTTATGACCACTCGTCTGATATCTGTCTTGCCGGCCATGTTGTCGACCCATAGCCCTGTGATGGGTCCATCGGGAAGCTTGTGTAGCGACTTCAGGTACTTTTCCTCCTTCCTGTAGAACTCATTTGACGTTTCGATGAACGTCTCGTATATGTTGCCATCAGACGCACCGATCAGGATCTCGCGGGTGGTGGCGGTCGGCAGCGACGGGTTCCAGGCTATGGATTCGATGGGCACGCCACGTAACCTGCTCAAAGGTCGCGGATGGCGGGACTGGGTGTGCAGGTAGTAGTTCTCGCCCAGCGAGGTACAGACGAGCAGATGCGAGGCGGTGGGATCGAGGAACATGCGGCGGATGACGCCTACCTCGGAGACCCTCTTGGGCAGGTCGATATCGTCGATATCCTCGGGCCGGTTGAGATCGATGCGCAATATGCGGCCGTTGGAGAGGGCAAGGACCAGGACATTGTTGGCGACCTGGGCGGCTACGAAGTCGGCGGCGATGGAGAACTGAAGCTGGACGCTCTCGACGTTGAAGATGGGCAAGCTAGCGTCGGCCAGCTCATCGGCGGCGTTGAAGCCGCTGGTTCCATTGAGAGCCATTTCATATCCTGGTCATACTGGGGAGAAGGCTTCGAAACATTTGCCTTGACACACTCGCTCGCTCGCTCGCTCGCTCGCTCGCTCAACCGGTCGAGGTCAAATAGTCGAGGTCAAATAATCGATGTCGTTGATGTCGTTGATGTCGTTGATGTCGTTGATGTCGTTGATGTCGTTGATCTGCAGGCAGGCGGTTGTGGCAGGCAGGCGGTTGGCAGGTAGGCAGGCACTTTGGAGCTGTCAACGGCACATGCAGCTGTAGCATGGAGTAGGTGTAGCTGGAGGTCGGTAACTGTACGGACGGTCGGTACCTGACGACATTGGCATTTAGGTAGTGTGGGGCCGAGCGGGTAGCCTAACTACCAGATATTCATTTAAGTCTACTTATGCAACTACTGCAACCCCCTTGCTTCTGTCGCGGTCGTCTCACGGCTACTTCTTTCTTGCAGTTTCTATTTTATTTTTATTTCTATTTTTTGGGGGTTACATGCTGAACTCTATCTAGATAGTACAGTCTCTTTCTTGTATCCTTCCCCCGCCCCAACTTGTTTGGTTCGAATCTATAATACCTTCATGCGATGTCATCTACTTCGTGCAGTCTCTAAACCCTAGCACCCGGATGCCAGTTACTACCAGACACCAATAACTCTCAAATAAATGGGCAACCGCCATTATATTGAAGTTCCCCGTAAGTTCCTCTCGGGTGTATATAGGTATAGATGCGCGCCCCCAATGCACCGTAACATATCGACCTTAAAACCGACCCCTGAGGGTATATTGATATACACGAAAAGGCAAGCCTTTCCCCTCCCCGTCTTTGACGCCGGGTTTCCCCCTTTCCGAATAAAATGCGTCTCCTCCCGCTTAGCCAAGTATGCACAGTGGTATAAACCCGTAGCAGATTCTGCCTCAAGTCGTTCATCCAGGTAGAACGGTGTGGCCCGTGATGAGCCCGGTATAACTCCCCATCGCCCCTAATAATAGTATTAAACACTAGTTGTTAGATTTTTGAAACTCCGTCGTAATGATCCGTTCTTCGCCGTCTCTCATGAACTGTGCTCGTTTGTTGCACTGTTCTCGGCTGATGTGAGGGCTTCTATGACTATCGGGTTTGATGTCGTAGAGTCCTGATCCTGTGGTGTGTCTGCCTCGACGCCGTTCGTGGTCTGGGCATCTAGTTCTTGGGGGTGATTAGATGATGTTTGCAGTTCATCCCCGTTATGGCTCGGCTGGTCTCCCCTTCCACTGACTACATCAGAGCAGCTGAGTGCGTATGAACTATCATGTGGCGATGGGGCATGCAGTGGGCTAGCCATAGCCGATGTGTTGGCTTCAAGATGACTTGCTGACCGCTCAATCGAAACGTATCCGCTCTCGGCATCGGTGACGGATTCATCATCAGGATAGTCCGCCGTGTCCCCGGCCACAGAGCTCGTCTCGCTAGCCGGTATCGTCGACCAGTGCGCGTAGTCTCCCGGCTTCCTACCCTTCAGGATCCGAATCTTCATCACGAAGTCTTTCCCCTTTTTGGAACTTCGCGCTAGCCTCAACATCTCCTGACCAATCTGCCAACAACCGCGTCGGACGTCTTCGGGATCCCAACCCTTGTACTTCGTGAGCAGCCTGATGCCGTTCGCCTCGAGAGCTTCTAGGACCGTCACAAGCCAAAGCTTGCCTAGCTCGCCATCCTCGGTCTTGAAGGGGATGGCATGCTCAGTACACTGGACATCGGTATATCCAAGGTTCACCAGCATTCGCGGCTCGAGATGCTCCATATTCCGTGGCCGTCCAGACATGATGCTGGCTTCACGAAAATCTCGGTCGAGTTTAAGAATGATAGAATCGGGATCAAAGAACGAGTAGAACTGTCCTTCGCCTCTATGATCGTGGAAATCAAGTATTTCAATCCATCCACCGGGTTTCAAGCTGGTAAAGGCAGATTGGTATATGTAATTCCAATCCTTGAAAGCGCCGGCCATGGCGCGGAAATGAATCAGGTCGTAGTAATCTGCGGGTCGGTGCCACTCCAGCTCGGCATCGTCTATCTCCCAATTGCAGTTAATCGGAGCCTCCCGCGCAAAAATATTCGAGATGTCGGTTCCCACAACATCGCAGTCAGGATACCTGCTGGCCATTCCCATAGCCCAATCGCCCACGCCAGTTCCGATGTCGAGTATATGGGTGGGGTCCTCCAAGCGGACACTGGTCAAGTTCCCATCGAAAGTCCGTAGGAAGACTTGGTGCTGTAAATGTAGCCGGATTTGTTCGTCATCGTCATTTGGCATGAAATAGGAACCGCAGTAGCGTCTACCATTTTCGTAGTAATATGGGAGGTCGAGTGGATTAAGCGACCGTGTTGAACCTCTGGGCAACGTTAGAATCCAGCCTACCGCACTGCCCCAGAAATTCTATTGAGATATACTAGACCAACTCACATCGTCGCATTGTCAGCTTGTATGACTTCCGTTTGATAAGCCTCTGGAACTGATGGGTATCGACTCGTAGCATAGACGGAAGCGGAAGCGGAATCGACGTGTGCAACGTCGAGATTGATATCTGGCTCGCCGAGCGAGTCATCGTCGTCGACATCGGCGCCTAGTACGAGGCTGGCATCTGCCGTGCTTAGATAGTCGCTTGCTATGTCGGTAGAGAGGTCTCTATCCAATGACGGCAAGGACTCGGGGGCGGCGTGGTCCAAAGCGTGGATAGGCAGCTCGCTATGATCGCTGGGGGTAGTACTGTCGGCATACTGAGACAAGTCGGTCGAAGGTGGACTTTGTGAAGGCATGCTGCTCTCGCTGTTGCTGTTTCTATCGCTGCCACTGCTGCTTGTTGTCGATATCGTCGTAGCTGGGGGTACCGCTGATATCCTTGCCCTCCCAATCTTCCTCAATCTCTTCCTCTTGCCCATACCCAGCCGGGGCCCAGCAAGCAGGTGTGCGCCGCCTATAAATCCGGATTGAACAAGCTTGGACTCCGATTAGATATCATAACGGTGTGTGCGAGTTGATATATAAAGACTGTCGTGACTGAGCTGTACACTTCGCACTTCACGCGACCAGTGGCATGCGAAGACCCCGCCCAGTAAGCGAAGGTCTTTGGTCTTGGGTGAGGAGGGTGTACGTGCAGCTGCAGCAGATGCCGATGCAGGTGCAGATGCAGAGGCAGATGCAGAGGCAGATGTGGTTACTGTTGCCGTCACCGTCACCGTCACCGTTACAGTTGCAGTTGCAGTTGCAGTGGCAGTGGCAGTGGCAGCGTCGATTAAGTGGCGTGGCGGTGGCTGTCAGATATCAGATTGGGTATATCAGAACCGGAGGGCTGGATCTCGCCAGGCTCTAGGCTGGTATGTAGTTATTACTACTGGTACCTAAGGCAGGGAAGGTAGGTACTATGTAGGTTTATTACTACTAAATGCCTAGTAACGCTCCAATTTCGATGAAACCTCAGCGCTGCTGGGCGGTATTCTGCTGGACAGGTACCAAGCAGCTAAGCCTTAACTTATTGGTCTCCGTATGTCACCGACCTATGGAAAGTTGAAAAACACACAATAGAAGGAAAGCAGCAGGACGAGCAAAGGGAACACAAAGGACCTTATTACAGGAAGACAGACAAGAGAAGACAGACGAGAGTCGTCCAGTGATCTTCTGCTACGAAAACCTGAGTCAACAACCCTGGAGTCTCATTAGGCAAGTAGAACATTTGGAACCTTGCAGCTCTTGGAACCCTGGACTTTCGCGGATTTTCAGCTCTGGGGTCCAAGGCTTCCACTTGGCTTCCAAAGCTCCAGCTCCACCTGAACTAGGACACCTGTAAAGCCTAGCTGCCTAGCTAATTAGTGCTCTGCATAACTAGTACCTAGTACGGTTCCTGACACTGTAACTATTACCTATGCGGACTTAGCGCTATGGAATTAACCAACTGACTGGGAAAAGGAGAATGCCCCACGGCTCTTTGCCGCTCGGACACACTATCCCCATAGGCCGACCTCACGCTACTCGGGCATAAATACATACATACATACCTACATACAAGTAAAGGTACTTCGTACAAGCCGAAGCTTAAAGCTTCTCGTCTTATCAGAGCCCAGTTTACCTATAGCAGAATACCGACAAACAGGCCGGCAGCGCGGTTAAGACTCGATTCGTCGCACTCGGGAACCCGAAGGAGTGGAAAATGTGGAGGATTTCCCTGTTCCATCATCCATGGACCATAGCATCCATCATACCTCCCTAGGATCATACCTACCGTAGCATAGCACGAGCCCGGGGAGGTCCAGGATCCCTGGTTCCACCGCTCGAAACCGTAGGCTCGGATCCAAGCCGCCACATTCCTTGTCGTATGCACACGTGTCGATTGGCATGAGGTTGTCCGGGTCGAGGGTCTCGTTTCTTCATGCAGATCGTGCGTGTGCGCTTCAGGCGTGTGCCACGACGAGTGCATGCATGTTCGTCCACTACGTAGTAGAAAAGCAAGAAAAGTTCTGCAGGATCAGCTTGGCAGCCTGCGGTAGGCACTTCCAAGCAGGGATTCTACTACTACATGACTCGAGGCAGCTTAGGTATGTATGTATCCAAATAGTCCACCTAGGGGCGCAAGAGACATGAAGGCATCATCATTATAGCGCATATATAGGGCATGATAATCTAGACCGGCAATGTAGGCTCTGGTCACGTCGGGCTTGCGAATATCCTCACTACCTCTCGTTGCCTACGCCTACCGACATCAGAGTGTAAAGGGATGTGCTGTTCCTAGCGCCTGGCACCGAATTTCTTGCGCAGTTCTATAGCCCCTTTTCCTCTTGACATCCGCTGGCGTGCTCTGGACGAGTCCACCTTCGCCGGGATGACGAAGTCGGAGTATTGTTCCTGGGACACGGCGAAAGGCAGCTCGGAGCCGTATACGACGAGCAGCACCTTGAGGCGAGTCGACGACATCTGGCGTTCGGCGAGCCTCTGGAAGAACGCGAGGAAGTTGGTCAATATGGGGAACCCGCCGGACGGGGCGAGGTCCCGGTTCACCAGCTCCAGGTCGAGGATGAGGTAGACCGGCTTGTGGTGGTGGAACTCGGACAGGACCCGCTCGAGCACCTGGAACCACTCAGCTTCGGAGTAGTTGCTGTGGAAAGGGGCGCAGCTGAGCGACATCGTCACTTCGGTCTGCTGCCGCTGCGTGAGCTGCAACGCCTGCCGCACGACGTACTTGATGAGGTCGATGCACGAAATGTTCGGAGACGATAAGCAGTCCTGCGGGAGCTTCAGGGCATGGATGACCGGGGTATCCGAGTCGGAAAATTGCTGGATGACGTCGACACAGAAGTGTCTCAGAGCCTGGCGGGATCGAAATTGTCCTTTCACGATGGCTATGTCGGAGTTCTGGGATGTGTCCAAGTTGCGCAGCTTTGGCGAGTTCCAGAATTGGGGTGATAAGTAGGCTGTAGAGCCTGCCACGGTCCGAGATGCTCTCCGTTTGGCGGCCTGAAGGTGCTGCAGCACCTTCATGGGATCCGCTATCGTGTGATCCGAAATGGCAGCCATGATGTTGGCGAACTGCAAGTCCGAGAGCTTGGATGTGTGCACTCCTGGCAGTCAGCCCAAACCAGGTCATGATGCAGGAAGGAGGTCGACTTGCATGTTAGTGTGCTGCATACTAACTTCCAGCTTAGTATCAAATGATTCCAGCTGGGTGCCTATCTTGTTGATTTTGTTATCCATTTCGTCAACCTTTCCGTGCATGTCACGAAACTCGGCTTGTTGACAAGAGCTGGCTAGTTGATCAACCACTCGAGATCTCTCGGAGATCAATGCGATAAGATCGTCAAACCGAAGCTCCGATGGCTGTGTCAGACTATGCCAGGCATGCTTCAACGAGCCCTCCGTGTACCAATCGTGGGCTCGAATGAGGATCCTCATGATATATGCGTTCAGCTCTGTGATCCCAAGCACCATGCGGTCTGTGGGGTATAGAACCGAAGCAAGAGCCAGTTAGAGTAACGTCGAGGTACTGGTCATCGGTTTATAAGCTTGCACTCACTACTATTGAAGATACCACAAAGGAGCGAAAACGAGATGAGCTTGATGATACAACCGTATCGCCAAAAAGACCCTGGAATCTGTGAAAATCTGGAATCACCTCACCATTTCGAAGGATGAAACATCAAGTAGCGAATGGAGTCGAGAACATCTTACCGTCCTGCCCGTCTCTAGGTCACACTTCAGCGGAGAAACCGAAGTGGAACATATGGTAAATAGAAATAAAACGGCGGCCAATTCAGCACCAGCTGCGCAATTAGAAACGATGAGACGCGCTGGAATGTCACTTTAATCACGAGAGAAAAGGTACAAGATATGCAATACGCAGAGATCCCCCAGAGTTGTTAGTAGGTCAAGTCACATGGAAGACATCCCATATAAACGTTCTATTGAGCTGCGTCCACCAATGAAAGAAGACTATTCAACCAAAATGACTGAGCCTCAACTTCTGCACCTAGAGAACATTAACCAGGAGCTCGTGGATCATATAGCTTTGCTTGAAGCAGTGAACAAGAGCCTCAAAACAACCATAAAAGGTCAGACAAGCATCCAAAATATATATTATCTTTCGACAAGGGTCTCGGTGGAGGAGAGCGAGGATGAAGACGAGGAAGAGGAAGGACTCTTGAACACTCTTCAAGGCATACTTGGACGAACCTGCGTGGTCAATTGGTCTGATACTTACCAAATTTATTCCAGAGCGGCGCAAAATTCATGGTTGATTTCAAGACGTACTGACAACTTCATTGTGATAATGATGATGTCAAGAAGGCGTAAACGCATGGATCCGGGAAGGATGGCTTTGGCCGAACCACCACCCGTACCTGACATATATGTCTTCCCTAGTGAGATTCCGGGACGCGATTTGAAGAACAAGAAATGGAGTAAGTGTTACAGTATCCCCATATTCTACCTTAAGCCTCGAAGTGAAGACTTACCATAACTAGTTGATCTAAAGGTAGATCAAATCAAAGACGTTGCCTGGAACAAACAGTATTTTGAACATCTTGTAGTCGACAACGTCACGAAGAACTTATCCAAGCACTAGTAGTGCACCATGTCGTGGGCGATCAAGGAACCGATATCATCGAACAAAAGGGAAAAGGACTTATCATCTTACTCCACGGCGGACCCGGGACGGGCAAGACGTTTACTGCGGAAAGCGTTGCTGAACTGGCCGAGAAGCCGTTATTCCGCGTAACCTGGAGACATCAGTACGGAGCCGGGAAAGGTTGAGAAGTATCTGAAGTCCGTCCTGCACCTTGGGAATACCTGGGACTGCGTCGTATTGATCGATGAGGCCGAGGTGCTTCTAGAGCAGAGAAGCCTTGACAACCTAGAGCGTAACGCCCTCGTCTCCGTCTTTCTGCGTGTCCTCGAGTATCGCGAGGGCATCCTGATCCTGACATCGAACCGGGTGGGGACGTTCGACGAAGCTTTCAAGTCTAGGATTCTTATATCCTGACACTATAGAACCTCACGCGCGGCCAACGCACTAAGATTTGGAAGAACTTCCTAGCGCGGCCGAAGAAAATGGACGACGACGCTTCCGCTGCCGGTAGCACTGGTAGCGACACAGATACAGCCGTAGCGTCCGTCACAGAGCCTGGCTCGCGCAAGCGCAAGTTCCAGAGCATTGAGAACACCAACCCCGGGATTGACTTCCATGACATCGACAGCTACATCGATGAACTAGCAGCGTATGAGCTGAACGGCCGGCACTTTCGAAATGTCATCACAGTAGGGCGTCAATATGCCAGCTTCAAGAGGGAACCCATGGCGTACCATCACCTTAAGCACGTCATCAACGTTTCTGGTAAGTTCGAATCGTATCTTAAGCAAGTACAGGAAGAACAATCGGACGATGCCATCATGAGAAGCGATGGAATCAGGTGATGGCAAGGCCAAAGATTGACAGGAAATGGAAATATGCCATTCCATTTCCTGTCAAACATTCAACGCTTTCTATTTTCCCCTTTAGTCCCCCCCTTTTCCTTTTTTCCCCTTCGATACACGATAATTGTTCTCAAACGGAGGTTTCGAGTATGCTAGCTATTTCCCATTTCACAAGATGAGCGTACACGGGGATGGGTACCAGGATAGTTACGAGTCCAAGATATGAATTTATGTCCACCAGGGGGTTACTATTTGCATGTACGTTGTTAGTAACATGTTCACGAAGCAATGCGATATGAGAAACAGGACCAGTAGTTGACTCCTACTTAACAATACCTGCTGGAAAACGGACGCTACCGTATCCCATGAACAAGATATACGCATCCCGTGGCACAGCTTTCCATCCTCTGTCCAGCATTAGCTTCCAGATCTCCGAATGGAACGTATTTCTTACTACCTACCTACCCAAGGTTAGCGCTAAGCTCAGGGTAGGTATGTATTAGGTATCAACCGCACACTGTTCATGGTGGTGTCAAAGAAGCTCCCGCTACAACGGCAAGGCCGGCGGAACTGTAATTGGTTCTATCGCGCTACCTACCTTGGGACTGAAAACGCTGCCGACCGGAGGCCCGGAGGAGTAGGTAAGTTGACGATAGCTCAACCGTACCATATACCTGTCGATACCACGCTACCGAGCTACATAGTTCCAAGAGGGCGGGAGGGAAGACATCACAAGATATTGTAGTCACCATGTCCCCGGGGGAGGAGGGGGGGGTGGTCAACCTAAGTAATAGGGGATTCAATATCAGACAAACGAACCGCCGGAACCCCGAAGACCGCATGTACAGTAAGTATGTATAATGTATTCAAATTACGGTTAGGCCTCTCGAAGACATCTCGAGCCTAAATAATTTGCATGGCAATGACCATTGTTGCCACCTTGGTTCCCAAGATCGACTGATCGTAAGGCAGGAAATTTCGACCGGTCGATCTAACACCGTTCTCGAATATCACCAAGAACCCTCTAGCCACTGCGAGTAGATTAAGTCTTGAATAATACTGATCGAATTAATTAACTGCATATTCCATTAATCATGCGACTAGAAAAAGGAGTCTTTGAGCCACCAGCCTGGTTGGGCATGGCCCAGCCTCTGCAACTCCGCCTTTGATCAGGTAGTCTAGAGTCTTTGCAAGTCATTATATCACGCCTTCCCTTCCCTATCATTTCCTGTAGCTCTCTGCCTCTCCGAGACTTGCGCGTACTGTCATTTGTCATGATTACCAGTGACGCCTCATAATACGTATATCTCTCAAAGGATGCAAAACCCTGTAAAACTCCGGCCTCCTTCCGGGATTTTATATGTCCTTGAAAGATGCTTGTTGAAAGAGCAGACCAGGGATCAGGAAAGAAAAAAGCCCCTAGCAGATTACCAAACCAGCATAAACAATAATAACACGGAACCCCACGACTCCGTTCTATCCCGAGAAAACGCCTCTCGCCTCTCGCCTCTCGCCTCTCGCCTCTCTTCTCTCTAACTGACTAATTCATAATCTTCCGTTTCTTGGCGGCGTGAGGTTCGTCGCGGACTTCCTCCTTATCGGAGACCACCTCGGCCTCCACGACCATGGGAAAGGGGCTCAGCACCTTGCTGATGTCGCCCCACCACTCCTCGCCGAATCGCGTGTACCATTCGACGGTTGTCTTCAGGCCCTGGGCGAAGGTGGTCTTCTGTTCCCAGCCCAGTTGCCGAAGCTTGGTGCCGTCGACAGCGTATCGGTGATCGTTAAATGGCCGGTCCTGGGTGTATTTCACCCACTGGTTGAAGTCTTCTGTGTTCTCGGCAGGGAGATCCATCTCCTTCAGGAGCAGTCCGCACAACTGAAGGTTGGAGATCTCATCATAGGAGCCAACGTTGTAAATTTGGCCAAGGTGGCCCTTATGAAGGATGGTGTCGAACGCGTCTGCTGCATCTCCAGCATACAGGTATCTTCTCGTAGGACTACCATCGCCGTGAAGGATCATAGGTCTCTTCCGATTTAATAGGCATGTAAATTTAGGGATGATCTCTGCTCCACCGTTAGACTGGGGGCTGAAGATGATGGCAAGATAGGTGATGTGGTACATACTCTCAGGGAACTGGTGGGGGCCATAAACGTTGTTGCTCCTCACAATGATAACAGGAAGCTTGAAGCTCTTCATGTAGGAGTTGACGAGCATCTCGGCAGCCGCCTTGCTAGCAGCATAAGGGTTGGTTGGCGCTAGAATGCTGGTCTCGAGTAGGTCATCCTCGTCATCTTTCACTTCCCCATAGACTTCATCGGTGGAAACGTGGATGAACCGCTTTACTCCGACCTTCTTTGCACTCTCTAGCATGACGTGCGTGCCATATACATTGGTGTGAGTGAACCCATATGAGTTACCGAAGCTCAGATCCACATGTGACTGAGCTGCAAAGTGGAAGATAGTGTCGATGTTATGGCGTTCCATGCAGTCGAGCACTTCAGAAGGATTGGTGATATCACCATGGTAGAAGGTGAAATTGCGCTTATCATTCAACATGCGCGTGTTGTTCAGCGACGAACAATAGTCCAGCTTGTCAAAGGAGACAATGTTGTAGGCCTTTGGATACGTCAAGGTGAGATGTCGGACAAGCCAGCATGCGCTGCACGACCTACGTCAGCCACAGGCCCATAGCGAAATAACATAAGGCAGACACGGGAATCTCACATGAAGCCGGCTCCACCGGTGATCATTATGTTCTTGCAGTCAGGCAGAGGCTCAAACTTGGTTGTCCCTGTCAACACAGGAGCGTCCTTCCAGATGCCATAATCCTGGTAGAACCTGAGTGGACGACCATTGCCATTGCCATGGCCATTGGCGGTAGTGGCTAGATGCATATCCTGGTAAGCTCATGCGTGGCCCCGTCAATTAAGCAGGAGGGGGGGAATTACCATGCACCCCGTTAGTGCCATTGCCATTGGGACGTGCCGACGCGGTCATGGTGATATCAGATATCCGATGGTGCGATAGCGATAGTGACTCCGACGATGGATTGCAGCCGATACGTGGACTGAGGTGGAACGAAGGAAATGCCGCAGAGCCCTGCTCGCACTCAAGGTCCAATGCTCCGGGGCATGTGTTATAAGAAGAAATCCCTTGAGCGTGGTCGAACTTGTACTGTCTCGTGGCGCGTGATTACCCTAGACAAGGAGCGCGAGGTAGGACAGATGTCCGGATCTGCCGAAGGGAGGAATGGACATGAAGACAAGACAAGATCCACTTTGGCCGACGCCGATCGAGGGGGCATTGGAAATAAAGGGATGTGTTAGACGGCTGGGGGTTATTCAAGTAGGTAGGTAGGTAGTTTAGGTATTCCCACGGCCGTCAAAGTGAAGCGATTGTGGCTCGGTACGACACTTTAGGTATGTAGTTACCAATCACCAGACCTGTTGTACATTATGAAGTAGCCTCTGGGTGATGTTTCTGGTGATGGTACAATGCTAATAAGGTTGTTTTTAGCTGGCAGCCTGTGACTAGAAGCTCTAAGCTGGACGACGGGGGTCTGAACCTCGTCATTTAGCATTTGCCGTGGCTGCTCTTGCCACCCTTCTTGAGTGAGCCGATGAAACTTGCGACTTGAAACTATCAATCTAGATGCGGATAAGCTGACAAGGCACCTGAAGGGATACGGGAGTTCGGTATCTTGGTGGTATGGTCAGTAAGTACTAGGTATGTAGGTTTTTAGGTACCAATGGTAGCGAGTGGAAGGACATGTGCGACGCGTCCAACTCTGCAACCACTTTACTCAAGTTATTCAGTTGCAAGTGAGATGCAGATGCAGTTGGAACCTGATGATGTGACGTTGGAAGTCGACATTCTGAGATTCTGGATGCCAGTGCACTGCTTGACAGGTGGTAAGCTGCCTATTATGTACGTACGTATGTGTGTACATCTTGCCTTTTGTAAGTACAGGATGTATGTATGTATGTATGTATGTATGTATGTATTGTATGTACTGTATGTACATATGTACAATGCAAGTCAGGTATTTACCAGTACCAGGTAATAACCTTATCTGCCCCACTCATTTATTTAGCACGGCAGCATCATCATACCTACCTGGGCCTGATACCAATATCAACGAGGTTCTCCGCGTGAGATTCCCAAGCTACCTGGCTACCAGATCGAAGGTTCGCATCTTGAATCTCGCTAATTATTGCACTAGAAACACCAGATTGGCATGGCCTGAGTTGATTCGTCGGGCGTAGTAACCTTGTGAGACCTCATATGCACAATGAGGGGGGTTCTTGTAATTCTTTCTTTTGGCGGTCTAGAAATGTTCTAATGTTCCAATGTTCCAATACCTTAGTACCTACTACCTACAGCACATGCCTATAAGGCTATAATTTACTACGTAGGTAGGTAGGTATGTAGCAACTCCGGCTTTCCCCTTCCATGTCGTATTTTGCTTTGATTGGATACCACCTCGGGAAGCAAGGCTGAGAAGATCCGATCATTGTCAATGCAGGGACATGTTGGAAACTTTCAAGGTTGCTTGCCGGTGGCGTCGCAAAGGCTCAACCCTATCAAGGTACATACATGTACGTATGTACGTATGTACGTATGTACGTATGTACGTAGGTGTGTATGTAGGTAGTACAGATCAAATATGCACGAAACCTCCCTGTAGTTGAAGAGAATAGATTCTACTGTATTATATTGAACCCTGAAAATGCCAATAATAGTATCGAGAAAATTCCATCGACCCTGATTTCAAGACATAGCATAATATTCGACTCAATACTCAGATAAGCATTGCAAATCAAATCTACAGTTTGACAGCAGCGGTTACATTGAATCAGATACAAGAGAACTAGGGGTTATTAACCACCTACGTGTAGGCATACGTTATACCAAAGGGAGGTAGGTACCTCCGGAGTAGGAAGATAGAAGATGTATCAGATTCCGGACTGTGATACCCTCCATGTGGTTTCTTTGCGGAACCCCATATCTATCACGTCAGATTGCTGTTTCTTAGGCGTCCGAAGGCTCGATTAAAATGTGGTTAAATGTACATAGCACACGTTATATCCACAAGACCCCGAATGAACCTAAATCCAATCCATTGAGTTTTATTGGATATAGGCGACTACCACTACCAGGCTACATACCTTTCAGGGAGTGGCCCAAACTATGGATGGTTTCTGCATGCAAGGTTGACAGATCTGTCCTGTCAGATCTGCATGTGACGGTACTGGCACTGGATGACGATTCTGGATGTCGATTCTGGATATTATTACCCAATGTATGTACGCTACGTGTAGCTGGGGGGTTTGTACGTATGTACAACACAATACATTGATGACGGTAGTTAGACTACGAAGTTAGCGGCCTGCTAATAAGTTCGCCTATCAGTTGGCGCGCGCGCCTTCGGTGCACCAATCACAATGAGCTTGGGGTAACTACACCAGGAGTCAGGACCACCGCCTATCGATCGGGCTTGTGTATCTTGAGCCACCACCGTATATCGCAGAGACATGTATAGGACCTCGCATCCCTACTTGAAAATCAACTCTGGCCCTGTACAGAATTTGACTTAATCCCGCATTCCCTCCCAGACGTGTTGGAATCCCGTGTCTCGGAAGCTTAATGGCTATTGTCTGGCAAAAAATAGGTCTTGCATCGATATATGCTGTTATTGCCTGTCTTAGAATTTGCAAGCCGATGTACCTGTACCCAATACACCAGAGCGGCCTCTGAATGTCATGTCTGGAAGTCTTGTAATGGGGGGATGGGGAAGCTGGACTCTGCGTACATGCCGCTGTGAATCAACGGAAGGGGCCGCATGGACCCTGCTAATGATTGCAGGTAAAGTGGTAGGGAGGCAGTTACCACGTACTATTACCATCATGGATGTATTATCCAGGTATGTAGGCAGCTTAGGTATTCAACTCCTGCCACAATTGACTTATTGCCCATGCCTATTTGCCTTCATCAAGGGACTGAACAAACGAACTTACTGGCCAAACTCATACGGGGGCGCTCAAGTTTATACCCATACATGCCTCATGATGATTCAGACCTACCACTAGGTAGTAAGCCTAGTACCACCCCCTATCTGCCTCGTTCCGTACCACCACTGAAGGAAGCAAACAACACTGCCCTGTCGGCTTCTTACAGTTGCCTTTCATTGCCTCGTGGTTTTCCCCTGGATCCTGTTATCCCTACCGACATTTAATGAGCATCGGGTAGATTTAGAACCCCTTTGTGATCCAGCGAGTCACTAAGTATCGGTTGCTCCCGCCTCTGGTTCCGCCTTCCGATAGAGGTTGTTACCATTGCCACGACGGATTGGTTCTCCTTTCCCCAGAATTGTTTTTTTATTTAACCGCTTTCGAAGAACCAATCGTTACTCCTCGCCCCTCGTCGCACTCGTGTTCCTAAGTCCCTTCACTGCCGGTCCCCTTCTGAACCCACCCGTCATGGCAACTTCTAGTGCTCGTTCCGAGCATCGAAGCTCTATCGAGCTGATGCGGAAGGGCGACCATGATGATGTCGAGAGAGCCGACAGCTACGACAGCGCGGAGAATGATCGCATTTCGCAAAATACGGTGGTGGATGCCGACAATTCTATCGATGAAAATGAGGGTGACCACCTACTGGAGAAGGATCAAGCACATCAGATGTCCCAGGCCCCTCCACCGAAGATCAGCACATTCTCGGCGGTGACATGGATGATTGTCAACACTCTGGCTACGATCGGTATTGTATGGTTGAGATGCCTCCCGTGGTATACTGGGAAATGGCTAACTCGGTGGCTGTTAGGTATTCACCAACAAGGCGATATTTTCCTTTGAGCCGTTGAAATTGGTGCAGCTGACGTTCGCCGGCTTCCACTTCTTCATCACCTGGTTGACCCTTTACACCCTGTCTCGCCCGTCGCTCGCGATGTTCGTCCCGCGCCGGACCGCCATCCGAGAGATCATCCCGCTCTCGGTCGCCATGTCGCTCAACGTCATCCTGCCGAACCTGTCCCTGGCCTATTCCTCCGTCACCTTCTACCAGGTGGCCCGAATCCTGCTCACGCCACTAGTCGCCCTCATGAACTACGTCTTGTACCAGGCGACGCTTCCTCGGAATGCGATCCTGGCGCTGGTCCCCGCTTGCATGGGCGTAGGCATGGTCTCCTACTACGATTCCCTCCCGACGGGCGACGACAAGGTCAAAACGACCACCGGGTTGGGGATGATCTTCGCCTTCTCTGGCATATTTGCCTCGTCCCTGTACACGGTGTGGATCGCTAGTTACCACCGGAAGTTGCAAATGTCCAGCATGCAGCTGCTGTACAACCAGGCGCCTGTATCCGCTGGTCTGCTCCTTTATGTCATCCCGTTCGTGGATACATTCCCCAGCTGGGCGGAGGTGCCTGTCAGTAAATGGGTATTGATCTTACTGGTATGACTTAGGATCCCCAACATCTGGTGATTCCAGCCTGCTAACGAGCCACAGTCGGGCATTTTTGCAAGTTTGATCAACATCTCCCAGTTCTTCATCATCGCACAGACTGGGCCAGTTTCAAGCACCGTGGTAGGTCACTTGAAGACCTGCACGATTGTTGCGCTCGGCTGGGCCACGTCCGGAAGAACAGTTGGTGATAAATCCGTTGTTGGTGTGTTGATCGCAGTGGGAGGGATCATCTCGTAAGTTGAACTCTTTGGAAAGTCCACTGAAGTAAGGCACTGCTAATGAAGCATTATAGTTATTCTGTTGTCATGCTTCAGCACAAAGCTCGGGGTGGGAAGTGAAACACCCAGGGCCGGGATGAAACAGAATAAATAAGGATACATCTAGCAGTTCTGGCCAACCGCTTTTTTCATGTTTTGGGTTTTCAGCACGTATTCGATGATATTCTGGTGCCAATCTTGGGCTGTTGGCAATGGCAGACATGGGACACTGCTGTTGTGCATTTACTACCGAGGTAACTTGAACGGTTTGCAAACTTTGATTTGAGTTAGTCCTTTCTTGACGGAAGGAAATTCCGATTTGGCTGCACCGTAGATATGATATGATACCATTATTCGTTATGAGGATATTGTTTGTCTCGTGAACTCAAGTCCAGAATGTACTTTTGCGAGAACTTGTACTGAAGTCAAGGCGTGAAAGCTAGTGAAATAGGGGCCCAGGGATGGAGATAGGTACGGGTATTGGCAAGCTGGTAAGACATTAGCCACAACCACTCTGCCAGTCTACACAAAATGTGGCGTCGGCCAGAAGACAAGCGAAGCTGCCACCCCACCTGCTGCTTCCTTGCTCTAGATCTCTAGACTAATATGGGAAGTCCGAGCGTCATGCGTCGTCATTGGGAGCACCAAAAACCAGCTTACTTAGCAGTTAACTACCTACCAGAGGTGCCTGTATCAGTGTGCCTTACACTTGCCGCTTGCCGCCTGTAGACCCCAAGAAGCCTGGCCCAAGGCTCCAAGATAACTGGACCCGCCCACTTGTATTGTACATGAAGGCATGAAGCTACCTCAGGTAGGTATCAAACACCAACATCACCTCGCATCATCGACATCGACATCGACATTACTATCTGTCAGCAACAATCCCATACCTTTAATCTGTGGTGACTTTCAGGAGGTTTCAATTCAATTATCCACTCCTAAGAGAATCCATAGATCTCCCTCTTGACCTTGACGATAGCGAACCTCTCATATCCTCCCCGCCCCCGCCTCCGCCTTGTCCGCTCGTTACCGTTGTTATCGTGGTCATCGTCATTGCTGTTTCCTTGCAGTTATTGTTGTTGCTGTCGTCACACGCATGTCGCAGCAACACAACAGTACTACGTCGATGACAATCGTGTCTTGACTTGATTCTAGTTTCTTCAAGTCGTGAAATCGAAACAATCAGCAAGCTACAATTCGCATAAAGAGCATACTGTGTTTATCCCGCGCATTACTGCGGACTCAGACAGCAAGATGTGGAACGACGAGGAAGACAACAATCCATATGGCACCAGTTTTGAACGCCGAGACTCTATTACCTCTTCATCGGCAAACCCGACCTCACCGGCCTGTAAGTCTTCAACACTCCTACATACCCCCATCCTCCTCCCCGTCCTCCCCATCTTCCCCAGCTACTGCGTGTACTGCGCATCCAACATGCACACACGATGTGGAATTCTATGGATTCCATTGACTTGGGCCCTCCTCCTGGTGAAGCTGAGGCTGAGGCTGAGTGGGAAGTTCTAGACCAGCAACGCTTCAGTGCGCCCGATACCCCATCCTCCACAAGCGAAGATGCGCCGCCGCCTCGACCTTTCCAGCGACACTCCGGCGATACCGATAGCGAAGAGGACTTCATTGAGTCCAGCGTTCGCGGGCATCAGCCGCCGAGACGGAAACCCGGAGGTTACGACAGTCGCATTGAGCAGATACTCTACGAGAACCCGGAACTTCCCATCTTGATAACGGATGCCGGGAAGAGCCTAGAGACTGGTGGTAGATACATCGTCTACACCATCAGAACAGGGGTACGCTTATAGCTGCACCGTGGCTTTGGATGACTTTATGCTTATAGTTTCCATAGGATCTCGAGGTCCGCCGCCGATACTCGGAGTTCGCCTCGCTGCGCGATGCCCTGATCAGACTCCACCCAACTCTTATCATTCCACCGATTCCCGAGAAGCATACCATGGCCGATTACGCCGCAAACCCAACCAACGCGAAGCAGGACCAACAGATCATCGATTTGCGGAAGCGCATGTTGGCCGTGTTCCTAAATCGCTGCCGACGTATGGACGAAGTCCGGGAGGACGGTGTCTTGTGGAGATTTCTGGATCCTAACGCAAGCTGGGTATGTCTTCGTACAGAAGCTCGTTTTCTTATATATTGAGATCTAATCGTCTTTAGAGCGAAGTTCTGCACTCACACCCGATATCATCTATACCCAAATCCATTCTGAAAGCGCCACCTTTGGATCCGGCAAATCCTTCGGCCGCGCACTCATATCTTCCCGTTCCTTCTTCATCTGCCAAGTTGAAGGCCGCCGTGAACCAGCCACCTGCCCCAGTCTTTGATAGCACTCAGACGGTTGCATCCCAGGTGCTTCGCCGGTTCCCGCCCGATGCCCACAACTTGACTGAGCAGGAACTGGACCCCTACTTCATTGCTTTCGAATCATCCATCAAGGAACTAGAGAATCTGTTGGCGGGGCCAATGGAAAAGGTGAACCGCCGTACTCTCAGTCATCTCACATCTCTAGCTTCGGATCTTGCAGATTTAGGCTCCAAATACAATGCATTCGCGCTTTCTGAACAGGAGCCATCTCTAGCCGCAGCTATTGAGCGGGTTGGACAGGCAGCTGATTCTTCGTACATTGCAACAGAGGAGTTGTCAAGTTCATTGGGCGCGAGCTTTGCGGAACCCATGCGCGAGAATGCGCAGTTTGCAGGTGTCGTCCGCAACGTGCTCCGCTACAGACTTCAAAAACGGGTCCAGCAGGAGATGACGAACGACGAGCTTCTCAAGAAGAAGGCTCTGTTGGAACAGTTAGAGCGGAGCGAAGCTGAGGCGAGACGGATCGACCAGTATCTAAGCAGTAGCCAGCAAATCGGGAGCCCACGGCGGGCCTCACCGCCGAGACGATCATCTAGTATGAAGGAACACTCAACGCAGCAAACTAGGGAGAGCAGCGGAGAGGATACCGCATCGATCGACTCAGACTTTCCCCCAACGCATGGCGATTTCTCAAGCGCACCATCGGCTAGAGTTGGTGCCCCAGAACGGTCACCACCAACCCCGTCCCATAAGAAGGCGCCTAGCGGGAATTCGATCACTAACAAGATCTTTGGACCCATTCGGCATGCAATCCAAGGTGTCGCCGATGTCGACCCCGAGCGAACACGCCGTGATACTATTGGAAAGACACGGGAAAGTATCGAGCAGTTGGAGCAAGCTCAAGTTGCTGCGGCCCAGGACGTCAAGGATGCCAGCGGTAGCATCTTGAAGGACTTGAAGAGATTTCAGGGCGAGAAAGAGGACGATTTGAAGCGGTACATGGTAAGTCGCCTACTGATTGCATCTTTGGGATCCTAAGCTAACGAGGAAAAGATTGCATATGCCAAGAGTCAAATCGAGTGGGCGAAGAAGAACAAGGAAACCTGGGAAGAGGCGAAGGCGGAAATCGACAAGATTGACGAGACATAGGACGCTATAACTAGAACTTGCATCGCGATCACTCAGTTGGCTAAGCAATATGGGCTGCAAACCACAGCTCCGGGTCAAAGGGGTGAAATGGCTTGGGCGGCGTATATTAGAGTGCTTGGGCTTTTATTGCGACTCGATGCTCTGGTTATAGCATGATAGTTTATACGAATGGACAAACGAACCTTTATGACTGGCAAGCACAATCAAGTTCCGCAATGCAATTGATTGTCAGAATACTTCCACAAGTACATGGAATATTCCCTTCTCTGTCTTTGTCTCTGCATTGCGCTTACAACAGGTCATAAGCTCCGCCGTCCACCAAACTCAGAAATGAATTCTTCGTCTTCCCTCTGGAGCTCCCAAGCATCGATTGTGGCCAGCAAGCACCCGGCAATAGGGATGGATGGACAAGAGAGGAAGGTATATACTGTCCTCTTCCATCCTGTTCCGCTCTGTTTCGAATCGACCTGACAGCTAATGGGATGATAACAGCAGCCAACTATTACGCACATACATACCAAGAAACTACAATCACCAACGTATCACCTAGTCAGTTATTCGTTAGTCAGTACGGGCCCTCGGAGAGGTTCTGCCTCGGCTTGGTCAACACCAGGATGCTGACGATGATGAACCCGTGTCACACAGGTCGAGGAGAGACCTCGTGAAGCGGCCACCATGCCGACGTAGGCATTGCCGCTCGAACTGTGTTATATCTAGTGTAGCGTACATACGTATGATATGTATACGTCAGCTAGTCTAGCTTGATTGCGTGTTCGTCTTAACTAAATTCATGTTATATGCTATATTGTTATGTTTCTGGAACAATAGGCAAGTCTGGCTCCTTTTATTACAGGATCGTGATAGCGTCAAAGTCAAAAGTCGCGTGACGGGACGGCCCCCCTCCTCCCGTCCGTCCCCATACATTCATCAGTCAACCAGCACCGGCCCCGCCCCCGCCTTCCGTTCACTCACCCGCTCGTGCCGCGGGGTGAGGCAAGGCGAGGCATCTACATAGCAGGGCCAGATCGATCTGAACGAACGACCGGCCCCGCCTGATTACGATAGCATGATTTTTTTTAAACATTTTTTTAGTGTCTAGACGTGCAAGCTCGAAGAAGAAAGAAGAAGCGAAAGATCCAACCGCCGGCATCCCCCACGATCCCGATGGTATACCCCAACTGCAAGAGCCCGCACAGCTCGACGCTGACCCGACGGCTGACGTCTGCCCCCTACCGAACTGCGGGAGCGAGCGAGCGAGCGAGCCCTTGCGTCTGGTGCTGTATGTACGATGGCACGAGGGGCCAATGGGGAGAGGATTGGGCGGTCTAGGTAGGTACGGTACAAGCGCCAATACTGTACGCCGGGTCAACGAAGCTATTCGACGCGCGGGGAGATAAGAGACGGAGACAGGCACATGATGGTTTGTCCCTTGTCTCGGTCTGGGTTTACTTAGGTATGTACATAGGGATTCTATCTACATACATACATACGTGTAGAAAGGGGGTAGGCTCGTTGCGGAGGACATGCCATTGACTTACCTGGCCTTACCACAATGGAAAGGGGCACCCGAGTAGTTAAGTTATATGCGCTGTGAAGTTCAAGCAACCGACACGGCAAGTTCACTGAGCGCCGCGTGATAGATACGTAGATAGGCAGAGAGATCTGTTTTCAGCGTCAAACCCTATGGCAGCCAAGCAGTAGCTAACCTCCGTCGTAGACCTATAGCTATTGGATAATTAAGAGGTTGCTTGCTCGTTACGGCTGGTTGATTCTTCAGGATTCGCGATGCCGCCACACGTGTCTAGGTGGAGATGCAGGATCCTTTTAAGCCACAGAGCTGAGCTCGCTGGCTAAATCTAGTTGTTTCTTACTGGCTTACACCTTTCGCTCACCCCTTGGCAACCCTTCTCGAAAGGTGTGTATGTAGATAGGAGAAAATTCCCTATACCTTCCTGTATCTAACTATAGTATGTACGTACGTACGGAGATGGCTACGGAGCAACGGCTAGCCTTGATATATCAAATTGTTCAACATCAACATCCCGCTGGCTACGTAGACACCCAGTCCCTTGGTATCCCCAGAATTGATGTTGCTTGCCAAGCTGCCAAGCAAGCCAAGATTCTGTTGCAGCCAGGGGGGCGCCGATGAGTCCATACATGAGCAAGGGGTCTTTGTGGGGAGGTTGAGATCTAGGGCAGTTACGTGATCTGGCCCGTGCGGTGGTTAGAGGAATTTCCAGGTGTTTCTTCAATGACAACCAAGCTCCAAGATGCCGGCCGGGCCGGAGGTTGGGAGGTTCTCGCATTCAACTCGCTTTACATATGTAGTAACTACCAGGTATTCAGATAGGCAACGACATTCTTTCGAAAGGTATGCCTGGCGGAGGGGCGGTGTCCTACATAGGTAGGCAGTTATGCAGGTATCGTGAGGCTCTGCTGTGCTGGCTGGTGGTGGATCATCGACTTCTATTTTCAGAGCATGAGGACATGGGAAAATCGCCAGGCTGCAGCATACATGCAATGCAAATGTTAAGAACGTGGACGTTGATATACGTAATGTGCATCAGTGAACTACTTACGTACGTACATAGTTCCAAGATGCACCATCTTAACCATGAAGCAGCAAGAGCTATCTACTACCTAGTTATTTAGCATTTACATATGGCTGTGCTACCCGCCCACGTGGCTGTTGCAAGTTGCAACAAGGAGCGTTTGAGAACAGATGGTATGCGCTGCCGCCGTGGTCTTACATATTTTCGCAGCTGTTTGGCGTCCGTTTCATGATTCGGCCAGCCAGCCAAGCCGCAATGGAAGCCTGGAAGCCTGGAAGCCTGAATGCCTGAATGCCTACATAGGCTTCCCACCTTCACGCCGGCTGGCGGGATATTGTGATGTACCAATTTACTGACAGGGTCCGCAGGGGCAGGTGCAGGGGCAGGGGGCAGCAGGGGCAGGGCAGGGAAAAGCTCCATAAATCCCTTTCGGCTGTGCTAACATCCACCCACCCACATCCCACCACTTCAGGCTTCATTCAGCCAGTTCAGCGCCTGCACCCGCGACCCTCCCACCAGCACCCACTCCCACTCATCACGCACGACGCGGCCGCGGGCAGGCATGAGGTATGAAGTTACAGCTTCCCTCTGATTCTATGAGCCCCCCACCGGTTTTCGAGGGAGCAATTTTGGGCCCTTTCAAGGCCCTGGTAAACAATTAATCATGAGAATCTGGCCCTGACTCTCAGACCCTGGATGAACGCCCTGAGCCCTAGTCCCTCACGTACAATACAGAGTACGGGTTGTACGCCCTTCCTTGGGGTGGCGGCGCGGTCTGACGCATGGCAACGCAAGCGCATCTGACTCGATTAGCCGTGGCTGTAGACGTTAGCAGCATTTTCGGTGTCATGCAACTCTCACATCGCGGCGGTAAACGTCTTGAATCTTCGAGATCTTGGTGGGTTCGCTCTGTTTTCAATGCGTTCGGGACGTTGGATATCCACCCCGGCCTATTCCACGTTTCCGGCCGCGCGTCACTTGGGGCGGCCATTGGGGCCATGCACCACATCGCCCTCCTCGCCTCTTCTACCCGGCGTACAATGTAGGTATGCATGTAGGTACTACAATACATGCTGTGCATGCTGGACATGCTGGACATGGCAGGTATTCGTAGGATGTATGCAGGTGTGCAATGTACCCAGCCCCAGCCCTGCCAGGTCGATAGAGGAGAGGATTGGCAGCTCATCGGCGAATCTCAAACCAGAACCTTCATGATCCTCGCCCCCCGATCGATCATTGCCAGTTGGGAAAGCCTCGAGACTCCCCAAGAGGCTTGGCCAACCTGGTTACTTGGATGTGCAGGCAGACAGGCTATACAGACACCCCAATACGGAATGGACTCGGCAATGAACTCCCATGCAATTCCCACGCTGCGCTGATCCCCTCGTAAAAACCACCAACTGCTGTGCATAGCTGCTTATTCTCTCTCCCCTTGCAACAACCTTCTGTTCTTGTTTTGCGTGTCTAGGTATTGTCGTGTATTCGTTCTCTTCCTTCAGCTTCTAGTGTTCTTCTTGGCATTCATTTGATTCCATTCGATATTACTGCTTTTCTTCTCCTTCTTTCTTCCCTCTTTTCCCTCTCTCTTTCGGCCTTTTCTCCCGCTCACTACGCCCGACTATCGCGAAGCTATTGCCGACTAAATTTAGTCTCCGGGTGCAAGCAGCATCAGCCCGTGACGAATCCTATCCACTAAGCCGATCACTTACGACAGCTGTCTTACGATAGCGGGAACGCCGCCCTGCCGGGTTCCCGACGTACGCAAGCCTCAAGGCTGCTTTAAATAAAAAGCAACGCTCGGGGCTCTCGAGTGAGCCGTCCCCAACTCTATATGGCCTGGTTGTCATATATCATCATAGCATCATAGCATTATAGCATTGGCATTGGCATTGGCATTTGGTCGCATTTACAATTCGTTCGGCGTGCACGTGGTTGTGGAGTGCACAATACAAGGTATACAAGATCAGGATTAGACTTTGCCGGCGCCCTTTTCAGCCTGCCATTCCGGGCCCCCTTTCAGCCCCTATTAAGATGCGATCAACGATATTACTCGCCCTCGCGGCGGGTATGCTGTCATCAACACCAGCACCAGCCAATGCGCTAAACCTTCGGAGAAGCAATGGGCAACCTAAAGTTGTCAGCTTGTCGACGCAGAGGAAACCTATCACAAACCCGGTACGACGGGACAGGATACGTAGGAGGGATACCGTCACCGTGGCTTTGGACAATGAAGTTAGCACCGCCAATCAGTAACTCCATGTACCCTCCCCTCGCTAATCTTGCGGCAGGAAACTCTATATTTCGTGAATGGCACATTAGGCACGCCTGCACAAACGGTTCTATTACACCTGGATACCGGTAGTAGTGATCTCTGGGTGAATAGTGCCCAGTCGGATCTCTGCACCGAGAGGAGCAATCCTTGCGCAAGTACGGGGACGTATGATGCGAACTCATCTTCGACATATAACTATGTTGGAAGCTATTTCAACATCTCGTACGTAGATGGATCCGGAGCGGCGGGAGATTATGTCACCGATACGTTCACGCTTGGGGACACGAGCCTGGAGGACTTCCAGTTCGGCGTCGGCTACACGAGCACATCCGAGCAGGGCATATTAGGCATCGGCTACCCGGTCAACGAAGTGCAGGTTGGCAGGGCCAACATGAAGCCGTACGAGAACCTCCCGGCCAAGATGGTGTCGGCGGGGCAGATCCAGTCCCAGGCGTACAGCCTGTGGCTCAACGACCTGGACGCGAACAAGGGCAGCATCCTATTCGGCGGCGTCGACACCGACCAGTACACCGGCGAGCTCCAGACGCTCCCGATCCAGGCCAACGACGGCGTCTACTCGGAGTTCAAGATTACGTTAACGGGCCTGTCCCTGGCCGGGCAATCGATCGCGGAGGACCAGGCGCTCGCGGTGCTGCTCGACTCGGGCTCGTCGCTGACCTACCTGCCCGACACGTGGGTAGACCAGATCTTCGAGCAGGTGGGGGCGCAGTACGAGGCGAGCGACGGGGCGGCCTACGTGGCGTGCGACCTCGCGAGCGACTCGAGCACGCTCGACTTCACCTTCACGGACCCGGCCATCTCGGTCGAGATGAACGAGCTGGTGCTGGACCTCGGCACCGCGAGCGGCGGGAGGCCCACGTTCGACGACGGCACCGAGGCCTGCCTCTTCGGCATCGCGCCCGCCGGCGCCGGCACCAACGTGCTCGGCGACACCTTCCTGCGCTCCGCCTACGTCGTCTACGACCTCGCCAACAACGAGATCTCCCTCGCCCAGACCAACTTCAACGCCACCACCACCAATGTCAAGGAGATCACCGGCCCCGGCGAGGTCCCCGGCGCCACCGCCGTCGCGGACCCCGTCGCTGCTACGGCCGGCGTCGTCGTCGGGACGAGCGGTAGCGCTTCCACCGGCATCGGCATCGCCGGCCTGGGAGGCAGCAGCGAGGAGAACGCCGCCCCTGGGTTGGCGCGGTCGGTGTCGGCGCTTGTTGCCAGTCTTGCCTTTGGCGTCTGGTATTTCGTCTCGATGGCTTGATCTTTATATATGTATATATACATATGTTGCGAGAAGAAACAGAAAAACTTGGCATGAGAAGCAAGGTTAGCTTGGGATAGGGGGTTTACGACTTGGCATTTTTCACTCAGCAGCATCGCGCGGCGTTTTAAGGTTGCTAAGCTAAATCCACAGCTCTGAGAGCTTGGTCAGCAGCTGGGGGGTTTTTTATGTTTTCTTTTTTTTTGGCTTTCCGGGCATAAGTACCGAGCGCGAGCTTACATTTGCCCGTCGATATCGAGATCGGGTTGGGGTTGGGTGTCAGATCTTTGAAGGCGGTTAGATATACCTACTAGTTATAGTACTACATGTGTGGGGAGAAAGATACAGATACCTAAGTATATAGGAATAGCAAGAAGATCAGATCTCTGGATCGCTATTTAGCAGCTAGAAGCTCCTCTGAGGGCGTATATATATATTATATGCTCATATGTCAGATTTCGACCATACGTGCTGAGTTTGTTAAGGTATCACATGACCTATCACTTGGTTGCATCCACCACAGGTCAGATCAACTACATACGAGAACTATCAAGTACGCAAGAGACTTGTCCTCCCTAGCTAGCACATTGGTTACCCACCTGTCGCCCCCTCATGCGGTTCAACATCCATGCCGAAGTCACTAAAGCTTGGTTACACAGAAGCCAGCACAGTCGATACAAGGTATGCTAGCCTTTGTGAGATGCTTATCTCTGTACGGAAGGGTAAAGTGGTCCAGTCTTGTCCGGTTTCAGCTACGGAACGCTTTGGCATAGTTGTGTTGATTTCTATATAGGCGATGCGTGGTGAAGTCCGGTAAATTACCATCGATAACCACCGGTTTCGTCAAGTGTGTCCCGGATCTCCTCTTCATCCTAGTCTTCGGCTATCTCACGGAGACTGGGCCGCCCATCGATTAGAGTTGCTTGGGGTTGCTCTTGGCGTCAACGGGGAATCCAGGGGGTGATTGGTGAAAACTTACATATATACCTTGGTGTGGCGCTCGTTTCTAGGGCGCCGTTTTCTATCTATTTGCGCCACTTCGAGCCATTAGTTCGCAGGACCCGACGAACTGTTACTAATAAAACTATAACCCAAGGGCAGATGAGCGGTTATTTGACAGCATGCCAATATCTGATTGAACCTAGCGCGACAAGATCCGAAAGTGACTTGTTTATTCATGTACGTAGTTTGACTCCGGAATATCGCGGTCGGTACGAAGTCCAGTCAGCTGTACCTATACCACTTGTCTACATGAAGATATCGACACACACACACACACACACACACACACACAACCCCCCTCCCGATCTCCCCAGTCTCCCCAGTCTCCCCCGATTCTTCAACGTTCAAGCCAGCTTTCAGCTGGACGGCGGGATTGTGGCAACTTCGCAAGTAAGATAAGCAGTTGTATACATGTCTTGCAACAGACCGTATCAAGCAAGATGGGCGTTGGTTATCTAGCCAGGGGGCAACTCGTTGGAATGTGTTGTTTAGTTGGATAGCCCCCTACGCCCCGTAAGACTTAAGGTAATTATCTTCTAGCAATGAATACAGACTTTCCTTTCGCGTTCGCGGCTGCACCCGCGCGCTCTCCCTGCGTCCCTCCCCCTCTCGCCTGATGGATATGGAAGTATCCTTCGTAGGGAAACTTTGAAGTGTGTTGTTGTCCCCCCACCCCCTGTTCCTCTTCTTTCTTCCACCACCTACCACAACCAAAGCTTCTTTCGCCAACAATGCACTGGTCCCCTCCCGCCGTCGAGAGAGGAACGACGGCCACAGGGGAAGAATCGCTGTCCCTGATGGAAGGCGGCAGTGACCTAGATGCCCACCACCGCAGATCCAGTTCGTTCGAGGAGGAGGAAGATGAGAAGGACGTGAAAATGCACCGACGACGGAGGGGATGGAGCGGGGTGCTCAGTGAGTGGCGAGCGCAGCTATCGAGGGCCGTCCTCCCGTCAGCACCGCTGCCGTACACGCAGCACCCAGAATCGTTCTGGCGCCGCCTGAGGGCCTATATCCAAGCCGTGCTCTTCTTCCTACTTCCATCCTTCCTGGTCGAAGCACAACCACCATCACCACAACAGCAGCACGGGGGTGGCAGCGGCAGTGACGGCCGGACGAAATCAGCGTTACCGCCGCTCAGCCCGACGGCTTATTTCGACGGCCTGCGCGGCGTCGCCGCCCTGATCGTCTACGTCTTCCACTTCGGGTACAACTGGTACCCGTCGCTGCGGGACGGGTACGGGGCCCCCGGCAGCAGGGACTCGTTCTGGCAGCTGCCGATCGTGCGGGTGCTGCACTCGGGCCGCAGCAGCGTCACCATCTTCTTCGTGCTGTCGGGCTACGTGGTGACGGCCAAGACGGTGTCCCTGCTCCACCCCAAAAACAAGCACCAACCGCAACAGCAGCAGCAGCAGCAGGTGCTGCACTCGCTCTCGGGCGCGCTGTTCCGCCGCCCCTTCCGCCTGTACCTGCCGATCGCGGTGTCGACGCTCCTGATCCTGGTGCTGGTGCGGCTCGGGGCCTTCCCGGGCCACAACAGCTACGGGGCGCCGCCGGCGGCGGCGACGTGGGGCGAGCAGCTGGCCCACTGGTGGCAGCACATGGGCTTCCTCGTCAGCCCGTTCCGGCCCATCGACGGCCGCATCGGGCTCTACAGCCCGCCCTACGACGGCCACCTCTGGACCATCCCCATCGAGTTCAAGGGCTCCCTGACCGTCTTCGCCCTCATCCTCGCCCTGGCGCGCGTGCGGTGCTGGCTGCGCCTCGCCGGCGTCGCCGGCGCCGCCGCCTGGCTCGTCCAGCGCGGCGACGCCGACGGCGCCCTGTTCTGCGCCGGCCTGCTGCTCGCCGAGATCGCCCTCATCGTGCCGCCGTGGGCCCTCGCGTCGGCGGCGCGCCCGGTACCAACATCATCAACTTTACCGTCGAACTCGGCGGATCTGCTGCCATCGTCGTCATCATCAGAGCCCTCAGATCCACTGCACTACCAGGAAAGAATAGGAGGAGGAAGAGGAGGAAGCGGAAGAGCGTTTCGAGGTATCAGCAGGAGGACACTAGGACACGTATGGACCATCGCTCTGTTCGTCCTGGCCCTGCACCTCCTCAGCTACCCGGAGACCAAGGGCTTCTCGACCCCGGGGTACCGGTCCTTCTCCCGCCACGTCCCGGCCTTCTACGCCGTCGGCGAGGAGCGCTGCCAGCAGTTCTCGATCTCCGTCGGCGCCGTGCTGTTCCTCATCGCGCTCATGTACTCGCCGCCCGTCCGCCGCGTTCCGGGGGCGGCCCGTCTCGCCGCCGTCTCTGCCGCCGTCAGGCGGAGCGCCTGGGCCGCGGTGCAAAACCTTTTCTACAGCTGCTTCTCCTTCTTGTTCCTCTCTTCGTCTGCCTCTTCTAACTACTCTTCACTTTCACCTTCACCTTCGCCTTCCCCATCATCGTCATCATCGTCGTCCACGCGGCGGGGAGAGGAAGCCGACGGTGCCGTCGACATCGACCTTGACAACATCCACATCAGCAGCTCCGAAACGAACCAACAGCACCCGCCATCGCCGCCACGCGAAGAGCCCCTCCTCCAGCGCCCCTTCACCACGACCTTCTCCCAGTACCTCGGCCGGATCTCGTACGCGCTGTACCTGGCGCACGGGACGGTGAACGCGGCGGTGGGCGAGCGGTGGCTGCAGCGGGCGTCGGCGGCGTGGGCGCACGACCACCGGCTGGCGACGGCGCTCCTGCACGTCTACGCGGGCGCGGGGACGTACTCGGAGGCGGGCGACACGGTGCGCGTCGACGACCTCGTGCTCGACCTCGGCGCGCTGCGCCCGGACCTGGACTCGGGCCGGGACGGCGAGGCCGTCTACGAAGGGGCGCTGGCCCGCGCCCGCCTCCGCTACGCCGCCCAGGCCCTGTGCGCCCTCGTCGTCAACACCCTCGTGCTGCTGTGGGCCAGCGACGTCTTCTGGCGCGCCGTGGACGCGCGCGCCGTGCGCGCCACGCGCAGGCTGTGGGTGTGGGCTTCGAAGCCGACTTCTTCTTCTTCTTCTTCTGCTTCTGCTGCATGAAGGATGGATCCTCGGGGATGAAGTTGGGCGACACTTAGGGACTAAGGATAGGGCTAGGGCTGAGGCAGAGTAGGTAGAGTACGGGTGTATGCGGGTGTCTATGAGAAGGGAAACTTCTGGGTAGTTCGAGGCTCAAAACCTTGGGAGTCTCATCTGATAGATTGCTTATGTGCTTTTGAAAATTCATACCTTGGGAATATCGGAATAAGATGGGTCGAGGCCAAATAGGTTTAGGGAACGTTACCATTTCATGGCCAGTTTATAAATTCGAAGCCATTACTGTTGCTACCATGAGTTCAGGAATGAGAGAAAGTCCATGGAATAGGCAATGCAAGATAGTGCCACGAAAAGCCCCAGGGCCTTTCAACATGGTAGTGTGTTAACTTGTCCACATTGTAGTAGTATTGGTTGATAGGCTTTCAATCACAGGGGGCAAGTTTACAAGGTGCCGCAGAGTGGTTAGTGACAATATTTGATTGGGTAGTAGTTCTTTATATCATGTCCGTAACTTGGGCTGTTTCTTCAGTGATGATATCGGATGCTCAACTTTACCCTTGTGTCGGCAAGGGCCAATAACATGTATCTTCGGAATTCATCGAGCAAGTCTGGAGTACCCGACTATGGTTGTAGTCAACATTCCTATTCCGCTCAAACCGACGAGTAGAGGAGAAAGGCAATTTGAGGGAAGGCATCAGCTAAGCCTAATAATACAACTTCGTAGTAAGCACTCGCACGGGCAACGAACATAGAATGACAACTAGTTAAGGTACATTTCTAACCATGGTTGTTCCCCTATCTGAGTACGGGACCCAGGTATCTGACTATGGCGTCAGGGGATTGGACTATAACAATGTGTCGGCTAGCGACTACTAATCAATCTGAAGTTATACGCAGACCAATGTAGAACCAGGCTGCCTTTACGAATTAGTTCCTATATAAGCAACCCGCTTCTTGGCCCCGTGTCATATAGATGCGATTGTGGCACCCTGCCCGAATGGCTGTCGAATCGGGCGACCCTTGATCAGGATTTGTTTCAGGCGGACCGTGGCGGCGGGTAACTAGGCGAATTCGGATGAGGCTCTTCTGGGCTCTTCTCAGTTCTGGGCTGTAGATTAAGGATCGCCGCGGGAAGCGGTGGATTTGTGGACTCACGATGCTTCTAAAACGACCGCTAGCCATATTTCCACCAATAAGCACCGTCGCCGGTTTTAGGTTATGGAGCTGCCCACCCCCTGACAGGAAACATCGAGAAACGAACGATGCAAGATCGTGTCTCCATTGTCTATTATCTGGACTATGTAGGCTAGTACCTGGGACTACGGGGGTGAGCCGGCGATGGGCATGGTATTGGTAGCCTCGGCCGAGGTGCTGAATAGAGACGAGATACCATCCAGTCTACCAGTTGGCGTCCCCCGGAGCAGGGCGATATATAAGGGCATAGCCCCTCGTAGCAGTTCACGATCTGCTTTTCCTTTGCCATCCAGCAACCGTGTTTCCCGTCTTTCACCCCGTCCCATTCCGTTCATTTTCTACCACGTCGCCTTCACTGAGTGAAGCTAGAGACATTCTTTACTACCAACCTTGGTCCTTCATTTCGTCTTACAGAGCTAGCCTCCTTCGCACTACCTACCTCTCCATCCTCCAAAGATAACCCATCACGATGTCTTTCCGCACTACTCTCGCTCTCACTGGCGCTTTCGCCTCGGCCGTCATGGCCCATGGTCGCATCGAGGGCATCTCGATCGACGGCACTTACCAGTCCACCTTCCTGGGACAGTACTACTACGAGAACCAGAACACCGGTTCCTTCCCCGACAATGCCGGCTGGTACGCCGAAGACACGGACAACGGCTTCGTCTCGCCGGATTCCTACGGAGCGGCGGATATCATCTGCCACAAGGCCGCCAAGCCCGGCGCCATCGCCGCCAAGGCGTCCCCCGGCAGCACCATCAGCTTCCACTGGAACCAGGACTGGCCCGAATCCCACATGGGCCCCCTACTGACGTACGTCGCCGAGTACACCGGCGCCAGCTCCGACATCGACAAGACGGCGCTCAAGTGGGTCAAGATCGACGAGTCCGGCTACGACGCGGCCACCTCGACGTTCGCGTCGCCCGCCTTCATCGCCAACAACGCCACATGGGACACCGTCGTGCCCTCGAACCTGAAGGCGGGCTCGTACGTGTTCCGGCACGAGATCATCGCCCTGCACGGCGCCGGGTCGGAGAACGGCGCCCAGAACTACCCCCAGTGCTTCAACATCGACATCGACGGCTCCGGCACCGAGCTTCCCGAGGGCACCCTCGGCACCGCGCTGTACACCCCGACCGACCCCGGCATCCTCTTCAACCCGTACCAGGCGTTCACCTCGTACGAGATCCCCGGCCCGGCCCTCATGGCTGGCGCCGGCTCCGGCAGCACCAGCAGCGCTACTCCCAGCTCGACTGCTACCGCCGCTGCTTCCTCCACTGCCGCTGCCGCTACTACTACTTCTTCTTCCGTTGCGACCACCACTGCCCCCGTTGCCGCCGAGGCCACCCCGACATCCTCGTCCGCCCCGTCCACCGGCAGCGACAGCAGCAGCCTGCCCGAAACATTTACCATCGATCAGTTCATCACCTGGCTGCAGGGCGCCACGGGCGGCTCCGTCACCCGTCGCCACGCCCGCGAGATGCTCCGTCGTTTCCAAATCTAGGCTTCAATCACTTGAACCTAGCCCGGACGGATTCTTCTCTGTTCGGTTCGGATCCTGCCTGTCCCTTGATATGAGGCCGAACTTGGCTTGAATACTGGGAAGGCACCTTCATCAGCGTCATCATCATCACCACCACCATTCTTCTTAGGCCCGATTCGGGGGCATTATACCTTTGCTTTTCTTGATGTATATATATTTTTGAGCATTGTATTATATAATGAAGCCAACGTGGCCTTGACCACCATTCATGCTGTGTCCCTCACGTCCGTGTCCGGAAAATTCGTAGGGCTGCCAACTGTGACTTTGAGACCTAGTTATATCGTAATAGTAGAGCATTGCTAGTACTTTGAAGCCATCATTCCAGTATTTATCTACACGACTGCGAATTCACTACACTTCCAGGAATCTTGGGATTGGCTGGTTCCAGCCAAGAGGGCTTGTAGGAAGTGTGGTTGGTTCGATTGTGTGGATAAAGCCCGCTATGCAGCAGCATAGCTACTGCACCGTCCACCGACACGAGGCCTGAGGGATGAGGCAACGAACATGTTTCTTGATCTCTTTCAGAAGTTCTCTCTTCACTGCTTTTTTAGCCCCAGCGAGGAGGACTTCAGTATCCACACCGCCCACGGAAGCGAGGCCTAAGAAATAAGGCAACGAACAGGTTCCTTGATCTCTTTCAGAAGTTCTCTCTTCACTGCTTTTTTAGCTCCAGCGAAGAGGACCTCAGTACCCACACAGATCCTGGCCGACACGTTTTGCGATCCTGCGCCTCCCTCATCACCTACCAACCGCATAAGATGTTGGCCAGTAATCTGCCACACTGCCCACGAAGACGATGCCTGAGGGATCCGGCAACGAACAGGTTCCTTAATCTCTTTCAGAAGTTCATTTCACTGCTTTTTTAGCCCCAGCAGAGGGGAGTTCAGTACCCACTTACTACCTGCTATCCTGTAGGACTAGAGAAGCAGTGAAACCAATGCATGACCTATGGCATGAGCTGTGCATATATATCCAGCCCAAACATGAGTACATATCAAAATGCGAAACTCCAAACATGTTCATTCGGGCTTATTTCAAACGTTTCTATAAGACTTCATATTTGCGAAGAAACGGGGCTAGCGGCAACGTCTACACAGCAGTTACGCACCCTACTGTTGGATCGTGGGATGATGCTCACGATCTCGGAACCTAGCCACATAGCGACGACAGTTCACAGCCTAAACGTCACAGCAAAAGTCATTTTGAACCCATGCATTGACACAAATTTATGTAGAGAAGGACGAGGGCCTGCGAGTAGCAGAGTCGATAGTTATATATTTAATATCCAATGCTGTTATCCATACCATGTTGACGATCACGACTACGCCCACCCCTTTCGTGACATTGCGACTTTGGTCGCGCATAGCCTCGAAATTTGTGATGCTGCTACTGGGCGCCCAGTTCATTATTTGCTATAGGTAGCCCCGCCGATCCACTCGTTGCTCATACCTCCGCCGTCGTCTTCTTCTCCGACACGCGCTCGACAGTCGCCTCGACCTTCTCCGTCATCAGGTCCCTGACGCCCTTCAGGAGCGCGACAGCCGCCACAGCCAGCACGACGAACGGGATGACGCTCGCCCAGGCCAGCCTGTACGCGTGCGCGTACTCGTCCCTGCTCGCTTCCGCGGCCGCGGCCAGGACCTCGGGGGTCAGGGTCAGGGTCAGCGCGCCTGGAACGCTTCCACCCCCGGTCTCGAACAGCGTGCCGGCCTCGAGGGCCTCGAGGAGCGCCGGGACGGCGGCCTCGGGGAGCCCCGCGGAGACGGCGGCGGCGCCGACGGCCGGCGCGAGGTGCGCGCTCAGCCGCCCGTTGATGATGGCGTTCAGCACGGCGGACCCGAAGGCGCCGCCGATGGCGCGGGCCGAGAAGGCGAGGCCCGTCGCCGTCGAGAGGAAGGCGTGCGGCGCTGTGAACTGCACGCACGCTACGAGGAGCGTGAGGGGTCCCGATTGCCCGATTCCGGAGAGCACGTTGAGCACGATCTGCGCGACGTCCCAGGAGGGTTGGAGGGCGGCGTAGGAGATGCATCTGTAAAGGGGATAGCAAAGTAAGAAGGGGATAATCAGTTTAGTTGGGGGGACTTGGACTGGGCTGGATGGACTGGAACTTACACGGCGAGGAAGACAGTGAATGTCACGAGCAGGGGCGTCTTGGGGTCCTTGTACCGGGTCGCGTACCAGGTGACGGGGACGGACACGGCCAGGACGGGGAGCTGGTAGCTCAGCTGGCGCACGGCGATGCTCCACGCGTCGGTCTCGAAGCCCAGGTTGAGCACGATCTGGGGCACGACCGAGTTGACGGCGCTGTAGAAGATCCAGCCCTCGACGGCGAAGGCGAAGACCGAGTACGCGAAGTTGGCGTTGCGGTGGAAGAAGACGTGCGCCACGAGGCCATCCGAACGGCCCTTCCATTCTGTATTGGTGGACAGGGGGGATTTGAAACCCCGGATTGGGTTAGAAAAGCAGAGGCAGATAGGCAGACAGGCAGAGAAGGAGTGTAAATATAGTCATGGTAGGGAGGTTTGAGGGGGACGTGCGGAACTCGGCAAAACAGGGGTACGACTCAGGCCAGAGAGTAAGGAACAGATAGATTAACAGTTTCTGTACGTACCGTAAAGCGCAAAGAGAACGAGAAGCGCGAGCCCCAGCGCCAAGGGCGCCGCGACGTGCGGATCGCCCCAGGCGTACGCGCCGCCGGCCCAGTCCAGGCTGAGCAGCACCAGGGTCGCGCTGCCGATGAACAGGACGCACCCGACGGGGTCGCAGGCCCAGACGTACTGCCCCAGCGACATGCTGGCGTACCCGGCGGTGGTCCGCCTCTTCGGGGGCCAGTAGAAGCAGAAGATGCCGATCGCGGTGAGGGCGTGGAAGATCGCCTGGATCCAGAAGATGTACCGCCACCCTCCCGAGCTCGTGTTCGTGACGGCGCCGGCGCCCAGGGACCCGATCCTAGGTAAGGAGTGTTATAAAAGCAGCGTAAAAGGGGGAAGGGGGGTTGGGGCGGGAAAGGGGGTCAAGTTAGGGGGAACAGAAGAAATAATAAAAAAGACTTACAACCCTCCTACGGCTCCACCCATGAAGTTGAAACCACTCGCGAGCGTTCGGTATTTCACTACAACATACATACGTATCATATCACATGCAGGGGTCAGCTGAGCGCACCATATCCGCACTCCAACAAAATCAACACTCTCAGGGGGTAGGCAGGCAGGCAGGTAGATGGTTCTGGATTTTTTTCCCCCCAACTCACGCGGCAGGATCTCGGGCGTGATAGCGTGCAGAATAGAGATAGTCGAGAGCGTAGCGCCGATGAGGACGCCGCCGCCGATGAGCACGGCCATGCTCCGGGCGGTGGCGGACATGACGGCCCCCGCGGTCGCGACGAGCGGGGGCGCGACGGCGAGCAGCTTGCGGTCGGTGACGTCGGAGAGGCGGCCGACGATGGGCGAGAGCACGCTCTGCATCAGCAGCGGGCCCTGGATGACCCAGCCGGCGAGCGGCGCGTCGCCCAGGTCGCGCGCGATGAAGGCGATGACGGAGCCGGCGGCCACGACGACGAAGACTTGGGCCATCACGCTGTTTTTATTTTTATTTTAGTTCGGAGACCAGAATGGGGTGAGCGTAGGTGTTCAATTAGGTAGCCTCTACTAACTAAATACTCAAGGAACGGTGGCCGGGGGCTCAACACTCACCCGAAGCAGCAGACGGATACAACGAGCTGGTTTAGTGATGTTGGTATGATTAGCTGCTATAATACTGCGCATCTAGACATGAACTGCCATGGGCATACCCAGGACCGCCAGCTCAGGCGAACGTGGTAGGCGTCCTGGACGGCCTCCTCTTCGATGGGGACGGCTATCGCAGCATCTCTCTGCTCCTCTCGAAGGGAGACGTGTCCCACTTCGTCATCGACCGGTGGTGGAGCTTTCTTGTCGATTTCTTCCGCCATGTCTATCGGTATTATTTATGTTTCGAAGTGATGTGAGTGGGAGCTATAGTCGTCTTCTTCTAACTTCACGGAATGAAAGTACATATCGAAGCGAATGTCTATAATAGAACTTTGGGGGCCTTGATAGTTCATATTTGCCTTACCACCCTTACTTATAACTACGTTTGGTACCTAGTAGCTATAAACCATCCTCAATTTCGAACCCGCTTATACCGTTTCTAGTAACATCCCCTAGGTTGATTTCCCCATGTTTGGCTCAGCTGCACCCCGCATAATCTACGACTCCAAAAGTTGGGGTACGGCAGTTCAGTTTGCGGAGACGCGATGCTTGATCACAGAATGTAGACACTGGCGGTGTGGGGAACGAGCGATGGTCTTTAGCAACAATGATATGCATGCGCTGGTCTTACATTAGAGCTGAATCACTGGGGTAGTGTGTTGGAAGTAGGTGTGTCAAAGCATGCATGATCTATTCGGAGCTCTGTTCCTGGGGGGATAGAACAGTGGCTAGGTAGGGGGGATGAAGAAACAGAATACTTCTCAGCCTACAGAAGTTATAAGGGAGGAAATGGCTCCTTATATAGTCGTCGAACCTTTCGCCGGTAGATCATCAATGGGGTCCAAGTGACCCCTATAGTCCCTACTACTATATCACCCCGGACAGAACCCGGAAACGAAGTTGTGGACAGGTAAGATAATCTAAGCAAAGTACTATGAAACCTATAACAAATAGGTTAAAGCACTGTAGACCATCGCCTTATGATCTGCTCATTTCAATCGATATATCAATCGCTAGTAAGTTAACAGCCTTTCAACGAGAGCATGTTCAATTGATTGGTTACCTCCTTGAAACGATCAAACGTGAGTCGATTTGAGGACCTTGTAGAAGGGCAAGTATTTAGAAGCCGTCTTGACCACGTACTATAGTAGATAGGGGCCAGACCCCCATTGCAGAGCCGTCTCGCTTTTGGTCAATGACCAAATCGAGTTCTAATGATACAATACACCCTTCAAAAGGTACCAGATAGCAAAGCACATCGTATATACCACCCACCACATGCTCATGCCCAAGCTGATTGACCTAAATCTCAGTATTCGAAATCGTCATCCGCCGCCGGCCCCTTACTCTTTGTCACGCTCTCCTGCTTCCTATACATCTCGGCGACCTGGCGGCTCGACGTCGCCTCGTCGGCCTTCTTGTCGTCTCGGATCTTGATGAACCGTGGGAAACGGAGGCTGATGCCCTTCTCTCCCGACGGGTCGACCCCTTCCTTCGCACCGGCCTTGTACCGCGGGCTGAGCGTCAGGTCGGCCGTCTTCACCTCCCAGACGTAGCGCGGCTCGAACCAAACATCTGGCTGATGCTGGTTGCCCGTGGTGTGCGAGTAGAACGGCTTCGGCCGGTCGATGGTTATTTCGGATAGCTGCTTGTGCAGTTCCTCGAGGACTTGCTCCGAGAACCCCGTGCCGATATTACATATGGTCTCGTAGGTATCTGTTTTGGGGTTATAGCAGGCCAGGAGAAATGCGCCATAAACGGATGTACGCTTGCCCTTGCCATGATAGGCGCCGAGCACGACCAGGTCAAGCGAATCTCCCACACCTGATAGGTAATCTTTCTTGATCTGTTGGGTGTTAGTCAAAGACATAGATGAGGGAATCAGGAGGATATTACCTTGAGCCAATTTCGACTCCGTTTGCTCGGTTCGTACCCGCTCTCGGAACCATCAAGCATCTTTACCATGAGACCTTCACATGAGGCTTTTACACTTTCGTCCAGGAATGTCTGGATTTCTTCGAGTTCCTGGCCATTCATGTGCGTTGCGAACGAGAATTCTCCTTCTACTGGGGTAAAGGCATCGTGGAGCAGTTCGCGGCGTTCCCGAAGGGACTTCTCAACAACAGCCTCGCCATTCAAGAAGAGCAGGTCAAATGCGAAGACGCAAACCTTCACCTTGACATCCTCGGTCTTAACATCCTTCCTCTTTCTCGTCATGAGCTGCTGGAAGGGAAGAACTTTCTTCTCGGCCATATCCCAAGCCACCGTTTCACAGTCGAGCACGAAGCTCTTGGTTCCCTTCTTGACCCACGTATGAAGCTTCTCGAGGACATCGGGATACTTCTTGGACAAATCTTCCGAGTTCCTTGAGAAAATGCAAGCTACACCATCGGCTGCCTCTTTGGTTGCACCTGGCAAAGCATCGATGTATTCATTTGAGTGATCCTTTGCAACATAGTGGATTTGAGCTCTCTCGCCGTCATACTTGTATTCACAAGTGAACTTCTGGTTCTCGAAGCGATCGAGAACCTCAGTAATTGCCTTGGTCGGTTTGGCAAGCATAGGCTTCAGAGGAACACCTGGTCGGAGCTTGCATTTATCCCTCAAGTTCATGATTCCGTGCTCGACCATCGTGGGTATGATGACATCCCAACTTGGAAGTTCACTGAGCGCTGTTAGCAAGGGGTCCTCGACTGGGAATTGGAAGTAACATGCCTATAGACGGTCTTCAGAACAGACTCCGCTTGCTCCATCTCAGTAGTGCTAGGGACCTGTTCTTTTTGTTCTTTCTCGTGACATATCATAGCTTGAGCGATGGAAACGAGAACTGTCCTCTCAGCTAATCCGAGTCGAAGCTTCCCCTCGAGAAAGCGAACAAGATACTTTGCTTCACTAGGGCCACCTTTGTCCTTGTGTATATCGACTTTGCCAGCAGAGTGTGCGTCGGCAGATGAAAGCAATTTCTTGATCAGATCGACCTTTCTGCCCTGCGCGCCATTCCCGCTGACGGTCGCGACATCCATGAGGCCCTTGTGGACTCCCTTAACTGTAAGAGGCTTGGGTTTGAACATGGTAGGCTGCGTAGATCTGCTCTTCACTGCTACTAAGCCCAAATCGCCGATCTCCTTCTGGTCGGCCTTGATGACTGCAAGACTGCGGCCTGTCGTCTCCCCAATGGCCTTCATGATCAAGGACTCGCCAATACCTAGCTCTATACCAGCGTAATCTGGCGCAAGTTTATTGATCATCAGAAGGACAGTCGGGAGGAAGTCTTCAGGGGTCAACCGTAAGACCTGTCGCAGGAACAGTGCGCAGTGCTCGGTGATCTCCAAGCGCTTCGTAGTGAGTTCTATAAGCGAAAAGGTCGTGCATAACGCAGCGTAGGGAACAGGTGTTCCAGCTTTCCAATCCGGATATGGATCCTTTGCCTTGGTTTTGAGTTTCGTCTGTATTTTTGCGCGAGCTTTTGCGGCAACTTCACGCTTTCCGGGTTTGTCGTCTGCGCTGTCCTCCGCTTCTGAAGCAGAGCTCGCTGCCGACTCCGACTTGACCTCATCGTCGGCATTTTGCTTCTTAGGCGACTTTTTCCCCTTTGCGGCAGGGGACGCTGATGGATCCCTCGCTGGTTTTGTCTTGCCCTTGGTGTCTTTCTTAGGCTTCACCGGCTCCTCGGACATGACCTCATCTTCATCCTCATCTTCCTCAACACGGCGGCGAGTCCTTCGTGGTCGTTTAGATATAGGTGCCTCTTCCTCTAAACCTTCCTCTGGTTCCTCCTCCGACTCCTGCTTGACTTTTTTTGGTGTCTCCTTTGTCTTCCCCTTGGATGATTGGCCTGTTCGTGACCGCTTTTTCGAATCTGGAGTTGTTGCGATCAGTTTAATGCCCTTGATTGGGGAAGGTGGATGTAAGTGAGGCCATACCTGGCGAACGAGCTCCAGTTTCCTTGGTCTCTTCTTCAGCCTTTATCTTTATCTCTGCTGCCGATGACTCTACCTCTTCTGCACTATCTTCAGGCTCATCTTTGGGTTTCTTTGCCGCCCTAGTGGCGAAGGAGAGTTTTGTCTGCTGGGTAGGGGCGGGTTTGGTCCCATTGGGTTTGCCAAAGAACTTGCTGTTTAAAAGTTAGTCTATACCCATACCCTCGGAGTTTGGGGAAATGCAATGCTAAGAACAAAGGAATTGAGCATCTCCACCCACCCTATGGTGGTCTGCGAAGACTTTACATACCCCAAGGTTGCTTGCTTGGGTGGCATGATGAGCAGTCTGCGCGACGTGCTCGTCGCAAGTCGGAGAAGCGTACGTGAAGCCACAACGATGAGTTGGTTGGGGTGACCACCAAACAAGGGACGGAAAAGGTAATAAGGTACAGGGAGCACGGTTCTTAAGTGGTTCAATCCTGAAACATCGCCCAGCTGTCGGTTGCCTAGAATTGGAGAATTGGACCTTCCTTCTGCCTGTTATCGGGTGGGTAGGTGCACTATAGCAGCAGCTCATCAGCAATTGACGCGCCTGCCTGATACCAGTTCGCGTAAATTGGTGACGCGAACTTTGCACAATCATTTTATGGCGCTAAACTAAATATGGCAATTACCTCCCTTCGAGAGTCGAGACCCCGCATATACTCCACTATGATGCTTGACTTGGGACCCCTGTTCGAACTTCGGATCTAAGCAACCTTGAAGCTTTATCGATAACGAATAGACCGATCGATCGCCTCGACTCCTCATCCTGTCTGTAGTTCTTGCATTTCTGTTGAAACAGCTCAATGCTGGTTATTTGGCGGTTGTTTACATTGGCAAAAGAACCACCATTGATGGCAATGACAACGATATCCCGCCAGTGTTTCCGGAGGCTCAACAGCCTCCCAAGGCATGGGAAGGCATGGCCATGCGCTCCTGATATGCGCCCGTGTTGCTACTACAGCTCAACGGCTTCGTCTCCTGTCGACTTTGATGCGATCCGGACAGGAATGCTATCGCGTCCCGCAAAGCATATTTGGGATGTGATGTCACCTACCAACTCGCATTTGCTCAACATAGCTCTGGCCGATATCCTTCCGTCCAGCTGTCAGCCAGCCCACTTCGTGAAGGCAGGGGTAGTGCATCCGGCAAGGCTCAGATACGACGAAGCTGCCGAGCTCAGCTTACCCGAGGGCCACCACCTCGTGTACTTCCCGCCCCAGATCCGCGCTTCCGACCTGCTGCCCGATGGAACGGAACCCTTTCAGAGTCCAGGTGCGCCGTTCGTGCGCCGTATGTGGGCTGGCGGCTCTGTCGACTTCGGGTCCAGCCTATCTCTAGATTCTGCCCCGGCGCTGTGTGTTGAATCCATCGACGATGTTTCTGTGAAAGGTCGGCCTGGGGAAGAGAAGATATTTGTGGACGTGCTACGCCGTTACATGAACGAACCTCAGTTCCGACGGGAAGTGGAAGGTTTCGACGAAGACGACGGCTGCATTGATGAAGGTGGGACGGGTCCTGTAGAAAAGAGGACTCTCGTCTTTATGCGTCGACGTGAAGCCGGGAAGATAACTCCTGGCGAATTTAAAGCATCGCTGGGGCAAGATAGGGTCGTTAAATGTAGGCACATGATTATAACTATTGGCAAACTTACTTCTATTATATCAAACTATTTTCATTCAATATTATGGAAGATCTTGATGTTCCTAGCTAATGTGTGGTTTAGCACCTAAATCTGCTGATTTTTCCATAACCGTCGTACCAACACCAAAGCTCCTCTTCCATTTCAGTGCACTAACCTATAACGCCCACTCGATCCACCTGAACCCGGAGTATTGTCGTGACACAGAAGGGCACCGAAACTTATTAGTCCATGGCCCGCTTTCTCTGACGTTGATGCTGTCTGTACTCAGATCTCAACTTGGCCAGGATACACAAATAGGTCGTATCGATTATCGAAACTTGGCGCCTTTATATGTCGACGAGCCCATGCGTGTTTGTGTCAAAAAGAAAGGCGACCACGATGGCTCATCATCAGATGCCCAAAACTGGGACGTGTGGGTGGAAAATAAAGATGGCAGTCTCTCGATCAGAGGTACAGCCATAACGAGCCCAAGGGGCGAACGGTGAGGGTGTCAATTCACCCGACTTCATCCCACCATCTTCGTGGAGGTTCATCTTCGACCCATCGACATGAGGGTCCATTAAACCAGCTAAGCAGAAGGAGATGGAGGGAGGTTTAGGTGGATGAATATGATGAACAAGAGCCAGGGATAGTGTATGGTAATTGCGATGATCAATGAAGACCACTACATAGTATACTTACTCACAGCACAACAGAACAACACTATAGTATGGAGTGCAAAGAGTGGTGGTGTATTGTACAAAAAGCAGCATGCAGCGCAAGCGAAGCTATCTAGACTATGAAGCGAGTTGAGGCTTTGTACTGCAGAAAGGGGGTGATCCTCACTTACCAGCATTGCTCCGGCCCAAGCAACGTGTGGAGGTACATTACTTTCCGATAACCAGTCTGATCTATCTGATACATCAGGCACAAAGTACAATAACAATATCTATTTACCCCTTTTATTTACCACTTCATTGTCTGGGGCTCTGCTCATTATCTGCGTCGGCACCATCCAAATCCAAGTCTCGGGTCCGTATCTCGATTCTCTAGTTAAACCTCGGCCCAGAAATGGACTAGGCGGGTCTGGCGGGTGTTTGCCGGGCAGGGCTGCCAAGGGGGCAGCAGGGCGGAGGGCGGAGGGAGGCGCCTTAGATGCAAGTGACCACAAGCCGTGCGGGTCTCCTGGAGCTTAGACCACACCTTATCTCTATCTCCCTCCCTCTGTTAACCCTTAACAAGAAACCCTTGACAAGAAACCCTTGACAAGAAACCCTTGACAAGGAACCCTCAACTAGCATCTTCAACCGGGCAAGGAGGAAAGGCTGCAGATGCGGTGAAGATCAATCATACCTACTTAGGTATCATATTATTCTCTACCACACCAACGTCTTCCTTGCGGGGCCTAAGCCGTCCCTCTTCTCATTCATCCTACTGAACGACTCAATCATCAGACAGAACCAACCAGCTCTTCTCGCTTGTCGCACTAGACGCCTAGTCCGAGTGCTGGTATCACAGATACACCAGCCCTGCATGCGCGCTACTGCTACGAAGTTAGGTACCTTGAGCCATGGAGAACATAGCACCAGAGATCCTGCACATCGTGTGCTCGTTCCTCCTCGTCGACGATGTGTTGAGCTTTCGGCTGGTGGGGCGCTCGTTCGCGGACATCGGCGCCGCCTACATGCTGCCCGAGGTGACCTTCTACAGTAGGCCAGCCAACTTCCAGCGTCATTTATTCCGATTACTCTATCCCGTACCCCTATGTGGCGTGTTTAGGAAGTGCAAATGGGTAGCTAACTCCAACCGTTGCAGTGCACGAGGAGGAGCTGCAGCGTTTGCGGGAGATCTCGCTGCACCCGGTGTTCTCGCGGCACGTCGCCTCCCTGACGTACCTCGCCCATGCCCTCGACTGTCCCAAGGTATCATTTCGCGAGTTCGTCCGTGACCACCGGCGTGAGTTGCGGTGGAATCGCCGTTGTAAGTGGATGTTCATTTTACCGCAGTCATTCCGGTTGCTCTCTGGATATCCAGGGGAGTCTAAAGAACCAAGGAACCGCTGCGCCCCCCTGGAATATGCACGAAGGAAGATTTGCTGATTCCAAACGTTGTCGCAGTGCGGCGGCGCAACCTTTCGACCTCCCAGCTCATGGCCGAGTATCGTAAGTATGAGGAGGCCGCCGACCGCCAGACCGCCATCATGACGGCTCAGACCGACGTCGAAGTGCTCAAGGAGGTCATGCCGCGCTTCCCGAACTTGCAGCAGATCACCATGTCCGCAGGCCATATCGGTATGTGCAATAGAGTATATCTCATTTTTCAAATTCCTGTTATGCTTGCTAACTTCATCATAGTACGTGCTACCACGAACGCCCCTTCACCCTATACCTTGTTAAATGAAGTAAGGTAAACTACGTGACATCATTTGTTAACACTATAGCAAAGTTCTACGAAGGACGAATCCGCAAGAAGCGCGCCAAGCCCCTCGACAACATCATGCGGGGCAAGCACCTGTACAGCCTGAACCCGGAGGGGGCGCGCCCCCTGGAGGCGCTGATGTCGGCGAACGCGGCGGCGCCCTGCGACATCCGCAGCTTCCGGGCGGGGTCGCTGAACTGGCGGTTCTTCCGGCGGGGGGCGGCGGACCTGGCGCGGCTGTTCCGTCCGCTGGCGCACCTGACGCAGATCCAGCTGAACATCAACGTGGACCCGGCGGACGAGCGGGTGCGGGAGAGCGACTCGGCGGCGCGGTGCCGGCGCGTGCTCGCCCGCGGCGTCCTGCGCGAGATCCTCCGCTCCATGCCCCAGCTGCAGTCTCTCTGCGTCGAGCTCGTCTCCTGGGACGGCGAGGACCTCGACCGCGGCGCCCGCCTGCGCGACCTCGTCGAGCCCGGCTTCCGCTGGCCCGCCCTGCGCGAGCTGGTCATCGGCGGCGTCGACTGCGACCGCCAGGAGCTGATGCGCGTCCTCGAACTCCACAAAGATACCCTCCGCCACCTGTGCCTGCGGAGCATCTATCTCAAAACCACATCCTGGAGGAAACTCTTACCGTGAGTCACACGCATGCACGCACACGCGCACACATATACTCCCCCTTTCCCCTTATTTCTCTTAGTCTAAGAATACTTCTCTTTAATCTGGTTCCTTTGTCCCCGCGGTTCATAAAGCACCCAGCTTCCCTCTACAAGGGTTTACAAGCCCCCCCCCCCCACCAAAACATTTGATATACATACCCCTTTCGCCTACTATGTCTACCTACACAAACTATCAATAAACTACCCCGTACTTACGCCCGCAATACTGAATCTCGCATGTGCGACTTTTCTTTGCAACAGGGAAATCCGAAAGAAGCTATACCTCACCGATGCATGCATTTGCGGCGACCTGTACGGAACGCCGGAGGACGAGGACGAGGACGGCAACAACAACGAAGAGCAAGGGGCATCCCCGTTGTTCTGGCAGAACCCGTACCCGAACCCGGAGCTCGAGTACTGGGACCTGTCGGAGCCGGAGGTGGGCGAGCACGACATGCGCGACTCGATCAACGTGTACTGCCGGCAGGGTGGGGCGCTGTACCCGGACGAGCTGCCGCTCAGCGACGAGGTGGTCGACCGCCACTACGACGAGCACGTCAAGGCCATCGTCGACGAGCGCAACGACAGCTACGACGACGAGGACGACGACGGAAGCTCGACGCTGTCTATATTCAACAGTCTGGGACTCTCCGATGATGAGAACGAGCAACGGCGGAACGATGATGATGACGATGGGGACAGCAATTGGGAAGATGTCGATTCGGATGAGGAAGAGGACGATGACGATGACGATGATGACGACGACGACGAGCTCAGCGACGAGTTTGGGGACGATGGGTACGGGTACTTCATGAATGATGAAGACGACGATTTCAATGCGAACATGGAGCAGGTCGAGTTCGTGCTGGGGATGTTCATGGGGGGATCTACGCTCTGGTGAGCTCTTTTCTTGGGCTTGGGCTGCTTGCTGTGAGCTAGCTAGTTCTATTTGGTCATGATCTCTTTTTGCACCAACCAGATAGGCCTTAACGATTCATCATATCATAGACAATAAATTAGAGCTAAGGCACACACACACGCACGCACACACGCACATGCTTTTATTATCTTCATCCATATTACGTCTAGAGGTCTTTCAGGTGTCCCCCCCACCCAAGGAATATATAAAATACCTACAGGGCACTTCAAAAATCAAGATCTCACCCTACTTGAATATGTAGGAGCTCACCACAACGTCCTAAAGACCTTCTAAACATTTTCTATTCCATCTACATCTAAGCCAAGAGACGATTCTTCCACTGCCAAGTACACTACCGTGTAAGCAAAAGCCCAACTTCAACTTAAAACAAGGACATGTCGGTAGCATGTCTAGGGTCGACTGCACAAGGGTATACTGATAGTCGCTAACCAGTGTTACAAAATCACCATGGGGCAAGCCAAGCAAGCAGGAGTAGTTGAGTAAGCAAGTTATCATTGTCTGCAGGTGTCTGTCTAGAACTCGTGTCGTGGGTCTCGTTTTGTTGTTAAAGGCGGTCGTCATATACAGCAGTGATATTACAGGTTTCTTCCTCTCTCTCTCTGCCTCTCTCGCATCAGATCTCACTCAACTCAACTCAACCCCGGGGAGGAAACAGGGGATAGGGACAACCTGGAAAAAAGAAGCCAAGCCAGCCCGTTTCCGTTCCAGTCCAGTCAGTCGGTCGGTCAATCAAATCCATCCGTAGGTAGGTACGTATCAAAGAGTCCAACCAACAAGCATGCATGCCCGTGCCTGCACCTCCCTTCTCTACCCTTCCTTACCCTGCTCTGCCCTCACTCCTCAACGCCGATATCTCATCTCATCTGGTGCTCATCTCATTTCATCTCCACACAAAGTGTGAACTCTTTCCATATAGAAGTAAACGATTTAGAGGAGCGGCACGCACTCTCTCTTTCTCTCAAGATGGGGGAAAAAAAAATAAACAATCGCAGCATCAACAATCATGTCTGAACTCGATCAAGTGAGAAACGTCTCGACCATATCTTTCCGATTTCGCCATGCCAATGCAATCAAGTGTGTGGAAGAAAAAAAGGGGGGCCAGCCAGCCGGTTGGGGAACGGGAACTCGCCACTGATGAGACAGCCGCACTGGGAACGAAGTTGAAAAAAATAGAATCAAAGTCAAAACATCAAACCAAACCCAAATCATGACCGGTATGGCGCTACAAGCAAGCTACATTCCTGATCTCAAAACGCTCGCAAGATGGCTTGGTACCATGATTGCTGAGCTATCATGCTTAGTTCTCTACTCTGAAAATATTCAAAGAATCGATCTATGCTTTCCTAAGTGATGGGAGTCAAAAATGGGCTCAGCATGAGATCGTCGGCGCTGGGCCGCAGGTTGTGATCGATCTCGAACGTCTGCTTGAGGAACTCGATGGCTTCCGGGCTCGCATCTTCTGGGATGGTGGGCGCCGCCCGACCGCCGCCGATCTTGAAGATGGCCTGCAGCTGGCTGCAGTCGGGGAAGGGATGGTCGCCCGTCATCATCTCGACGACTAGGCAGCCGAGAGACCAAATGTCCGCCTTGCGGGTGTACGAAGTCTGCTTGACGACCTCAGGCGCCATCCAGAAGACGGAACCTTGGAGGGAGGGGCGGTGCTTGTTGTTAGCGGCACCGCTCAGTATGTTGGTTGCCTCAAGCTTTTTGCTGATGCCGAAATCCGAAATTTTGATCGTGCCCTTGTTATCAACCAAAATATTGGCGCCTTTGATGTCTCGGTGAATGATGTCCTGGCCATGCAGGTAGGAAAGTCCGTTGAGGATCTGACGGACGAAACTGCGCACCAGAGGCTCGGGAAGGGCACCGTACGAGTTGAGCATCGTCTGTACCGAGCCACCGGGAACGTACTCCAGAAAAATGTTGAGGTGCTCGGCTGAAGAACTGCAGCCGAGGTACTGCACGATATTGGCGTGGCGAAGGTCGCGCAGAAGAGAGATCTCACGCTTCAATGCGTCGATCATGCTCTTCTTGCGAGCGTCATTTTGGCTATTGGCTCCTGGTGATGGCGTCTCGACTTGCTTGACAGCAAGTAGCTCACCGGTAACGGCGTGCAAAGCCAGGTACACGCAACCAAAAGAACCTTGGCCGATCAAGGCACCTTTCATCCATTTGTTGTCATCCCATGACTCGCCAGCCAGGAAACTTTGTAATTCTGCATCCTCGTCCTCGCCGTCCTCGCCAAGAGCTTGGGCAATTTCCTTGACGGAGCCAGAGCCCTGCGTGCTCGTCTCGTCGAAGTAACTAGTTTGACGAGTGGAGGTTGAATCAGTCAGAGTGACAGGGTTCGAGTCGGAGCCACTGTCTGCAAAGGAAACATATGACTTTCGGTTGGGCTCGACGGGTGACTCCTCCTGAAGGGTGTCGAGAACAGACGATGCTATGGAGTCTCGATAAGATGGTTGCAGGCGGCTTTGAGCGTTAAGCGGTTTGACCTTGGCGAGTTGGTTATTGCCTTGTAACCAAGTCTCAGCGATGCTAGGAATAGGCGGTGCGTCTTGTATACTGGAGGCGAAACTGATATTGCTTGCAACGCTCAACCGGCTGTTGACCTTGCTTAAACGCGTCGATCTCCGCATGGAAAGTCGGGCTGTTCGGTCAATGTCCTCCCGAGGATGATCGGGGAAGTACGAGGTAAGGTCGGACGTAATCAATTCACTAGGTGGTCTCAGCCCACCGAACGGTCTCAGCATACCCCTTCGTCCTGGCGTGGCTCTTGCCTCCTGGGGAGCAGCAGGCCTTTCGAGGTCTCTCGCGGCGTTGTTGAGATTTCTCTCCCGATCCTGGAAAGATATTGGTGAAAGGGGCGGCTGCAAGCCTAACAGCTGCTGTACCTTCTTCTGACTTCGCTTGTCCTGGTCTAGGGTGCGAGAATAGCTTTGTTGGGCTTCCTCCATGGCAATGGCTGCTGCCCGCTGGAGTTCCGAGTCGCCCGGCTCGCCCGAGGGCACTCTTCGGAGTATGAGTCGGTTTCTCTCGGGTCGTTTCTGATCCTTGATAATGCGCCACAGTTCGGTATCGCCGAGACGACGACATTGCTTAGGGTCGGGGTCAACACCGGCTAATACCCAGAAACAGTAGTTGCGATCATGATCCTCGCGGAGGGCGAATTTCCGTAGAGTGACACGCATGACCTCCTCGCAAGTGTTGCAATCGGCAATCTTGACGACTTTCGTGACACCGCCGGTGGAGATAACCCGGATGACATCTTGGCCCTGTGGTAGCGCAGCCATCAGCGAACCATCCACACTTGATTGGTTTCTGGTATGGGTCATTACCAGTCGACCATGCTGCGCAGATTCCGACGAGTTCGGTTGCCTGCTTGTCGAGTTGGGTGTCGCATTGCTCATGTACGGTTGGTTTTGAGGATAACGCTGTTGGCGAACACTCCGCATATCGGCGCTCGGTAGGGGAGAACTCGGTCGGGAAGCGGACTTTGGGGCATCAACTGCAGGATAAGCCATGCTGTGTAGTTCAACTTGTCTCGAATATCTCTTGCCCGACGTCGTGGGCGCTGTGCGGCCGCCACTCGAGTTGGATGGCCTCGGGGAACCCGTCGACGCCATGTAGTGAACATCAAGGCCGCCGAAGGAATCCTGGGCAGTCAGTCAGACAAGCACGTTTAAGAGACCTGCCAACCCGGAACATGTAACTCACCCTATTCCGCTTCTTCTGGTTCGCGTAGGCCTTGGTCCGAAGCTTCTTGATACCGAGAAATAGTCGCACCCGGTCGCCAACTTTCTCAATGCCCATCTCCTTCAAGACCTCCTTGTCCATCTCTAGTAAGTTCTCGCCATTGATGTTGTTTTTCCTAAACAGCTTCTCGTACTCGCCACATTTGACGCTCCGTAGGTATTCGCAAACCTGATCTTCACTCCAGTTCTTAACTGCGTCGGGCCCGTCGATGTCTGAGAACTCCGAGTCGGTCGGGCTGGCGAACGTTTGACCCTGCAGCGGAACTGCGGGGGCTCTTCGAGAGGGCGGCATATTGGAAGAGGGATTGTTGGCGACAAGAGTCGAACTAGTCGAAGCCAGGGAAGCCGGAAATGATGATTTGGATGCTAACATAGCCATTTTGGAAGGAGGGGAATTGTACTTGGACTCGGAATTGGAATTGGAATTGGTATTAGGTTGACATGTGGTAGTCGCTGTCGTCGTCGTCGTCGTCAATGCAGCGTAAGCAGCTTAGCGCAGGGCTGGTTCTCTTTATTGGAAGTCGCCCTTCCTTTCTTGCGCCGCACACAAAGCGCTAGAATCAGTCGTCCGGCCACTATGCTATGCTATGCTATGCGCTGCATGTATGTATGGGTATGTATGTATTGGATGTGAGGGAATTAGGAGGGTTGAAAAGAATATCTGGTAATAATGAGTGCTAGACTGGTGCTAGGAAGAAAAAGACGCTGCCGACAACGCTGACGACGCTGGGACGCTGAGACGCTGCTACGCTGACAACGATGTTGTGAGGGGAAGGGGGGGAGAAGAAAAGTAAAGGAGTCAGTTATCGTGGCTTCAGTGGAATCGTCGTCGGTAAAGGCTAGCACGGCTGGTTGGGCCACGCAGTGATAAAACTGAATGCTAAGGTCGCTAAGGATAAGGAACCTTTGGGTTAATAACTCGATACAGCCGGAGGTACTTGCTGCATACGAAACCAGTCAGGCGAAGGACGCGGTTGGCTGGCACATTGGCTGATCCAGCTTGGCGGCAGGGGCCCTATTCTGGCTACCTAGAAAGTACCTATAGTGGTGATGGGCAGTGGTGGACAGTGGCGGACAGTGGGTGGACCTACAACCCGCGACCTGGAGGTGGATTGCTGAGCTTGGCCGAATGTGGTATGGAGCGGTATGGAGGCTATCGCCGGACTGCGTTGGTTCAGGGCCTGGGAGGTTTCAGATAGCGGTTGGTGGGCGCCAACCAAAGCGGCAATCGAACGAAAGTGGGTTAGGATTTCTTGAAGTGTGGGGACGAAACCTGAGCCCGAGGTATCTGAATTAAGGACGACCTTTCTGACACCTGCCAGCCCTGGAGGGAAGGTCCGGTCAAATTCTTACTCAAGGTAGGTACCTAGGTAAGGCTCAATAACGTAGAAATAACTCAAGAGAAAAAAGGTGAAGTGAAGACGAGGAAGGTGAAGAGAGGGAATCTTCTGCGCCAGTCAAATGAAACTGAGATTTGGAAATTCTGAATTCTGGGACTGTGCATGGGAGATAGGAAGGAGAAATGTGTTTCTCTTCCTACTATGTGAAGAATTCCCTGCCTGCTTATCAGGTGGCAGTTATTGAATTATTATTGTTGTGCCGCGCAGGAATTGCAGCTTTGAACACCGAAGGCAAGGCAGCTTCATAACCCGCATAATCCTCCATCCTCCAGTATGATACAAGTACCGACTACGTACTCCGGGGATTCTACGTAGGTACTAGGTATGTTGAAGCTTACTACATACATAGATGTGAAGCGGCGCTGGTATACCTCCCAACGTAGGTAGTCCATATTATAGATGCCTTCAATCACTTATCTTTGGGGTCTTTGGGGTCCTTTTGCGTTACATTGGATGCCTATACTACAAGGCCAATGCTTGAACATCCCCCAGATTGCCAGATTGCCCAGATGTAATTTGATTAAAGGCACCCAACTTGGTTTACGATGTCGGGCTGGATGTTTAGCCTGCTGTGATTTTCCTTGCGTTTTCCATGCTTCTATTCCCGGCTGCTCGCATGATCATTGGCTTACACCTTAGCCCTGTACACTAGCATGATCCCGCATATCACTATATCCCCATATCACAGCGCGAGCTGGTTCATGGGGATCTCGCGCCGGCGCGTCGTCGAACATCTTCGGCTTGCTTCTTCGGTAAAGATTATGTCATTGATGTGCACTGTCATCCGAACCTCCGCCCATCGTTCAAACTCGGCATCTCGATGGAGCCGACAGAAGAGCATCAAACAAGATGATCTTGGGAGATCACTGCAAGATCAGCTCTGATTTACCTTGCCGACATCGTATGTAGCAACCAGGGAGATTTGGCTATGCACATAAGTAGACGAAGAGATGAGGTAACGGGTTGGTTACCTACCTCTAAAGAGGCCCAAACTCTCAAACCACATTTTCACAGACGGAAATAACTACGTAATGAGGGATGAAATAAGAAGCAAACCAATGGATTTGTTTCCTGAGGAATGATAGCCTCGAAGGAACCGTTGCCCTTGACATGAACCCCTAAATTTAGGCATTACTACCAGTGATGCGTGCGTACTTGTATCATATCTATTGCATGCATTCTGGCATTGTGGCGATGCTGTCATTCCGCCCTTCATAATACATATGTACGTACAATAATTACCTACAGAGGCATGTAACGATCTACGTGCACATATCACTTACACTCAGCCTCATGTGTCCCTATTGCAATGGGTCCACCGCAAACGACAAGCGCAAGTGACAGACCAGAATGGCGTCATTGAGTGGAAACCGTCTAAAACGAGGCATCACTCATCACTCCAACTGACCAGTCATCGCCGGTCGTTCGATACGCTCCTTTTCTCGAGGAAACAAATCGTTTCTCACGACAAACAATCCGCATCATTGTGTATGGCTGACAGGCGAACAGGCTGATGATACATCCAATAGTACCCAGTCCCTAGCCTGCAGTGGCAGAATTCAAGCCGTAGCCATTTCAGCCAGTCAGAAGAAGGCTACTCGACGGGACAGTGTCATTCTCTGGGAAAGCTTCGCGTTCCCATCACCAGGCGACCCGCTTTTGCAGGGAGCCCAGGGAGTCAGTCAGGGGTCGTTTACATCCAGGATCTCCAACCTTGAAACACCTTCTTGTTTCGACATGCTCCTACAAGGGAGCCTCTGGTAAGACCACGCGCCCGGCAACCGCCGGCCGACCAGCACAATTCCCACGAATAGGTGAATGGAGCGGTCAGGGGAAACATGCTGGCACTCCAGGTTGAACCTACTGTATCTCGCTGTGTGATATTATTGCTAAGTCTGGTATTTTAAGAACGAGTGTATCCACTATTGAGGCGACAAGGTCTCGCTCGCCTCGTCGCCGCATTGAGAAATGGACAACGACAGGTCACAGAGTCAACCTTGGTTTACGTAGTGAAAAGCCGCAAGCACAGCAGAGAAGGCAGACTTGTTGGTGAAGAGCAGAGCAGAGCAGAGCAATGTTCGTTAGCTGGTGTCGTTTACCCATATTGGAATCTCAACCAAGACAAGATTGACAATGGGGTTACAGCAGCTAAACATACCCGAGATGGGGCCCCCCAACTCCGACAGTACGGCAAGGCCTAGGTGAGCTGTAAATCATCGCCTATTGCGATGCACACCATTGCAGTAGACCGATCGGATTCCCGAGGCTGATATCATAGACACTGAACTAACAAAACATGCACAATACACAATTCATACTAAGTACATACCACCGGCTTCGTGCACATGAAAGCGTCGTTGAAGATATACCTACAGTTGACAGTCAGGTAGATAGCTGGGTACCTAGATAGGTAAGTAGGTAATGTTGCACCGCATTCTCTCTACACAGTATTCCACTCAGTCCTAACTAAAGGCATACCAGATAGCTTCGGAGATAACAGACCGACTTTCTTGAAGCATAAAATCAGCCTCTGACAGCAGTCCCCGATGACGACTATGCGTAACAGTCTTCGACATGGACCTGAACTATTTTCCTCTCCTTCCTCAAGCAATAAAGGGCGAGACTGAAAGAGCTGGAGCTCAACCGGTGACTAGGAGGATAGCTGCTGCTGTGGAACGGGAATGTTAATGCTCGTGCCCGCCCCAGAGTTTAAACTACGAGATCACCTCGTGTTATGCTGGTTGCCAGATGCACTCGTACGTTATGATACAAAGCCCTAGTAATGCACTCTAGCTGTCGCGGGATACGAGGCCACGAATGGTCCGTGTCCATTGCAGGGCCGAGGAATTCTTCGTCAGCCTGGAACGTCCCAGCCGAGCGGCGGCAGTCAGCTTTACGTTAATGAGTATAGGATGGGATCACGAAGCGGTGTTTACGACGTATCTACTAGTTAGACTACGATGTCGGCGAGCGTAGGAACTTGGAAGAGGGGTTCGGGAGACCTTCACGCATTCCCGTGAACGCACTGATCGGCACAGAAAGGTCGGGTCTCGCATATGATGTCTTGCCTCCTGAAGGCTTTACTCCATTCCAGCTATGTAACTACTTTACACAATGCCTGCAGCTGATGTCTGTAGATGCAAACGATTAAAGATTACTGAGATGTGTATAGCGTTGGATCGAGGATCTACCTTGGATGTTGGGCTGGAGGGTCCGGCAAGCCGGGCAGCCCGGGCGGCGCAGCCCTGCCAGGCTACCCACGCAGGCACGTCCAGGCGAAGGGGCGGTTTGGCGGTTTGGGCAACAAGCCACCCGACTGACGTTAACTAATCTTCGATTCAAAGGGGTGGGGGGGCAGGCAGAAACACGTGAAAAAAGGAGAGCAGTTACGAGGAGTTGGGATGTTTTAAGATTAAGCAAGTGGTCGAGCGAGACACATGTTCCGCTTGCATATTGCTTTCCCTGTCAGTGTCAGCTGCCTACTGTGCATTGCGTAAGTCAGTATTCGGGTTGCTTATTCAGGCGGGTTGTTTCGATCTTGGTCGTGTGTTCATGCTATAGTACAACCTAAGCTTTATGTATTCTGTATGTAGGTATGTGCAACCCACATAGACAACTACTGCTATGCACCATAACTACCTGGGTATGTCACCACAGCTATGTCACCACAACTACATATGTAGGTAGGTACTATGTATGCACCATAATCCCATAGTATGAGGAGCATCCAAAGATAGGGCTTGATAGGGTTATAGGGTTGCGTTTGTGCAATATCCCATGCCACGTCCGGCGCCAAGTTCGAGGTGATTGGGTCAGAAGTGGTCAGAACGACGAGAGAATTTCCGTGAAAGCACACACAGCATGCACAAATTGATAATTCGATGTAGGTGTGCCTGGTATCTCCAGGTCTGTATGTGCATAGCATGTGCGTATGTATTCTAGTCTGGTCTGATAGCCTGATCCTGATAGTCTGATAGCATGCCAAGTACCTACACAGACGTCTAAACAGACCACGTAGCTTTACCTATGGAGTATAGACTCTATGGAGTTAGTAGCATCATAACCTGCATGGAGATTGCCATTGCACCGGCATAAAGAGATCTCGATTACGAAGGAGGGTTGGCTGCCAAGGTTGTCGCTTTCGGATTTCCCTTGTTTTCTGTCCCATTCGAGAATGCGCAGAGGGACTGGCTGAGGGCTGGTCCTGGTCGTTGGACTGGATAAGGCCTTTAAACCCCCCTGTCGACTACGGACCTGACTAGCAGCGCGGGCGCGATTTGATTGGGCTGGGCAGTTGTAGTAGATGTCTGAAGCCGGACCATGGCATCATCGCTAACGCAAGGCCGAACAACCCGAGCGAGACCTTGTTGCAACCTGGAAGCTGCAACCAAAGCGCCAAAAAACGCACAGAAAACCTGGCGGCCTGGCGACCTGGCGACCTGAGCGGACTAGGGTGGGTTTAGGGGCAGATCACTGGCGGGGCCCGACCGGCTAGGCCTGAGTGGTCCCTGGTGGTTTCTGGTGGTCTCCGGTGGTCTTTAGTGGTCTACCGCTAGGCGGAGCTCTAGCTTGAACGTCCATCCTCATCCAAAGTCCAGAAAAAACCAACATCCCGTCACCAGGCAAAGGAGGAATGAATTCGTTCCTCTTCGCATTTTCCGATAAGATAGTTTTACATACTTGTGCATCGGTAGGGATGCATGTGGATTGTCCTGCCCTGTCCTGCCTGTCCTGCCTGTCCTGCCTGTCCTGTTGCTTCTATTCCCTGGAGAACTGAGCATTGCTTCCTTCAAAAACCCTACGAATCTCCGGTCCCTCCCTTCCAAGGTTTCCTGGGACTAATAACTAGCCATCGCCAATCCCTAAGCAGCTATGCCACTGTTCTGAACTTCTCTCTTTTGACTCCCGACTTCAGTCCGTGTTATAATTGCCAGCCGATATCCAATCTCTACACTCTTTTGAATGGGGAATGAGTCTTTCAATGTCCTAGCATCAGCGATTTTGCTGTCGTAATTGGAGGGTTAAGAGGATGGAGTCTAAGAATGGTGCGACCCAGGCAGTCGAGGGGCTGGAGGTCCAGAAGAAGGAGAGGCGTGCTTCTTTCCTGAGCACCAAAGCCCTGCGCTCGCTCAGCATTAGTTCCCAAGTGTCGAGTTCTTCGGAAACGGAGGGGTCCTCGCCGCCCGCAGCGGGAGGGCAGCAGCACCGGAGAAGAACTCTGCTGCGGAAGAGCCGCGTGTCCGGCCCACTAAAAGGCGATCTAGGCCGTCGTCCGTCTAAGAGCTCTGCAGAAGATGACAGAACATCCACATCGACGAGGCCGACCTCTCCCTCTGGCACAGGCAGTCGAGGGACCAGTATTTCCGGTGATCACATGAGCGTTCTCAGATTTGGTGCACTCCAGGCGGAGACTTCGATTTTGAAGCACAAGAAGGAGCATTATCTGGTTCTTACGCCCTCGGCCTTGTTTAAGTTCAAGAGCCGTGCAGCTGCGTTGGAGCAGTTTCCCCAGGCAGCCACACCACTTAGTGCCGTCGAGGGATGGTCGCCCATGGGATCGGCGGTGAGCTCGGTGGTGGGCTCGTCGAAAGACCTGAAAAGCCTCACAGCTTGCGCCGAGGTCCATGTTCCACTGGACAGGATCGTTTCTGTATTCAACGATGAAGGGACTCGCCCGTGTTTCGCTATCGAGCTATGGTGGCGGGATCCCAAAGAGGCAACGGCGTTCTCGCGCTTGGAGCTCGACTTTAGCTTTCCCGAAGATCGCGATGACTGGTTGAAACAGATCAGGCACGCAACTAAGCTTCGATGCAAATCACTCCCGGATGAACGAGCGCCTGCAGACGTCGAATTGATCTTCAAGGCAATGGTAGAATCGAGACCGAGGCAGAAGGGCTCACAGCTCGAAATCTATCCCGTTATACCACGACGACCCTACACCCGGCTTAGATCGAATTCAGGTGAAAATAAGAAGAACTGGCGAGATAACTCGTCTTTTTACCTAGCTTTCAGCAAGAATTTCTGTTATCTCGGGCAGTTTTACAAGTCCGGATCAGGTCACAAGTCGAATCAGAATCTAGTCCAATTCGGACTAGCAACGCTCTCGAGAGCCAATGCCAGTCTGAATGATGAGAGATTCGACCTCATATTCCGGTAAGCATACCCGCCTCCAAGACGCTATTATAAGCGATATATCCACGACGCATGTAGTCAGGGGTTACACTCTACCTACGAGCCAGCATTCACCTCCAATTGGACGTCGTGTGGGTAATTATATGTTTGGCGAAGTAATTCTGATTTTATATAGCCTACCAATGGACCGGCCCGAACGCCTTGATCTATCTAGCCGACATCATCGGACAATCCTGTCGAAGCTTTTCAAAGCCGATACCTATCTGAAGCCAGCGTGGCCCCTATGGACACGACGGGAAGTGTTCTTTATCGATGGGGAGTCGCAGCCGATCTACCTGCCCGAGGGAGAAGATTACGGTGGTTTCAAACGAACCCTCGAAGCATTCCTCGAGGGATACCGTTGTGCGGATGTCAATTGGACTGTAAACTGGGAGGATGTGCGATACCAGCCGGAGTTTCGACTTTTGCCGCCTACCCACCAGGAACAATACTCCGCATATCAACTACTAGCGGTCTTTCGTGCTCTGAGATACAATGACTTCTTCAAATCACTGTCCTTTCGCAACATCGACTTCTCCAATCTATCCTGGGCATCCGACAACAGCAAACGCATGGAGTCTACAGCATGGATATCTCGAACAGGTTCGTTGGCATGAGAATATGTGAGCCTCTAATGTAAGAAATCCCAACTGACCTCCGCCTAGGAAAGCGAAGCTTGACTCGGGCCGAATTCGAGATAGTAGAGAGCTCTTCAGTCCTCTTTCAAGAGATTGTGGCTATGCTACTCGGGTCAGAGTCGGTGAAACATCTCGATTTAAGAAATGTCCTCAGAAACCCCCAGGCACCCCCTATCCGAGCTGACGAATCTCCTCATTCGCCGTCGAGGCGAATCTGCGAAGTCGTCCCCCCAATAGTGCTTCTGTGGAAATCTCTACAGAGTCGGTGCAACTCCGTAGATCTAAGTGGCAACCCATTTGGGCCCACAGATGTTTCGGGTATCTGTAGGTACCTGCAGCTATCTCGTGACGACTTGTGCTAACATTCATACAGCTCGTATTTTGCAAAACCGCCCAGGATTTCTCAAATCTCTTTCGTGTTCCCACTGTCAAATCGATGAGAATGGGCTTCAACTGCTTTGTGAGGGTTTGCAGGAACAGAGATCCAGTCTGGAGGTGCTCGACCTCTCCCATAATACAGGGCGCATAGACTCGACTACACTATCAGAGACACTTGATGGAGCCAGTAAACTACGGCGGCTCAACCTCGCTTATTCGATCAAAGGCTCTCCAGAGGTGCCTCTGTTTCGTCCTTGGAATACAAGCACATCGTTCGACCCATGGCGGCTGGAGCAGATCAATTTGTCCGGGTGGAAGGTGAGTTGTTTGTTTCCAGCTCTATGTCATATCTTCTAACGGGGAGACACAGATGAACTTCGATACGCTTGCTGCAATCCTGAAGTACCTGGAACTTGACGAATCACACGGTCTGCGCCACCTCGTGCTGAACAACTGTGGGCTTTCTGGCGATATGGCCACTGCGCTTCTCTGCAGGCTCGGCGGAGGTAGAGATATTAGCTTATTCCTGAACGAGAACTCGCTTGAAATGGGTTCGATGGATTGGATTGATCTAATTGAAGGGAACGAAGCTCCGCGTGTGCTACATCTCGATATGATACAATTTCAACACCAGCACAACTTCCATCGACTCATCACCGCACTTACTCGCAATAAGACGATCGAATTTCTCAGCATGGTTGGAACAGGCCCACCTACTGGAGCGAACGCAGAGATGTCGGAAGTTCTCTTCGATTTCTTCAAGCTTAACGACACCTTGAAATACCTGGACTTTTCAGGGTATAGCGGCAAATTGGAAGAAAGTCAGATGGGATGGAGTCTCTCAGGGGCTATAAGTGGGCTCATGCAAAACCGTTCGCTCCTCCAACTCCGTATACGAAACCACGATCTGGGCGCTGCTGAGGATGTGACGGAGATGTGTCGCGTCTTGGCTATCAACGAGGGGCTTGTCATGCTTGATTGCCAGAACAACAATTTCAACCCCAGCCAGTTCGCGAACCTCGTAACTGCGCTGAACAGCAACCATCGACTCATATCGTTCCCGTGGTCAGATGCGGATCGCGATTACGCTCTCCATGCCGAGAGACGGCGGTTCATGAGAACGTTGGCCCAACCTGGCAAACCACCTCCGCTTACGTTGTCGAAATCCGCGGAGCACCGTCTCGATGGGGTGCTGAAAACGCTCAAAACGCAATGGGAAGCTGAGGCCAAGAAAGTCAACGAGATCATCCGGAGGAACCGGGGCAACGTCGCGAACCACCTAATCGAGTTCGAGAGCGAGTTCATCGACGCCTGGGAAGACGCGAGCCTTTCCGCCTGGCTCTCGCCACGGCCGAAGGTGCCCCCCGGCCCCCATGGCCTCGGTCACGGCCACAGTTACAGCAACAGCGAGGATCGGAACCGCTTCTCTGTATTGTCGGTAGATACGCGCTCGAGCGCCCCTTCCCCGAGCCCATCAATCCCGTCCATCAACTTAAATCTGGGCCCGCCGTACGGCGCCTCTGATCCGGCCCTGGGCAGTGGCGGTGGCGGTGGCGGCGGCGGCGGTAGCAGCACCACCTACACAATCGAGGAGGAGTCCTCCAACGCGTCGGATCGCACGTCCCTATACATGATGATGCCGCACCACTCCGCCACGTTTCTGCAGGATGGCGCTAACGGCACCAATGCCAACGGGTCTGTCACTTCGCTCACGGGCTCGACAACCGCGAAGGTCCTCCAGCCCTCCAACACCATCACTACCAGCAACAACGTGGATGATACCCTGACGCTGGATACCTGGTAAGGCAAGGCTAGGTAGGCAGCTGACCAGGGAGATGCCATGCTGAGAGTGTCTTCGCCTTGGGTTGGTTGTGCCTTTCTCTCATTTTCCGTCTTCCTACGACCACATTCGTCAATATGCGAACTGTGGTGTACGTACGACCTCGGCCGTCTGTCTCTACTTTCCTTCCTTGTTTATATCTCCTTGCTGGTTTTTGGTTTTGGTTTTGGTTTTGGTTCTGGTTCTGGTTCTGGTTCTGGTCTTGGTCAGGGCATTCAAAGGTCGGTCGGTCAGCGGAGCGTTCCTGGCGCCGGAAAGGAGAGATCTCTGCATATATAGTGATACCCCCTAGTTAGGTAACAGAGGGATGTACTTTGTGTGGAATTATCATCATCATTATCATGGATTATTAGGCTTGAATGATTGATTGACAGAATACATAATGTTTTTGCAATTCTCCTGTTTGTCCTTCTTGAAGTGAAATGTATGCCTAGTGATCACCGCGGGCTCGCACGCTATAACCTGATGCTCCCTAGTTATGTAGTCGGATCTGTATATAGAGAAGTGATTAATGCAATGTCGAAGGAGGAAAGGCGTCTTCTTGCGGATCTACAAATCACTTTCGGATCAACGGCAACGAGCGGTATTGTGGAAGAACGTAGTATTGGGTGGAGCGTGAGCCCCCGCCTAGCTAAGTAGCAGCGGCCCAGCAGCAGCGAAGCTGCTGTTGCCCGCGTGTGACGATATGCCCGGGGGGCGATATGCCAAAGGGGCAGTAGCGAAGCTGCTGCTGCCGGGCAGAACGGAACGGAACGGCACCGGCAGCGCTGCTGCCAGCCTGGTGCCCGGAAGCGGGACGGCATCGGCAGCGCTGTTGCCAGCGGCTTACGTACGTACGACGAAGGTTAGCTAGGGGCAGCCCACGTCGGTATATATAAAGCAAAACCTGTAGATAACCCCCCTAGTGATATCCCGGTTTTGTGCCTCCACCCTCGGTTGCTTGAGTGGGACGGCGGGCGGGCGAACGAAAGCAGCTGACGAGCCGGAAGTTGTTGTTGCGTTGTTGTTGTTGTAGAAGGAAGGGTTTGGAAGGTGGATCCTTCTGGACCTGTAGACTATTTATATTAGACCGCCCCTATTGTGAGTGCGTCAACTACTAACTGACGCCTGAGTAGATATGACTGCCGACTTGCAAGATTCACCTTTCCCTACCCTACCCTACCTTTTGTCCTAGACTTCCAGGGTCTCTTGTTGAGCTTTGCTAGATTTGCAGTATCCCATTTTGGCAGCTGTTATCACCAATACCACTATCGCCATTACCTAGGATCGTCACCCAGAGCTGGTTGGTAACGCTGCTGGAATCTTCTCGGCGACTTTACTTAAACTTTTATGACAAGGCTTTTTTATGTTAATCACATTACTTTTAGCAAAGTGAATACACTTGCTAATAGCAGGCCATATAATACATTTATTACGAGTATTCCTATTCACACCTTAGTTTTCACACCTTAGTTTTCCAATGGCAAATGGTAACGCTCCGTTCAAATGCGCTGTTACTTTCTTGTATTTATTACCTCCTTACGAATAACCTTATAATAACATAATTTATAAAAGATATTTTTTATATTAATTAATTTATATACAAATTCGGTAATTCCCGAAGTCCGATTAATTTTGCGATTTGTTTTAATAAAGTAACGTATAAATAAAGTATAAAAATAAAAGGCTGTTAATTATTAATATAATAATCGCAAGTTATACCTAAAAAACTTTTTCCGGGATGCCTTAAAATTAATATTTAATTCATTATAACTTAATAAATATTACCTAAATACCAGCGCATTATTCATTATAATTATAAAGCCTTATAATATTAAAAAAAAACTAAAATATAAATAATATAACAATTTAAGAACTTTATAAAATACTTTAATAATATAATAATATTTAATTATATAATTATTATATTCAATTTCGTATTAATTAAAGCAATTAATTAATATAAAAAACGTATTATATTTCTTAAAAACGAAAAACTAAATTTTTTATTTAATAGTTTAGGCTAATATTAAGGGCTTAATAATAATAACGACGTTCTTTTTTTTATTATTCTTTAAAATTACGGCAAAATATAACATTTTTATTACAAAATTAATTCTTTTTAAAAGGAATTATATTAATTAAATAAAATACGACGTTTATTTTATTATTTTTAATACGATAACTTAATTAAAAACCTTATTTTTCTGCGTAATTAATAAAGCTAAGCGCTTATTAAGCCGAATTCGAAATTCGATTACTTTAATAAATACTACCACAATATAATTCCCAACGTCCTTTATAGCTGCCGTTCGAATTGCCGCGAGAAATTCCGTAAAGGATACCGTTCGGATTGCCCGTAATCGTAAGCTTCGTTTTACCGCAAAAAATACCGCCGGGGTTGCTACCGGAATTACCGCCGGGGCTGCCCGTAATCGTAAGCTTTGCTTGGTATTAATGGATTGCTTTCGGATAATAATAACGACGCGTTTCCGTTTCGGCTACGGACGCCTTTTTTCGTTCTTTTTTATTAAAACCTATTACGCCGTTATAAAGAAATAAGCCTTTCGCCGCGTTTATTAAAACGGCCGCCGGCAATAAATAGTTTCGATTATTTTATACATTTAATTGCTTAATTAATTGTAACTGCCGTATTTATATCCGGTTATTCTTTCGCTTTAACGAAATAAAAATCGAAAATTACAAATACGGATTCGTTCTTTATAAGGTTTCTTTAATAATATTAAAAGTTATTAATTTTATTTACCCTTAATTATTTTACCTTTAAATATTCTTTCGTAAAATGGATCTTTTTATATATTACATAAAAACAAGGAATTTCGTATCGCATAATTATATTATCGTAAATATAATAACAAACGCTTAAATCAAGTTCCTTAGGGCTTTTTTTCGTCGAAAGCATGCTACGAACGGAAAAATACGAAGCATTTAAGGCCTTTAAATATTTAATAAAAACCTATATAAAAACGTTTTTAAGCCAAAACCTTCTTATTTAATTCCGTTTAATTTTTATACGTTTATCGGATACCTAAACTTCGTAATCTTTTTCTTAATTTTCGAAAAATTATTCGAGGCTTATAATAAACTTCAGCAAATCCGATTTTTTATCGAGAATATAATTTTTTAATGCCTTATAATTGGTTTTTATAAGTAACGTTATTTTTATTCCGAAATTAAGGTTTCGATTAATATAATATAAAGCCTATTGCCGGCAATAAGGGAACTAGGTTTTATATAAATAATTTAAAATAAAAGGCTAATATTTTTCGAAGGTATTAATAATAAGGTCCCAAACGAAAATAAAGCCATTCCGGTTATCGGTATATAAGAAAAGCTATTATAAAATAAAAAGGGTTTTTTTCGTAAGGGGTAAGTTATTTTTTAAATCGACATTTATTATGCCCCTTATTTATATCGCTTTATTAAAGTTACGTAAAAATAAGGCTTTTTTTCGGATAAAGTTATATTTATCGCCATTTATATTAACGACTTTTATTTCTCGTTTAAAGGGGGTTTTAATTTATTTACGGCTTATATTCGTAATTACGTTCTTATTAATGTAAAAAATATAAATTTATAACTTCGTATTAAGAAAGGCTTCGGAAATAGCTTTTTTTATTTTTTAATTAAAATCCGTAATATATACTAAAAGCGGTAACATTTTAATCCGTTATTAAAGCCGCTTTAAGCAGTTTAATATCCATTAATAGAAATCGAAGGTTTCGTTAAAGATTAAGGCGAAGACGCGGTTAAATATAAACCCCATATTCGTTTGGCCGGTATAATTAAAAAAAAGCATATTAAACTTATTCGTTTTATACGTATTATTTATATTAAATACCTTTAGGAATTGCTTTTATATGTTTACGTAATAAGGGGTAATTTAAAAAATCGTTACCGAACGATTAGTATTAGGATTATTATCCTTTTATTTAATTTCGTAAAGATAATTCTTATTCCAAAAGCGTTAAACGAATACCTATATAGCGGTAAAGCCGCGACGTAATTGCTTCTTTATTTTTTTTCGGATATTATTAATATTTTTAAACGAAGATCTTTTTTTTTTCGGATAAATTTTCGGATTTACCGCCGAAATTCTCGTAAATAAAACGCATTATTAATTATTAAAGCTTTAATTAATCGATAACTTTCCTTATTCATCCGGCGGTAATAAAAGTATATTTCCATTTTAAAAATCCGCCCGTAATTGTATTAAAAAAGGTTGCGTTAATTGTTTATATATATCTTAAACGATTATTTCCAGCCTAACAATTATAATCGTATTATAAAGATATGGCTTTTGCTTAAGGGGCTTATTACATAAGCGGCACGTAATCGGCGACTAAACGCCGTATTAAAGGCTAGGATTTATAAAAAAAACTTTATATATTTTTAGGAATTATAATTAAAAATAATTTTATATATCTTTTTTTAAAATAACTTTATTTACGTTTAATTATTACGTTATTAACTTTTAGTTATTTATATTTTTATAATTTTATAATTTTTTATTCGATATTTAATGCAATAATTAATATAAATAAAGCCAATTGCAGCTTTCGAAATAAAACGGTTATAACGGACGATATAAAAAAAGATTTTTAACGTTAAATCGCTGCCGAATCGGGTAAAAAGCGGCGTACGAGCGACGAAAACGGAAAAGCGATATCCGTTACTTTATAAAACGAAAAAGAACCGTTGGCAACCGTTTAGCGTTAAAACGACGAAAGAAGCCCGGTATGCAAAAATTTTCCAAGTTACGGAAATTCCGAAAGCATTTTCGTACGTACGGTCGGTAATTAGTCGTTGCTGGGTTGTATTATAAACGATCTTGTTTTCGTTATGAATTAAGAAATTATCCGATTATTAATTAAGCTAAGAACGAAACGTATTTAAAACGAAAAAAAACGAAACCTACGTATCGAATAAATTACGAAAAACAAAATGAAACGAAAGAAATTAATCGCTTTCGTTACCGCATAATATACGAATAAAACCTTACGAAACGATAAATTTCCGAAATATTTAGGCCGAATATTTAATAAACGGTTTACGATATAAAAAAAAAAAATTTTTTTTTCATTATTAAAATTAACGTTATTAAAAAATTAAGGTAAATTAAAATAATATATATATATTAAGTTATAAAATTTCGAAATCGCGATTTTATCCGTAACTTTACGAATATTATTCAAAATCGAAATCTAATACTTAGAAATTGCTTTTCGGATCGAAGTTATTTAAATATTATGTCGGAAACGAATATAAGTCGATGCGTACAGCCTAATAGCGGCGAATCGAATCTGGCATCGTTTCGGTACGCATCGAATTAATTACGAGGCCCGGTCGTATCGGGCTTTAACCGATAGGAAAACGAAAAATTCCCTTAAACGCAAATAATTCAAAAAATAACCGATTTCCTTATTATAAAAACAAATAATATTTAAAACGCAAAAAAATTAATTCGATTTTTGCTACAAATTTTTTAAAATATAGCCTTAAATATTTCCGTTTTATTGCCGATCGACTTTTTTTAAAGGCTTAACCGAATTAAAGCCGCTATTAAGAAATTAACGAAAACCAATTTTTCGAAACCGATTTTTTTTTTCCGACGTATTTAATAATAACGGTTATAGGCCTTTCGAAAATCCGGTAATCCTTTAATTACGATTTTATTACGGTCGTTAAATCGATTATTAAAATAACGAATACGAAAACATTTCGAATCGTCGTTAAAAAGCTAAATGCAGCATATAAAATTAATGCCATAAAAGCGGTTACGAAATTACTTAACGGTAATTGGAAAATCGTTTTTCGCAATTTAAATCTTAAAAAAAAATATATTTCGAAGACAAATTGGGTTAATGTCGCTTTCGATTCGGCCGTTTATATTTATAAGGCTCGTTATATCGTAATAGTTATAAAATTTTTTATAGCCTTATTAAAAAAAATAATTCCGAAAATACTTAAAAACGATATTAATGCGAAAAATAACGCCCGAATTACGGAAATGATTTATTCGAAAAAAGCAAATACCATATATAAAAATATAACGTTAATTTATTTTTTTATTAATACCGAAAATATAATAAATTAATTATGCCGCAAAAGCATTACGTTAAATTATTAGCATTATAAATGCAACTTATTTACGCCGAAAATCCAAATTAAGCGGTGCTTTAAGTATTATAAATTTAAATATAAAGCGGCTTATTATTGTTTAAATAAAATATGCGGCTAATGCAATTCGAAAATATATAAAAAAATAAATTATTAATTAAAGACGAATAATTATTTATCGAAATATTCGAATTATAAGATAAAATATTCATTATAATCGAAAGATTATTCGAAAATAAAGGAAATATAAGAATACGTACGAATTACGTATTTTCGGCGTTTAATTAAATTCGAAGCATTAATGCGGCCCTTTCTTTTAGCGTTTTAAGGAATTAACTTTATAACGCTTATGTTAAACGATCCGATTAAACGGTTACGAAAAAAGCCGTAAATAAATCGATTTATTGGAAATACGAAGGCGTTTAGAAATAATATTCGCATAAACGCTTTTTTTTATTAATTTATAGCTTTTAATAATAACTTATCCGTAAAACGTCGATAACGATTAAGTTATACGTAACATTTAATAAAAGAATTAACCGTTTTCGCTTAAAATATTGCAAATAAACCGCAGATTTTGCAGAAATTATTTTACGGGCCGAAACGTTACGACATTTTAACGATTTCGGAACCGCCTATTATAATCCGAAACGTTTCTTAAATATCGATACCGAAAGGCATGAAATATATAATTATATAATATAATAACGGAAATATATTTCGAATTATATTCGTAATAAATTCGAAAATATTTATAAAACAATACGAAGCTTATATTTTTTGATATAGGGCCATAATAAAAACGGAAAACGATTTAACCGATATCGTTTCGGTATATAGCTTATTTTTCGATAACAAAACAATTACCGAATGAAATATTTTTATAAACGACTTGCTTTTTAAAATCCGAATTCGATCCATTTTCGTATTAGGCGATTTTAATTTGCATAATTCCATATAAATATTTATTAAGGAATTATATCGGAAAGCCAGAAAATTAATCGAATTCGCCGCAAAATGGGATTTAAACCTATTAATTCCTTAGAATATCGGAACTTTTTATAATCGGAAAGAAAAAAATGATACGACCTTAAATTTCGCCTAGGCTTTGTTGGATTTTTCGGTTAGCTTCGTAAAGGTATTTGAATATATTAAAAACGATTATAAGCCGTTTATATATAAAATCCGCAATTTTAAATTTATAATTAATGCAATTAAATATAATTAAAGGTTAATAAATATAAATTAAATAAAAATTAAGGCGTAGTTTTTATTATATCCGTTTGAATTTTAAATTCCGAAAAACATAAATCAATATTTAAAAATATTTATTATAACCTTATTATATATCGCTAAAAAGATTATTTCCCGAAATAAAAGCGGCATTTTCCGATACGAATAATAAACCCTTAAAATCCGGAAGGCAGTATAAATAAAATGCGAAACCTATGCGATTTAAAAGCAATATCGAACGAATAATATTTACGTTGCATTAAGGCAAAGTAATAAGGTCCAAAAACGCATATAAACAAAGGCTAAAAGAAATTCGTAACGACGTATATTTTACGAAATAACGAAAACGCATAACCTTTTGGTTATATAAAAAGTAAAAAAATAGGCACGTACGAAAAGCTTTAAGGTATTAAATTTTCCGATAATACTTTCTTTCCGGAAAATCCCGAATCGACTTAATTTAAAAGTTGCAAATACGTTCGAATAAAAGCTGGATTTTTTAAGCGCGAAATTTTATTCCATTTTAACGGCCGACTTAATAAATATACGTAATTCCGATTTCGATTATATTTTCTTTTAGAATTCCTTTTTTATGTTCCAATTAATAACCTTTATAATAATATATAAGCATTTAATGTCGAAGAAATCTTAAAAGGTACCCGGTTCGAATATCATTTTTATGGCCTTTTTAAAGGCATATAACTTAACGCTTAAACGTAACGATTTAAATTCGAAGTTATTTTTATTATATCGCCTTATATCGATTTTCGAAATTAATTGGCATATAGGATATTTTTTTCGTAAATTCCGGCAAATACAAATAACAATTATTCCAAAAAATAAGCCGGAAATGGATATAATAAAATCTTAAAGGCTTATAGCGCTTTTGGATACGATAAAAAAGATTTTCGAATTTATAGCCGCCGCAGGTTTATTAAACGTCGCTAAAAAGCTTAACTTTATTTTTCCGAAATAAATAAACAATAAACCGAATAAATCCATTAAAACGGCGTTATAGTTGCTAATAAATTAAATACGTACGGATTAATTAAAAAATACATCGATGTCGGTTTTTTTTTTAAACGTAACCGAAGCTTTCGATTACGTTATATATTTGCGCCTTTTAAACGCTTTTTATATTACGGATTACTTTTTTTAAATGATTACTTAATTACGAAATTACTTCGAAAAAAAAACGATTATATTTTATTTCGATAACCGCAAATTTGATTTTATATTTTTAAAATCGGAAATGCCTTAAAGATTTTTTTTTTCGTTTATATTATTATTATAGACGTCCCAGATTTCCTGCTTTTAGTTAGGAATGCCGGCGGCGTTAATAACGTCGACTATATATAAGGACATAGCACCGTTATGTAGTGCTTAGTATTATTTATTATTAATATAGGAATAAAGTTATGAAATAATAAAAGCATGAATTATTATGGAATATTAAGGATTTTAAGAATTTTTATATAGTCCTTAATAGTATTAAATAAGGATACGTAATATTAAATAATTTTAGGGATTACTGTATTACGTAATATATGCCTCTTTACGAAATGCCATTTATGTTTTCGTAATAAATAATATTTAATATATATAAAAAATACGTAATATTTTTAGTTCCTATAAATTAAAAGGTAATATTTAATTGCCTAATAATTTAATCGCATAATTAAAACTAAAAATTTAATCGTATATAAATTTAATTTTTATATTAAAATATTTCGCTTTATTTATTACGTACGAAGGCCTTAATATTATTTATGTTGTATTATTTATTCGATTTTTTATTTTAAAAGCCATTAATAATTCCGAATATTTTATATTCCGTTTATTTATTTATCCGGTTTATCCGGTAATATGTAATATTAATGGCTTAAATTAATTTCCGTAAGATATTCGGCAAAGGTTTCGATAATCCATAGCTTATATGCGTTTGTCGTAACTGTTAAAGTCTGGTTCGGAATTACGGAATTCGGTTTTAAAATTAAAGGTATATAAAAGCCGGTTTACGGATAAAATATTAAAAGGGAGCCGGTTTATAGGGGTAATTTTTTCGGGTGTTTTTTTTCGGAGCTGCGGAATATGCGCTTAATAAAGGGCAGCGTCGTTAAAAGCTATAATTTTCGCGTTATTTCCGCGTATAATTCGTATGCATTCGGTAATATAATTAACGATTTATATTCGCCATTGGTTAATATTATTTTGCGTTATTGCTTATAATGTTTCGTTTTTATTTATAACAAAAATCGCATTCGGCATTTTTTTATTAATAAACCGAAGTATTATTTCCGTAAATATGGCCAGAACGGCATTTAGCCGTTAAGTAATAATGGTTTTTATAATAATAATTTGTTATATTTAAATGCCGTCGGATTAGCGAATATCGGTAATAACTGTTAGGAATATTTAAATAATATCCGAAGGAATTTTTAAACGGTAAGCTAATAAAAACAAATTATCGGTAAGCGATATTACGGTATCGATTAAATTAAGTTCGTACGAAGGGCTAGGATTTAATCGGCGTTAAATACCGCCGGCAAATATATTTAGCGATATTATTAAGTCGTTAAGTAATAGGCGTCCGTAAAAGCCGCTAAAAAATAATTGGCCATATAAACCGTTCGGGGGCAGTTTTTTTATAAGCCATTCGGAAAAACTTTTTCTAATAATCCATTTTGATTTATTTTTTTTTATAAATTATTAAGGGGCAGTTTTTTATATAAGGCATTCGTAAGGACTTTTGTTTTTAATAATTGCGGTATTCGTAAATTATTTTCATTTTTAATAATAATCGGGACCTGTTATTAAGTCGATTAAAACGGGCGTTATTATTAGTTTCGTTAAAAAGGCGCGCCAAAAGGCGCTTAAAAGCCAAAAATTATTTGCAGGTTTCGTTCGTAATTATTATTTAAGTAATACGGATAATTGCTTAAATAACGACGGATATTATTCCGGATATTATTACGGCCAGGACCCGCTTTTATTCATTTTATTAATTACTTTTAAATACGATTTTCGATTATTAAAATGTTTTTAAAATATGCTTTAAATAGTTTTTTTTATAAATATCCGGGAATTTTTATTATTATCGTAATTTCGGTACTTCGAAAAGCCGTTAAAAAGCGGCTAGCCATTTTAAACGGCGGCGGAATATGTATTATTATGCTTGCTTAAAATGTTCGTAATTAATGGATAATGATTGGGGAATTTTATATAATAAAGAGGCCAATAAATATTGCCGGAAATTAAATATTAAATATATTATGTATTATATTAAAGCAAGTATATAAGTAAATAATTTCCATTAATTTAAGTAATTAATAAATAAGTTAATAATTTTTTAATAGCAATTATTAATATTGCTGGTTACTTTTATATAATAAATAGGTTATATTATATTAAAAAGAAATATTAATAAATGCTAAAAAACCGAAATAAAATGAAAAGTAATTAATTAAGTTATTAGGTTAATATTATAAAAAAAGGAAGAATTATTAAAATGTATTGCAGGTTATTAAAGTTTCTTTATGCATTTTTTTGTATTAACGAAATTATTTTTGTTATTTATATTGTTTATTTTAAGGGAAATTTTTGTATTATTAAGTTTATTAATTAATTCGTATAAATATAAATAATATATAAATAATAAGTTAAAAATTTAAATAATTAAAAAAAAACGATATAATTGTTTTTTCGGCATTATTACCGCTTGCTTTTGCTTATAAAAGCTTTCGCTTACCTTAATTATTAGCGATTCGCTAGCCGAAACGACCGCCTTTATCTTGCTATAAGTCCCTGCTTATCCGGACCTCCTTTTCGGGCTTCATTCGAATTTTTTGCGATTAATTTAAGGAATTAAACAAAAAGCCTTAGCCGCCTTTAATTACGTTCTTTTCCTTTTGGTGTAGTAATAATAAATAGCGGTTTTTGTATTGGCATCGGAAATTCGTAAAGTTCTTAATTTATGAATATGTCGAGTTTTAAAATGTATTTTATTTTTTCGTCGCATTTTTGCATTTTTTTTTTTTAGCTATATCGATTAGATTTTATCGTAAATGCCACTTATCGTATACGGCATTAAAACCTATCCATCGTATTAAGTATTTAATTTTTCTTTAAACTATTCGTTTATTTAGCAGCCTTTTTATTGCGAAATATTTATAAGGTTTCTTAAAGATTTCTTTATTTTTTTTAACTTTCATAATTAATTCTTTACGTAATAATATCGAAATTCGTTAATATAGGTTATTTCCCGACGTAATTGCCGGTTTTAAATAAGTTATTAATATTACCGGATATATATTTTAGGCTTTATTAAAGTTTAATTCGTAAATTAAATCATTTATTTTACGCATTACCTTAAAAAGGCCTATAAATCGAAAGGCCATTTTTTTATTAGGAATATATAGCAATAAATACTTTTTATATAGGCGCATTTTAATTTATAATCCTTTTTCGAATATTATCGGCTTATGCTTAACGTTATATTTTTAAATTATGGCATAAACTGCTAACGATTCCGTAATTTATATCGCTTTTTGGAATATCGCAATTATTGGCTAATTAATGGGCCGTTATAATAATGATTTTCCCAAATATATTTGGATACTTATAAAATATTCGTTAAATAAGCATTTAATTCTTATTAACTTTTTATTATTAAGTATCGTTATAAATTATAATATAGCTTTTATTTATAACTTTTTAAAATACATTTAATTTTAATACCGAAATGCCGTTTTTATCGTTTAATTTTTGCGTTTAAATAAATTATTTGCTTATAAATAATAAGCTATTATATATCGCTAATATATTTCCATTATTAACCATATTTTGTATCATATTTTTTATACGAATTTCGTATTCCTATTTGTAATAATTACTTTTGGGATTTTTTAATTATTTATTAATAGTTACCGATTAATTATAAATCCCTAATTCTTATTAAAATACTATAAATGCTTTAAAACGATTAGGATTATTTTGGATGCTTTATTCGTAATTGTTATAAATGCATCGAACGAATCGAATCCGGAAATCGATTATTTTATATAGGCAGATTTTATTAATGGCATAACCGTAACGATATTTAACGTAACCGTATAAAACGGAATTAAAAGTGCCTGGATTGGTTATAATTTTTTATGCAACTAATGGCGCGATATTTAAATATTATCGCATATTAAGTAATATTTTATATATTTTTTCATATTTTTTTATGCTTATAAAATATAATACGATAATATAAATTTTTTTTACGTTATTATAATGCCTTAATAAAAGCGTTTATCGTAATATTTTTTTAATACTTTTTGTTTATATATATGGAATATATATAAGCGCTTATTTAATAACGGGCTTTTGAAATATAATAATCCATTTTCGTTAAAACGAAATATTGCGTTTTTTGTCGGTTAATTATTATTACGTAGCTTTTTTATGTTTTTTATAACCTTACGTTATTGCTTTCGATTATCGACTTTATATTTTTTGCGTTTTTTTTTTAAAAATCCTTAATAAAGCCTATTATGTTTATTTGGTTTTTATTTTTAAGGGCTTTTTTTGTTAGCAAGTTTTTAATTAGGAATATCGTATTTAAGATATTTTCCCTTAAGAAAGCATTATTATTGCGAACCGGTAATCGTAATAACGCATTTAGCATTATATTAAAATTCCTAAATATATGTATTACCAATAGCGGATATTTTTTTAAGAATATTAAGGCCGCTTATAGCCGATAATTAGCTTTCGTAACATTTTGGGTTTTTAAATTTTTTTTTTCGATAATGCTTTTAGTAATATTGTAATTAATAAATACCATTACCGAAGGCTTTTTCGTAAACTTAATATATATCCGTAATTTCTTAATTGCTTATATTAAGCATATTATTTTTAGCTTTATAGGCTAATATATTTTTTCCGTTTAGTTAATGCATTTGTTTAGGTATAATATAAGGCGCATAACTATTTTGGATATTTGGCTTTTTCCGTTTTAAAAGTATTCCGGAATTATATGGAATAGTATTATTTCGAAGCTATTTTTGGACGTATTTAATTAAATAAACGCTTATGTAATCGGGTTAAAATAAATTAGGGTGGTTTTTTTAAGTAATATATTTTTAATGCGTTAAAAAGATTCTAATTTCTTGTTTTTTAGTTAGAAATTAATATTGCAAATATAAATCTTGCATTATTGCTTATTAAAGATTTTGCTTTAATTCCGGCCTTATTTTAATAATTAAGTCTTAAGTTATTTAAGGAACTTATTATAATGGATATAGTTTTTTATTAAGTGCTTTAATTAATTTATAAACCTAATTTAATATTCCAAGTTATTAAGATTTATAAGGGGCTTAATGCGGCGAATGGCCTTTAATTTTTCTTCCGTTATTTATAATTTAAAACCGTTTATTCGAAAGCTTAGCAGTTATATCGACGAATATTTTATAAAGAACTTTTTAAAAAAAAGTAATAATCTAATATTTTCGAATGCTATAAATATTTAGTTTAAATATTTTAAGTATTTTTTTTAATTATTAGAAAATATTATAATGTCGTTAATATAAGTTATTAAATAATATTTATAAGGCTTTAGGATTCGGTTAATTTGTCGTTATATAAACGGGAGTAAATTTTTAAAGCCCATAAATAATACATTTAAGCGTTTTAATCCTTTATAATTAACGATAATAAAAATATTTTGGAATTTTTTTTATATTAAGAATTAATAAAAGAATTTTTTAGCATTTATTATAATAATGAACTTTTTTCCGCATAATTTCGCCATTATTTTGTATTATTTAAATAATGGATATGCGTTTTTTAATATTACTTTGTTTTGTAATTATAGGTTTATAATTATTCGTTTTTTGCGTACGTTATTTTTAATAATTCAAATTATAAAACAGGCTGTTATAAAAAAAATAATTCGCAATTAATAATTTATACGATTCATATTATGTAATAATTAAAAAGTTTCGTTAATAACTTTTTATTTAATAACGCCCTATAAATAAGGCTTAATTGCGATTTTATGTTTATATTATTTAAGTATTAATTCGATAATTATTTACTTTTTTTTTAAAAGATCGATAATATTCCTATTTTTTTATATTTCCGTATGTCGTAATAATAAGTCCTAAATGCGGGCTAAAAATGTTTTATTTTTAACATAAATATATATTCCTTTAAACGTTTTCGTTTTTTTCAGATTATTAAGGCGTTTTGCTTTAAGTCCAGAATTTCGATTTTCGATTAATTCATTTAGGAATTTTTTTTCGTTCTTTTTAATTGTTAAAAATACGATATCCGTATTTATTTTTTTTGTTTTGCGTAAGGCTATTTGTTATATTTGCCGGGATATTTTTTTTGGCTTTTTATAGTTTTCGTATATATTAAGTTGTTTTTTCGTATTCGCTGTTTCGTTCTTTAGGTTTAAGGATTAGCTTTTTGTATTATTTCGTTTTCTTTTATTTTTGGCATACTTATGGGTATTTTTAAATAGCTTTTCGACGCTTTTAAACGGTTTTTTAATGCTTTCGGGCATTTGCTTATTGCTTTTAAATAGCTTTTTAATATTTTCGGCTATTTATTTATTATTTTTAAATAATTTTTTAATATTCCTGGCTGGCTTTTTTATATTTTTAGGCTTTAACTTATAATATTCGATTATTTGTTTAGCCATATTGGCTGGTTTTTTTTCCGGTTTTGGAATGTATTTATTAGCTTTTATTATTGCCAAGTATTTGCTTTGCTTTTCGGCCATAACGGTTAACGTTTTTTTAAAAGACCTGACATTATTATTTATAAGCTTTAAAGATTTGGATTTATTATTCGCCTTAATTCAGAATATCGGATTGGACTTAATATGGGTTATTAAATTTATACGCATGCCAATAATTCGACGGGCCTTTTTACGACTTTTTAATAATTAACGTATTTCGGTTAATGCTTTTGAATTAATGTTATTATAATACTGGAAGTATTATATTATTTCGGTTAATGGCGTATAATAGCTTAACTTTTGCCCTTTTGATATGTTTATAAGGTTTTGCTTAATATTAACGATTTTGACCTATTGTTTTTCGTTAATAATATAAGGCATTATTCTTAACGTATCGGGATTAAAGTAATAATTAATGTTTTATTATGGCTAAGCGTTTTTTTTCCCGATACGAATTAAACATATAATGCTGTTTTTTAAATGCAAAGTAAATTGCTTTTTAATGTATATTTTAATTTTTTATTTATTCGCCTTTAAATAAAACGTAACGTTTATTTTAACGTTATTGCATCGATTAATACGCAAATGGCAATTTTAAACGAATATATTAATTCCATATTAATATAAGAAGTTATTTCCTAGTAATAATTTAATAAAGAATTTCGGAAATATCCAAGCCTTAAATTAAAAACGCATCTTTATACGACGGCTTAAGTATTGTTTTATTATTATAAATATGCCCGTTATTTTGGCTGAATTGCGAATTTTTTATTTTTTTATTCCGGTTATTTCTCGTATTTGCGTTTCGTCGATAGTTACGTTTTTGCATTTATATAGGGTATTTTCTTTAATGAGCTAGATATTTGCGCCGGTATCGATATAAGCCGTATCGGGTAATACTTAATTAATTTTATTATATAGGTATATTTTTATATATAAATAATTCGTAAAATCCTTTAAGCCGTATCCGGACCTATTAGGTTTTAATACGAATTCCGAAAGGGCCATTAAAATGCGGCGATTTTTTTCGGCCAAGTTAGGACAATAAAGGCGCCTTTCGATAATTTCCTAAAACTAAATGTAAATTTTTAGGTTATTATCGGTTATAAATTTAAAATGGCAATTCTTATAATGGGGCAGGTTATCGTTTATTATTTATTAAACTTTATTATGCGATTTCTTTTTGGGCCGTACTTTAATTAAGGGTCGTTATTATTATTATTATTAGTACCGCTATTAATTTCGGACGTATTTACGATATTAGCACGTTTTTAGGTTTTATCCGTATTTTTACCTTTTATTCCAAAAGCCTTGCCAGTTTAAAACCGGCTATTGGTACGTAATGCCGATTTGGTTTGTTTTTCGGATTTTTCGGCTATTGGGAAACCCGATTAACGTTCTTATCGACGATAAGTCGGGCGTTCGTCGGAAAAGAACGCAATATTATCGAAACGGATTTTATTAATACTGCGTAATGCGGTGGTTTTAAAAAAAGGTTTACGGAGGGGTTTTATGTTAATCCAATTAAGCATATAGGCGTTTATGGCTTAAATAATTCTTTTAGTAATGCATTATTTATTGGAATAATTTAATATAAACAGTATTATATATAACTTTAAGAATAATAAGGTACGAATTTTATTTTTTAATTCCTAATTAATATAATCCGTTATTTCGGTTAATGCTTCGATTCGCGTTATTTAGGCCTTTGGTTCGAATTTTTTAATTTAATTCCAGCCGTATTTATATATTCGGAACGTCCGAATTATTATTAATTATTTTATATTAAAACGGGCTTTAAAGTAATCCCGTAATATGTTTAGTAATTGTTTATTACGAATTATTTGGCGCTTTTTATAAATAAATTCGGTTATTTATTAATTCGTAGCTTCGTTTTTAAAGCAAAAGTAAAAGTTAAATAGGATTTTTCTGGTAATTTCGAGACTTTTAAATGCTTAAGCCTCGAATTTTTTTAATTACGGAATATAATTAAACCATATTATCGATCCGTTAAAACCAGTAATCGAAATAAATTCTAGGCGTTTTCGGTAATTCTAAAAATCGAAAAACCCAAAATTCTTAGCGCGAAATTTCCAGGTTCCCGTATTGCTGCTTATATATTTAATTAAGGCCTTTAATAATCGGATGGCCCATTCGGAATCGTTAAGGGCGTTCGTATTCGTAAAGCGGCTTCGGTATTCCGGTCGTTTTGGAATTTGGATGGCTTATTTTGATACGTTTTATGGTTACTGAAACCGAAAAAACAATTAATCGTTTTTAAAGTTTCCTAAATGCAATATAAATTATTAAATATGTATCGATAATTAGTTATTAAAAGGTATTTCGTTTTATTATAATAAATATTTCTGCAATAACGTTTCGTTTCGTATATGCATTTAAGGATTTCGTTTAGCATTATTAATAACATAATAGCTATTAAAGAATTCCGCTTATGCCTAAGCATTAAATGGTTTTTCGTAAAAGTATTTTTTATATCGTTATAATGTATTATTCGGCGTATATAATTTAAATAGTCCTATATAGGATTGTTTCTTTAAGCGACGTAATTCGTTAACGGAATAATCGGTTTTCTTAATAACGGACGGTTATTAATAATGCTAAAAGTCGGTATTTTTTTCGCGGCGACGATTTCTTCCGATAAAGGTATTTTTTCTTATGGTTTTCATAGATGTTTTAAATTATTTTAACCATTCCTTAAAATGATGTTTTATTTTAAATTCTTTTTTATTATTAAAATAAAATTAACTTGCCGGCATAATAAAAGTACGACTAAATTGTTTTCGCCCGAATATGATAAAGTTAAACATAATTATTAACCTTTTAGAATTTTTCCGTACCGTTTTCGATACCGGCTATTTTAGATTTTGGGCAAACGACATTCGTTAGGGGGTTCCGTATCAATTTGTATGCGCAAGAATTCTTGGCTTTAAATCGTCCGGTTAAAATGGATTCTTTAGGTTTATTTGGCTTTTTTGAATAGTTAAGTTTTTTATCGAAGGGCCTTTAGATATTGGCGAATTATTTTTTTTCGCGGTAATGGCGAACGTATCGTATAAAGGGGACTTTGGAATGGCTAACGATTCCTAAGGGGTAGCCCCTTTTTTTTTAGGAATTAATTTCATTAAAAAAGCCGTTAATTTTTCCGTATTGGCTGTACGTTCCAAAAAAGGAAAAGATTTTTCCGAACGTTTAAACTTTTTGGTTAGCGAAAGTTCCGCCTTAATAATATTATTTATTAGAAAATCTGGCGATTCTTTTTGTTAACGTAGCAATATTGGAAAGTTTTAAAGCTTTCGGATTTTTTCTTTAACATTTTTTTACGAGGTTATAAGGACCGTCGGTTTCGATATCGGCTATATAATTATATTTAGCCTTTTGTCGTATATCGTTTTTATTTATTGCATAATTTTTTTAATTCGCATTAAAAGAATAAACTAAGGTTTCGAAAAGTTCCAAACGTTCGTTAGATTTATAATTATAAGTTATAAATTAATAAATTCGAATTCCTATATTACTAACAATTAAAGCCAGTTCTCGTATAAAGCAAGAAACGCCTTTTTTTATTTATAAAATGCGTTATAATAGGTTATCGAAAAGGCTTTATAAAAAGCCGTAAGCAATATTACGTTTTTATCCGTAAATTCGTTATTTAATTTAAGTAATTCTTTTAAGGTAATTAGGATTTTATTTATTTAAGCCGGTATTTGATTAGCCTGTTTCGAAATAATTCGGGCTTTTTAATTTTTTTTGCTTATTATAAGGTTTAAAGGGATTTACGTTTTTAGCGGTTACGCGTCGTTTTCGAGATTTAGTAAATTTATAAATAATTAGTACTAGATTTTAATCAGAAATGCTATTATATGTTATGGACGTTTCGAACATTTTGCTTTTAATTAGAAATGCCGGCGGCGTCGATAACGTCGACTGTATATAAGGGCATAGCATCGTTATGTAATGCTTAATATTACTTATTACCAATATAGGAGTAAAGTTATGAAATAATAAAAGCATAAATTGCTATGGAATACTAGGGATTCCAAGGATTTTTATATAGTCCTTAACAGTATTAAGTAAAAATACGTAATACTGAGTAATCCTAGGGACTACTGTATTACGTAATAATTATATTTGCTATATATTTCGTTATTATATTCGATTTTTAGGAATATTCGAAATATCGATTCGATAATATACGTAAATAATTCTTATTTTATATCGATTACGAAAAATTCCGCCATTTATTATAAGCAATTATAAAAAACGCATGCCGTTTGCTTAAAATAAGGCCGATTATACGGATTAAGTTTTAATATATCGAAATATAAGCTAATATATTTCGGAAAAAAACCGAAATCGGATATACTTAAAAAAAGCATACGCCTAAATTCGATTTCGCTAAAACCGGTTAATAGCTTAAAAATTTTGGAAATTATAATCGATAACCGCTTAAATTAAAAGATATAATATAAGCAACTTCGAAGCCAATTCGAAATATAGCAATTATCGATTTAACGCATAATTAAATTTACGTAAAGGCTAAATTTAATTAAATCCAAATTAATATATATAATAATTATTCGAATAACGGTAAAATATGATTTTACGGTATGGCACGATATTGCTTCGTTAAAAAAGCGCCTTAAAAAAAGCATTTATTCGATACTGCAAAAAACGCAAAACGTTTATATCCGAACGATTATAAAAACGTATAAAGCTATAAATACCATTAAACTAAAAACGAAATCGTATTTACCTTTTATAAATTTTTAGTTATTTTATAAATAAGCGGGTTTCAAAAAAAAAATAAAACGCATAAGAATTACGAAATATTTACGACAACGTATCGATAAAATACGGAAATTAATTAAGCAATTTAATAATACCCGTAGGATTAAAAATAAAAAAGCAAAAATATCCTTTAAGTATAAACGAAATAATTCGAAAGCTTATACGTAAATGCAACGTTTATTCGAAAACGAAAAAACGGCATATCGATTATTACTTAAAGCGATATAAAAAAAACGCAAGCGTTGCAAAATAAAGCTATATTTGGCGTTATTAATTGCTTAATAATTTTAATAAAAGATTAAAACGAATAATTCGATTCGATATAAAACGAAAATCCGACGTATACCGGTTTAAATCAAATCCGACGAAAATATCCTTCGATTATACCAAACGTTAACGAAATTCCAAAATTCGATATTAATACAGGCTAAAACCGAAAAAATTAATTTACGTAATTTTTTAACGAAATAACGTATTTTTAATATTATTTCGATATGCGCTTATAAATAATAAAAAAAAACGTTATCGCATTATTTAAATTACTGCTTAAACGTAATTCATTTTTAATTAACATTATTAATAGAATTAAAAAGTTTTCGATATAACGAAGCATTATCGACTATAAGTTTAGCCGATTACGTAACGAAATAATTAATACGCTTTATTCGATTCGAATAATATAAATTAATATCGAAGTTATTATTAAAATAAAACGTTAATTTCTTATTAAATAAAACCTAACGTATACGAATTAAAAACGTATCGAATATAAACAAATTACCGCAAAAATAATTTTATTTATTATAACCGAATTCGAAAAAAAAATAAGGCGATATTTTCCCGAAAGCAGGAAAATTAATTACGATGCATAAATTAAAGAATAAACGGCTTAATACCGATCCGAAAACGGTACGAAAGTTAACCGAAATTACGACGAAATATATGCCGTATTAATATTATAACTTAATCGTTAATGCAACGAAAAGCGACCGATTTAAAAGCCGGCCGAAAACGTATCGGAAACGCATTTATTAAATACGAAAGGAACTTTCGCTATTACCGGAAAAAAAAAGAATAGCAATTGCCGGACAATTACGAACGAAATTAAAACTAAATAAAAAAATCGAATTAAAATTATAACGACATATTTTAATGAATTTTAATAATTAAAAAATATTAATACTTAAGAATTTAAAATGCGAAATCGATTTTATTTCGTTACGAATTTAAACGAAAAAAGTTAAGATATAAATACGAATCGAAATGCAAATAAAAATAAACGTAATTATTATAACGTTATTAAAAAAATCGCCTAAAAGTAACGCATAAACGGATAGCTTTTTAATGCGTTTACGTACGGCGGATCGAATTTTATATAAAATATCGTATATACATTCGACGTTTTAAAACGAAATTAATACGAATCGATTTATAAAAAACTTTAATTTACCTTTTATGCGTTTTCGATAAGATTCGCTTAGCATTTCGTAATAAACGATTAAAACTTTCGAAATTTGGATTTAAAATTATCGACAAATTAAATAAAATTAAAACAACTTCGAAAAAAAAACGGAAAGCTTATTTTATAATAATCGGAAATAATTTTTTTATAATATTTATACGTAATGCATTAACGAAATTTATTAATTATATCGATTAAATATCGAAATATAACGATACGAAAACGAAACGATTTATAACGATTATAATAAAACAAAAAAGAATTTTTTATTATGCGATATATATAAAATACGCATTTTATTTTTTTCGATAAAAGGTCGGAATAAATCGAAATATCGAAAACGGATTTTTTAAAAAGGCCCGATATTATTGCGAAATCGAAACAATTAAGTCGCAAAAACGATAACAAAACAATAAAACGGAAAAAACAAAACGAAATCGATTATAAAACGGACGGACAAATAAAATTAAACGACTAAATAATATATTATCGAAATTAATAAACGTCGAATTAACGTCGAAAGTAATAAAAAATTACGCAAATTCGAACCGATCCTAGGCGCCCGGATTTCCGAACGCCCAAAAGCGATCCGAATTCGCATATAATACAAAAGAATAAAAAAAATAATTGCAATAAATTAAAAAATAATAAAAAATCGATTCGAGCCTTTATTTTTAAAAATCGGATCGATGGCGGAAAAAAATTACGTATCGGATTAATTATTATTATTAAAAAAAAAAAAAATTTTCCGGATAAAAGAAAAACAAGGTATTTATATTTTAAAGGCGATATATAATTTGTTTTACCGATTAAGTCGTCGTTGCGTCGATATCGGCCGGAATAAATGATTCATTTATATCCGAAGCGATATACCGGACGTACGGGCTATTTCGTATCGCCCTTTTTTTTTTTATAACTTATTTTCGTTTATTTAATATATTAGTATTATATTTAATAATGCGTATACCGTACGTTTATAATGCAAAGCCGAATCGGTTTTACGTTATATTTGTTTTTTAATTTAATAAATAATTTTAGGCCTTTTTATAACAAAAAGCGGGCAAAAACCGTTTTGGATATTTTTTATATATAACTAAAAAAGCGATTTCGATACGAATTAATAGGTTTTTCTTTTCGACTTCGGTTTAAGGTTTTTTATTATGCTAAAATTAAACGTATACCGGCATGGCCCTTTAGGCCGTCGACCGCGTAATATTATATATATATATATATATTAAATTACGGGCCGCATAAAAAACGATTTTTAAATTAAATAATAATTATATTATAATAATATAAAAAAAACGTCGTTAAAACGGCATTCGAAAATTTATAATTCTTTATTAAAAAGAAACATATAAATTCCGAATATATAATGCGTACGTTTCGAAATACGTTCGAAAATTTACGTTAAAGCAACGAATCGCTAATGAAATTCTTTATTACGTAATGAATTTATTAAGTTAACGTAAAAAGGCCGGAATTGGATTTTTAATAAAAAAATCCGCATTTAACGCATTATTTTTATTACCGTTTATAGTTTATATTAAAAACGAAAATATTAAAACAAAAGGTTATATTAAAGCAATTCTTTGCCGTAATAACGAATATTAATCGGATTTAATAAATTTAATATAAAAACAAAATTTTAAAAACAAAATAACATAAAAATAAACGGCCATATAATAACGCTTTTTTAAAATCCGAAAAAACCAAAATGCTTAACGTTAAAACGCTTAACGTTTAAAAAAAGCGAAATAAAAGCGATTAATAAGGAAATTCCGAATACCGAATAAATTCCGATCGTAATAAATCGATCCGGTAATAAAAACGAAAAAGGCTACCAATAACGTATTGGAATTACGGAAAAAAAAGGCACCGAATTATTGCTTATAAAAAGAAAAAACGTTTAAAGCTTTTATTTCGACTAAAAGACGAAAGGGCGCCGCCGGACGTATTTAGAATTATTCCTTTCGTAGCCGTTTAAAATTTTACTTAATACGACGATTTTAATATTAATTCGGAATCGAAAAATGATTTGCCGAAATAAATATTTACGTATAACTTATTTCGGCAAAGCTTTTACGTACAATCGGCATAAGCCCGCCGTTTTAAAAGGCTATAACCGTATTTCCGAAAAAAAACGTAACGCTTATTACGATAAGGATTAATTTAAATATAAAAATCCAAATTAATATAATAAGCCGGCGTTTCGTTAAAAAAAAAGTTCCAATCGGTTGCCATTACGTAACCGAAGCTATTAAAAGCTAATAACGTTTTTATTAAGTATTACGAAATATACGAATTCGACGTAAAAATAATAAACGCAGTAAGAAAAAAACGAAAGTTTTATTAATTATTTTTTACGATTCGTTATAACCGTAAAGCGCTTAATTTTTTTTTATTCCGTCCTAGTATGGAATAATTAAAAATAATATTAAAAACGGCTATTTATTAATGGACGTTCGGCGGTTTAAAAAAGATCGACGGCAAGGAATTAGCCGAATTTGCTTTTATAAATAAGCCGGCTTATTAAGTAAATTTAATCGAATTCGAAAATAATCGAAACATTTTTAAATTCGGCAAAAATAGCGCCAACAAAACGGTTATATTGCCAAACTGCTTAAAAAACTTCGAGAATATATATTTCGAAAAAAAAACAAAAGCTTATTTAATTTTGAAATAAATAAAGTACGCCATCGACTTTATACCAAAATAGTTATTTTTTATTACGGGCCCGATTTATTTTACGTCGAAGCCTTAACGGAAAAAAATCGAAACATATTAAAAAAAATACTTGGCAATAAGGCGTATTTAAAAATTTAAATTCAAAATTATAGCCCCGGTATTATTCGTTTTTAAAAAAAAGGGCGCGTTTCGTTTATACGTAAATTATAAAGCGCTAAATAAAATAACGATTAAAAACCGTTATTTTTTATTTTTAATTTCGGAAATTATGGGCTAATTAGGCTTCGTTAAGGTTTTTATTAAGCTTAATTTAAAAAACGTTTATTATAAGATTCGTATTAAAAAAAACAACGAATAAAAAACCGCTTTTTATATGCATTACGGATAATTTAAATATATTATTATGCCGTTTAAGCTAACAAATGTTCCGGCCATTTTTTAGGCTTATATATATAAAGCCTTAATCGAATTAATAAATAAAATTTATATAATATATTTAAATGCCAATTCCGAAAAGAAAATAAGGCGACGTTTTATTAAAAGCAGGGAAATTAATTACGATGCATAAATTAAAGAACGGGCGGCTTAATGCCGACCCAAAAACGATACGAAGGCCAACCGAAACCACGACGAAATATATGCCGCATTAATATCATAACCTAATCGTTAACGTAACGAAAAGCGACCGATCCAAAAGCCGATCGAAAACGCGCCGGGGACGCATTTATTAGGTACGAAAGGAATTTTCGTTATTGCCGAAAAAAAAAAGCAATAACCGCCGAATAATTACGAACGGAATTAGGATTAAATAAAAAGGCCGAATTAAAATCGTAACGATATATTTTAATAAATTCCAATAATTAAAGAATATTAATATTTAGGAATTTAAAACGCAAAATCGATTTTATTTCGTTGCGAATTTAAACGAAAAAAATTAGAATATAAATGCGGGCCGAAATACGGATAAAAATAAGCGTAATTATTACGACGTTATCGAAAGGATCGATTAAAAGCGATGCATAAACGGGTAATTTTTTGGCGCGTTTATATACGGCAAATCGAGCCTTATATAAAACGTTATATATACGTTCGACGTTTTAAAACGGAATTAATACAAATAAACTTATAAAAAACCTTAATTTATTTTTTACGCGTTTTCGATAAGGTTCGCTTAATATTTCGCAATAAACGATTAAAACTTTCGGAATTCGGGCTTAAAACTATTAACGAATTAAGCGAAATTAAAACGATTTCGAAAAAGAAACGGAGAATTTATTTCGTAATAATCGGAAATGGTTTTTTTATAATGCTTATACGTAATATATCGACGAAATTTATTAATTATGTCGATTAAATATTAAAACATAACGATACGAAAACGAAACGATTTATAATAATTATAATAAAACAAAAAGAGATTTTTTATTATACGATACGTATAAAGCACGTATTTCATTTTTTTCGATAAAAGGTCGGAATAAATCGAAATATCGGGAACGGGCTTTTTAAAAAAGCCCGATATCGTTATAAAATCGAAACGGCTAAGCCGCAAAAACGGTAATAAAACGATAAAGCGAAAAAAACAAAGCGAAGTCGGTTATAAAACGGACGAATAAGTAAAATTAAACGACTAAATAATATATTATCGAAATTAATAAACGTCGAATCGACGTTGGAAATAATAAAAAACTACGCGAATTCGGATCGATCCTGAATATCCGGATTTCCGAACGCTTAAAGGCGATCCGAATTTACGTATAATATAAAAAATAAAGGAAATAATTATAATAAATTAAAAAATAATAAAAAATCGATTTAAGCTTTTGTTTTTAAAGGTCAAATCGATAACGGAAAAAGATTACGTATTGGATTAATTGTTGTTATTAAAAAAAAAAAAGGGAAAAATTTTCAAAAAAAGAAAAAATAAGGTATTTATATTTTAAAGGCGGTATATAATTTGTTTTGCCGGTTAGGTCGTCGTTGCGTCGATGTCGGCCGAAATAGGTGGTTTATTTATACCCGGAGCGATATACCGGGCGTACGGGCCATTTCGTATCGCTCTTTTTTTTCTTATAACCTACTTTCGTTTATTTAACATATCGGCATTATATTTAATAATGCATATACCATACGTTTACGATACGAAACCGGACCGGCTTTACGTTATAACTTTTCTTTTAATTTAATAAATAACTTTAGGCTTTTTTATAATAAGAAACGAATAAAAACCGTTTTAAATATCTTTTATATATAACCAAAAAAGCAACTTCGGTATAAATTAGTAGGTTTTTTTTTTTAATTTCGGTTTAAGATTTCTTATTATGCTAAAACTAAACGTATATCGGCATGGCTTTTTGGGCCGTCGACCGCGTAATATCATATATATATAATATATTTAAATAATATTATTATTTTTTCGGAAAATAAAAAGGAATATATAACGTATTTCTAATTAATTTACGAACGCTTACGAAAATATTAGTTATTTATAAAGCTATTTAAATACGAGTTTTTTTAAAAGAAGATTTCGTTTTTAAGGTTTATTATAAATACTAACGGAATTAAAATAAATCCGAATAAAATTGCCGTTATATAATAATGGCCGTATTTTAAATCGGTTCGAAATATTTAGGTATTTATGGAATTTATTAATTTTTATAAAAAATTTATACTTAATTATTTTAAAATTATCGCGTCGATTATAGCGTTTTTAAAAAAAAACGCAGTAGCGAATCTTTTAATAGCCAAATAAAGCAAAAGCGGCTTTTATAAAGCTATAAGGCGCCTTTTAATTGGCAATTATGTTTCGATATTAGGACCATATTAAAAAAATAAAAATAAAAACGAATATATCCCTAAAAGCGATTTCCGGAATTTTGTTTTAATTGCATAGCAATAAATAAAAATCCGTCGCTTTTTAATTGCGGAAACTTATAAATATCGAAACGTAATAAAAAACGAATTAATAAAAACTTTTAGTTATAATCGAAAATTTAAAATATTAGCGCTACTTTTTAAAAAAAACCGAATAGGAATTTTCCGTATTTATAAATTATAAAGCTTTACGAAAGATTATTAACGCTTCGGCGAAAAATTTTCGAGGCAAGTTAATTCGTTAAGTATATAAGTTATTTTAATTCGATTTTAATCTGTAATATAAACCGGAAATTACGAACCCAACTAATGAATCTAATCGGCGACCGGATTATATATTTAAGCCGATCCATTTCGGTAACGTATTATTTATTTTAATGAAAAAGCTTTATTTTACGAAAAAGCTATTAATCGAAATAAAATAAGTATTAACGAATTAAAACCATAACTATTCCAATTATTCCAAAATTAAATAAATATTCCGGGCAGCATAAAATTCGTTAGTCGCAGAATTTCCGGCCGAATACCGAATAACCGCCGCTTAAATAGCGACCGTAAAAGCGAAAATCGAAAGAAATCCTTATTTAGTGCTATAATAAAAATAGGCCCTAAATAATTAACGAATATCGAGAAAATTCCATTATGTAGCCGTTTTAATGCGTATTATAAAAAAAAACATAAAAGGCCGATAAAAACAAAACTTTTAAACGTTCGGATTCCAAAAAGTCGAAATTCGAAAATAATTACGTAAACGCCGAAATATTACCGCAAAACGTTTTTCTTTCGTTAACGGAAGCCTTAACGAAAAAAAAAAGCGTTTAGGTATTAAAGGCGTTTCGACGATTTTATAAGTAAATTAAAAAGTTACAAAAAAAAAACCTAAACTTATAAACCTTAACGAAAATCGCTCGCCGACGACCTGGCATCCGAAGCGGCTATTATATAAATAAATACGACGTTTTTTTTTAAAAAAATAAGCTAATAATCTTAATGCAATTCGCTTTATAGCAATAATTAATATATTAATATTACGACGATTTAAAAACAAGTTATATAAAAAACTAGCGAATTATAAAACTTTTAAAACGGAAATTCTATTAAAAAAAATATAACGACCGATATTTAAACGTACGTCGAATCGTATTTAACGTATTAAGAAATTATAAAGTCCAAACATAAGCCGTACGAAACATTATAATTTTTGCCGTTACCGAATTAATCGTTTTAAGAAATTAGTATAAATTTTATTACGGGCCTTTTAATAAGCTTAAAAAATAACGGAATTAATTATAACGCCATTTTGGTTATCGTAAATCGATTTATAAAAATGGTATTATTTATATTTACGTTAAAAACGCTTACGGCTGCCGAATTAGCAAAAATTCTATACCGAAAGATAAAATGTCGATTCGGATTATTCGAAAATATCGTTAACGATAGGAACAAATTATTAATTAATAAATTTTAAAAGAAACTTTACGACGTACAAAAAATTAAGCGCCGATTATTAACGGCGTATTATCCATAAACAAACGGCTAAATAAAATGCATAAACCAAAGCTTAAAAAGGTATTTCCGAAAATATTACGACATAAAGCAAAGCAATTAAATTAAAATTCTTTATAAAGCCGAATTTAGCCATAATAATTACCGTAATGCATTTATAAAATATTTATCGTTTAAAGCATTATATAGTTATTATTTTCGCATAATAAAATAAATATTTAAGCGGTTATAACTTTAAGTATAAAAAATAAAGAAACGTTTAAATAAAACGGAAAAAATCCGGCAACGAATGCGTATTTATTAAAAAAAAGCGATGGCAATTTAAAAGAAACATTATAATAAGCATTATATATTTATGGAATTTAAAAAGGATTAAACGATAACGTTATTTATAAAAAACTTTAAATTTAAAAAATAAATAAAGCTAATACCGATATATATTCGGATACGAATCGCCGAACGAATAAAAATATAGGCGTATCGGATTAAATTATTCGCAAAATATTAACGCATTTACGACGTATTTTTTGTATTTTTTTTAAAGCCGTAATACGATTGCCACGAAAATTCCGAATAATCGGCATTGCTAAATCTTAAAAATAAACAAAAAGAATAAATAATAAAAAATATTATTCGCTATTGCAATAACCGAAAGCCGAAAAAATTTCTTATTAAATAAAAAGAATAACTTATCGAATATAATATTTGGAAACCAAAAAAATATTTTATTAACGCTTAGCAAATATTGGCGCGTTACGAGAAAAAAACATATAAAGCATATAAAAAATGAAACGACGAATAAAAATAATTAATTAATTTAGCCTTAAATATTTTGGCGGCTCCGATTCGTTATAAATCGAATAAAGTCCGTTTAAATATTTATAAAACATAAAGCTTTAAGCATTTTAACGGCTTAAATTTATTATAAATTAAATAAAGCCCGTTTAAATATTTACAAAATATAAAGCCTTAAGCATTTTAATGGCTTAAATTTATTATAAATCGAATAAAATCCGTTTGGATATTTATAAAATAAAAAAAGCCTTAAACATTTTAACGGCTTAAATTTATCATAAATCGAACGGAATTCGTTTAAATATTTACAAAACAAAAAAAGCCTTAAATATTTTGGCGGCTTAAATTTGTTACAAATCGATTAAAAACCGTTTAAATATTCGTAAAATAATTGCAAAATAAAATATTTCTTATTTTATTAAGCCTTTCGATAACGATACGTAAATATAAGGAAAAACATAAAAAAAAAACGAAAACGAAAATAAAACGCCTTTTATAAAAAAAAAAAAGTCCAAACGATATTCGAACGGCAAATAAATGCTAATTAAAAGTTAACCGTAATAAAAATTAAATCCATTATTTCCGGATTTAAAATCCGGCGTTTTATTAATAAGCCATACGAAAAAAATAAAGTTAGTACTTATTCGGAATCGACTTTTATATTTTCGATTTCCGTCGGCGTATCGTCGAAATCGATTTATGCGCTATCGTCGTTTTAATCGGCAACGGATACGGGATCGACGGCGGACGCAGGATCGGCAATAAGCAAAAAATTAATCGCAAACAAAGGACTAACGAAAAACGAAAGGCTAATAATCGGTAAAAAAGTAATTAACGATTATAAGGCCGAAATTAACGTAATCGAAAAACCAAAACAAAAATAACGAATCGAAATTAAAATACCAAATCGGCAACCGGGCATTACGGAAACGAAACGAAAACAGTTATTTCGAATTATAAAGTTACGAAAAGCCATTTCGTTAACGATTATAATAATAATAATTAAATCGCTTTAAATAAAGCGATACATTATTCCATATTTTTTCCGAATTTAAAATGCCGATTTTATGCTAATCGAAAAGCAATAACGTTACGTACGGTTTTTAATTCGTTATAATACCGTTTATAACTTAATATAAATCATTTAATAACGGTTATATAATAATTAAATCGCCTTTAATCGATAACGAACGACGTTGAAATTTATAAATATTCTTACGTTTTAATTTAATTAATATTTAAATTATAACGCCATTAATTAACGCATAAATTAAATTTCGACGGCAATAATCGCCGCCCGTTCCTTTTTAAAAGCGCCGAAAACGACGCGTTTTTTTTTTAAGTACGTAATCCGAAAAACGAAATATATAGCTTTTAATAAAACCATATAACGACCCATTTCATAAATCGCTTTTCGACCGGCGTATAAGCGAAACGTAGCTATTAACGTAACCAAAAACGTTTCTGATTCGAAATCGATATTTTCGGCAAATTTTAAAATAATTTGAATCATTTTTCGAAAAGCGATTAATATTTAAGCATTAATTAATAAATAACCGAATAAATAAAAAATTAATACTTACTATTAGGCATTTTTTGCGGTTTTATCGATAATAAACGCAAATTAAACCGTCGCCGATGGTAAATAACGTTATATAACGGATTTAGGCATTTAAATAAAAAAGCCTTATATAATAATAATACGGCTTATCGAATTTATATCGATCGAATTACGTATCGCCGTTATTAACGAACGCATAGTTGCTTTTTTAATCGGAAAAATTATCGAATAGCCATAGGCTTAGAATTTCCTTACGAAACGACATTTCGGCGGCGAATAAAAAACGACGAAACGGCAATTAAATAAAAATAAACGGATAATAAAAAACGAAAAATAACGACGACGAAAATAAAGGCGCAACAATAAACGAAATAAAAAACTAAACGGCGAAAGAACGGTAATAATACTGCGATTATTATTATATTAAAACCTAATAAAAGAAAAAGAAAAAAACGTATAAGCAAAAAGAAATTATAAGCTTATTAAAAATAAATTACCGAATAACCGGCGATTAAATACTTATTAAAATGCGGGTATCCGGTAATTTTAAAGATAATTTATTATTAAAACGATATATGCACATTATTAAAGCGGCAATTAAACGCCGCTAAATCCTAAAAATTACCGGCTTATAAGCTTAAATTAAGGGCAAGCATTTAAAACGGGCAAACAGGCTATTAAAAACCAATAGCCGAAAAAGAAAAAAGCAATATAAAGATATGGCTTTTATTTAAAGGGCTTATTACGTAAGCGGTATATAATCGGCGACCAAGCGCCGCATTAGGAATTAAGGCCTATAAAGAAAATTTTATATACTTTTAAGAATTATAATTAAAAGTAATTTTATATACCTTTTTTTTAAAATAGCTTCGCTTACGCTTAGCCATTACGTTATTAGCTTTTAGCCATTTATATTCTTATACGTATAAGCTTAGCTTTTCAAAAATATTCCATTGCCTTTTTCGTTTTCGCCTTATAAAGCCCGTATATATTAAATTCTTTAGCAATATAACGGTTATACATAAAATCGATTCGAATAAGTTATTCGTTTGCTTTGCGAATATTATAATTACGAATCCGCACGATATTAAAGCCATAAGCCTTCGTAAATACGTTTAGGCATTCCTAAAGGTATTCGAAATTATTGCAAAAGCCGAAATAACGGTCCGAAAGGTTTAAAATAAAAACATCCTTTAATTTAGTTATAAAAGGCAATAAAAGAAAGAATTAACGCGGCAACGAAACTAAACACTTTAATTCGAAATTAAAAGGAGCCATAAAGGATTCATTCGAAAAATCCGAAACAAAGTTAAGGGATTCGGCAATAACTTAATATATCGTAAAATGCCTTTTAAACGTATTAATATTTATAAATATAAACGTTATTATTATTAAACGTTATTATTATAAAATCGAATATTACAATTATTATTATTTTAAAGAAGAATAAATAAAGAAATTAACTTATAGGCGCAAATGGCTGCAAAGGATTCGCGATGGAAACGGATCGTTAGAAATTTATCGGGCCGAATACAGGTGGTTCAAAAAACTAAGGTATAGAAACTAAGGTATGAATAGGAGTATTCTTTATTACATAATAGCAACTTAACCTAGCATGATTAAATAGCTTTGGCAAGTAAAGCGAGAGGATAACTTTGGTATATGGAATCAAGATACGAATATCCCATTAAAAGCATAGTAACTACATATATATAGTTGCTAACGGGTGGTAATAGTGGTGATAGTGGTGACGATAGTAGTGATAGTGGTGTTGGTTGTAGCGGGTGGCAGTTGTGAAGAGGGAAATTCCAGACCTAGAGATTCCCTGCTGGATGCCGCCCCATCCTGATGAGCAGAGCTTCCCATTTCCACGTCGGTGGAAGCGCTTTGAAGAGGGCTTGCCAGTCGCTGCTGGTGTTCTACGGGGCTGTTAGCGGCTATCTCGCATGTGTATCCCAACTGGAGCACTAAGGTCATCGCCACCATCAATAAAAGGACCATGATGACCATCAGGCAGAACGCCGCTGAAACGAGAAACATGCCATGTATCCAGAGCGGCGCCGACCAGACTGGCCACCGATGAAGGAAACTGACACCGAAACGCCACGCCGTCACGACATCCCAGTATCCCTCGAGAAGTCCTAGGGACAGCATGGTGAGGCACGCGAGAAGAATGAAGACCTTGCGAGGGCGAGAGGTGATGTAGGGAAGGAGCCGTCGTGTGAGTTGTGGTTTTATGGTCAAGGCCTCCTTGTTGCTGCTGTTGGGTGGTGGTGGCTCTGGTGACTCTGCTTCTGCCTCTGCCTCAGCCTGGTTCTTTTGCGGCGGCTTGTCTACGGGATCGATCATGATGAACCACGAGGCGAACATCAGTATGGCAATCACCCAGAAGATGGGTCGCGATGCGTACTCCGCGACGTACATGTCGAGCTCGTGGGGGTGTTGTCGGCGTGGAGGACCGGGGCTTCGGGCGGTTAAGCTTGCCATATCTACGTTAGGTATCTCTGCATTCGTGATGGAGGTGTTGACTATAGAGTGACTGATAAGCGCTAATAATAACTATAAAAATGGGATAAATAAATGTTGATTTGATGCGACGAGGGGGCTAACTTGTGGGAGAATCTCTGATGTTACATATATCTTTAATGATCAGTAGACAACTGGGCTAGCCTCACGACGAAACATACGATAAATTGCTTGGAGTGTTGGTTGACTCCCACTTATTGTGTCATCTTATTGGGGGTCGGAGGCTTATATAGCCGTCAACATCTCATGCAGCCCTGCGCCTCACTCATCACCAACTAACCGCATAAGTTATTGGCCTCAATCTGATACCTACCCAATAGGGCTCATACCCCTGGATGCCCTGCCCCAGGCTGTAACGTCAGGTTGAATTTCAAATATCCACAATGTCCTAAACGACCAACATCACGTAGCTCAGCTATGAGTATCCAAGGAGTGCGCTATACGATGGCTTATAACTGTTGGAGTTTGCAAGATGCGGCCCGGCATATAAGTATGAGCATATAGGTGTGGGCGCGACTAAGATAATACATAGTCTCAATGCATCGGGAAAGGGGGCCCGTCGCTGAGAACAGGTAGAACAGTCGTGTATCGTGCATAGCTTACCCCGTCTGGCGCATTGAATTTCTTGGATGGAATGTCTAGTAAATAGATTTCTTTATTATCCTACAGTATCAGGACGTCAAGGGAACACTGATCACCTTAAGAAATTCTATGTCTGTGAATAAGGGCGTTGGTAACCTAGCTCGTACCCCTATCCACCATCACCACCACCACTGCAATAACAACACCTATAAACACAATTGCATAACACGGATTCATCTTATTATTCCACTACCACTATACCCGTTATCCTACTACTACACCTGAATAATTATTCTAGGTTGACGTTATAGCCAAGCCGGCCAACGTTGCAGTCAGGTGGCATATTGACTTTGTCCTAGGCTAGTCTTGCAGAGTGGCCAACTTCTTATCCACAAGTCCAATGGAGTCTATGCACTGGCACCTCTAGCAGAATAAGGATATCGAGACTTTGAAGCCCGGAAAGGAGAGCTTGGATAACCTAATTCAGGGGTTTACCTACTAACTGGTGGCTTGGCACCCCTTATACACAGCGCTCAGTCACCCTTCAGTTTAGAATTGATTCCTCTCTTCCTTATGACCTGTTTCCGAACAACCTACAAACGATTACTTCAATGCAACAAAAGGAATTGATGCTATAATTTCTCGTGAGAACGTGCTTCTCGTATAAGGGCATATTGACGTCGTCTCTCTGATGTTGCATACGAAGCAGGTCAATGAAATAACTAGGACGAGATACGAAGAATCTACGGAAACCTACAGGATTATACTGAGTGCGGTACCTCACTTAAAAGGCCCAATATCCTCCTGGTTTGGACAATGATCGATTCAATCACCCTGCTAGGGATTACGGTCAAGACGTATGCCTTTGTCTATATCTATCGACCTCTGCCGGAGAACCGGGCTCACTTAGGTGAGTAAAATCGGCGGCCACCTGTGCGCAAAGGTCGTTGGCGCATCCCCTTCCCCTATGGCGAGAATCTGAGGAAGATGACCGGGCTCCCGTGGAGGTCACCAGTGCGAAACTAGGAATATGCTCGTGGATGATATATTACGGGGGGGGGGGGGGGGGGGGGGGGGGGGT